>CM031599.1:59503877-59528877 GCA_018398815.1 Conus ventricosus | reverse complement strand
TCTCTCTCTCTCTCTGTGTGTGTGTGTGTGTGTGTGTGTGTGTGTGTGTGTGTGTGTGTGTGTGTGTGTGCGCGCGCGTGAATTTAGCTTTTTCTGTACTGATATGCTACTGCTACATGACTTTTCCCATTAGTTTTTCCATTCAGATCCTGCTTTATTTCTGCGAAATAGAGACTGTAGTGATTTCCAGAATAATTGATTTCAGTGGATATATCAATATCCAGTCCATTTTCTTCTTTCCCGGTATGACATCGGGTCAGTTTTGGTGTTTTGGGTGGATGAAATACGACTGAAATGGTTTGATTTAATTCTTCCTTAAAGGCACAGTCTCTCGTTATTGGGAGGCTGGACTGCTTTTCCACAGACTTTATGTCCCCTGTGAAATATCATGGAAAACATTTTCAACCAGAAGTATGTTTTTTTCTGGTAGTATATCTGGTTTTTGGATCGATCAAGATTTTACTGCCTTCCCTCTGCCCTCTTCTCTCGACTCTCTCCCCTGAAAATCTGTTGAAATATTACTTTCTGTCGTAACCAATGATTTTCACTCAGCGATGATCGGTTTCCGTTTCCTCTACATTCTTTTCGGATGCTATGATTGAATGCATTAATTAACACGTAAGGCAAGTCTTTGCCATGTCTGAATGCAGTCATTATCTGTTTTTGGTTTCCTCTTCCTTGTCATAAATCTAAACGGCGAGGGTGGGTTGGTTATTGGATGGTTGTGACTGATGTTGTGGGAGTGGGGGTGCAATGAGTTCATTCGAGTTTGTTTCCTTTACGATGTCTTCGCCCAGTCGCCAATAGCAGAGACAGAGGAACACAGACCTTGGTTAACACTCAGCTATGGGAACATAGAATCGGAGGAATACTGACCGGGAGCAAGATGAAGTCAGGAGAAAATAGTCCTCGGGAAAGCTGGAGGAACAATGAAATGACACTTTTGATGCCGCTTCCGCTGCTATTGTGAATAATAACTACTGTTATTGCCGTGGCATGTGTTGCTACTGCTATTAATTCTAATTTCATGACTGCTGTAGGCGCAACTACAATCACTGCAACTGATGCTACTACTATTACCACTATAATTGTTGTTGACGCTGTGCTGCTGTTGCAACTGTCATTAAACGAGAGAGAGAGAGAGAGAGAGAGAGAGAGAGAGAGAGAGAGAGAGAGAGAGAGAGAGAGAGAGAGAGAGAGAGCTTAGGGGGCAACAAATGCCTTTACAACAACATTGTGTACCAAGCCACTGTAACATCAGAGAACGCAAAAGAAACATATGTAGGTATCACTGAAAACCGATTCAAAACTAGATATGCAAACCATAAACAATCATTCAACAAAGAAAGTTATAAAAACCAAACAGAATTGAGTAAATACATTTGGAAACTTAAAGATAAAAACATAGACTACAGCATATCTTGGAAAATCTTAAAAAGAGCAGCACCATACAACAACATTTCAAACAAATGTAATTTATGCCTTACAGAGAAATACATTATACTATGTAAACCACAGTTGGCAACTCTAAAGGTTAGAACAGAAATGGTTAACAATTGCAGACACAGATGGAAGTTCCTATCAGCGAATAAAACCAACACCTGAGAAACACATGTAGCACGGGAAAAAACAACAGCAAGCCAGCTAGCTATATATATACGTGGCACTGGCAATACAAGCTCATCACATCCTGACGACCGCACAGCGTGAAACAAATTTGTAGATGTTTTTAGCAGCTTGATTTTAACTTGCTTTTAATATAACAAATGTCGCTCCCACTGTGGTTGAGCACTGTTTTTAAGATTGCGCTGATCCTCAGTACCATTCTCTCTCTCTCTCTCTCTCCTCTCTCTCCTCTCTCTCTCTCTCTCTCTCTCTCCTCTCTCTCTCTCTCTATATATATATATATATATATGCGTGTGTATGTGTGTGTGTGTGTGTGTGTGTGTGTGTGTGTGTGTGTGGAATTAACCTTATAAATTTCTCTCTCTCTCTCTCTCTCTCTCTCTCTTCTCTCTCTCTCTCTCTCTCTCTCTCTCTCTCTCTCTCTGTGTGCATGCGTGCGTGTATGTGTTTCGAATTCTGTACATACTTTGTCATATTCATTTTACTGTCTGATTTTTTACATGCTAATTATTGTACGTGTTAGTTCATTTCCATTTCAAATTATCATATTTCATGCTGCCCCCCCCCCCCTTCCATGCTCTCTCTCTCTCTCTCTCTCTCTCTCTCCTCTCTCTCTCTCTCTCTCTCTCTCTCTCTCTCTCTCTCTCTCTCTCTCTCTCCTCCCCACCCATCCTCAGTGCTTAATACATTCTACGTATTTTCATGCCTTATGAAAAATGATTACATGTTGTGGCTTACTCTCTCTCTCTCTCTCTCTCTCTCTCTCTCTCTCTCTCTCTCTCTCTCTCTCTCTCTCTATCTCTCTCTCTCTCTCTCTCTGTGTCTGCGTGCGAGCGTGCGTGTATGTGTGTGTTCAAAAATATGTACGTACTTTGTCACATTCATTTTACTGTCTGTTTTCATACATGTTAATCTTGTACGTTGTAGTACATTTACATATGTTCCCCAGCCCACCTCACTCCCATCCCCACTCTCTCCTTCCCCTTCATTATTGCTATTCTCATTTTCATTTTTTTTGGTGGTTATTATTATTCTTATTTTTTGTTTTGTTTTCATTTCTCTTCTATTTTCATTTGATGTTCCATTATGATTGCATGACCGCTTTGTTTGCTTATTTGCTTTCTTACATTATTTCATTTCACTGCATGTTGTAGTCCCTACTCAGGGCGAGGACTGGATGTAAAACAGCAAGTCAGTGCTTATCTATTATCCTCGTAAACAAAGAACATTGTCTTGTCTTGTCTTGTCTCTCTCTCTCTCTCTCTCTCTCTCTCTCTCTCTCTCTCTCTCTCTCTCTCTCTCTCTCTCTCTCTCTCTCGCTCTCTCTCTCTCTCTCACTCACTCACACACACACACACACACACACACACACACACACACACACACACACACACACATATATATATATATATATATATATATATATATATATATATATTATATATATATATATATATATAACAAACTAATAAATTCCAAGGATAAGTACCGAGCACCGTTCCAGCAACTTACAGAGCAGCATATATATATATATATTTATATATGCGCACACACATATTTTGTGTGCACGCATGAACAGAGAGAGAGAGAGAGAGAGAGAGAGAGAGAGAGAGAGAGAGAGAGAGAGAGAGAGAGAGAGAGAGAACTCAGAACTCAGAACCTGTTTACTGTACATCGGCCTTGGGCCACAATACAGGGGACGGGGCACGGGGACCGGGGAATAGTCGGCACTGAGCACAATACATGTGCAGGACATGCAAAACATAAAAAGTCATGGACTCATCAAATATAGAGAAGATGAAAACAATTACCACCATTAACAAAACCATGCACTGTTTGATAATTACCCATTTCCATAAACATTGAAGTTTGAAATGTACACATGTAAAGTGATTATATAATTACCCTTTCATTTTCTGCCTTCTATTACCTGCATGAAAAACATACCTAGAAAGATTGTGTCTTAGATCACTGTTTTCGGATTCAAGAAGCTTATGCATTGGAGTGTTAACATGACCACTTAGAAACTTCTCTCTTAAGTCATTATACATAATGCACTCCTTCAAAAAATGGGCCTCATTTTCAGTTTTTGATTTACAAAAAGGACACATTTTATCTTGAACTCGATCACTATATCTATAAACATTGTTGTTGAGAGGTAGAACATTAAACCTTATTTGAGCAATAGCAACACGAAAACAATACACATCCATATGACATATGTACTTCTCTTTTTCAAAAATGACTTTGAAAGTTCGATAACTCTCATATCTGTCTCTATCTCGAATAGCGCCATACCATTCTTGTATAAACATATCTACTAGTCTCTGTTTAAACATACTCAAAAAAGCCTTTCTATCCCCTACACCTTGTTGAAACCAGACTATGTAGAAACCAGTTGTGCATAGAATTTCTCTTATTTTTGACGCCCAGCAGTCCTTCCATTCTTGTCCAATTCCATTAACATTAGATACGCCTTATAAGGCAACCGATCAGGGTTCATATGTAACAGCTTTAACGAATATCTAATGGAATTCGTGTATGAGTTAACATAAAGCGGATATCTACCTAGGTCACCATATACCATCTTATTTGGAGTTTTGACTGGAACGCCTAAAAATCTTTTACACGCCAACATATGAACTTTTTCGATATGTTCTAATCTATTTAATCCCCATATTTCGGATGAATATAATAAAATGGGTTGGATCTTCACGTCAAATATTTTGAAAAAGGTTTTATTGTTCATTTCTTTAAATTTACTGAAAGTCCTATTTAACTGAACCACTGCTTTCTTTCCTTTTGTAACCAAGTGATCAGTTCCTTTCTTTGCACTAATCATTGTTGTAAAATTGAAACCAAGATAACAATAACTATTTACCACTTCTAACTTGGAGCCATTATAAAACCATCGCTCACGTTTTCCAAGAAAACCCCCTTTCCTAAAGACCATTACTTTAGTTTTATCGGTATTAACTGTCAACTGCATATTCTCGCAAAAATCTTTCAAAATATTTAATTGCTGTTGTAAACCAATTGGTGTGATTGAAAGTAGAACAACATCATCAGCAAAAAGAAGAATAAAATGTTCTGCTATATCAGGCAAAATTTGAACACCATGATTACCTCTTTCATTCACACTATTGGCTAACTGGTTAATGAACATTGAAAATAACACAGGGCTCAAAATACACCCCTGTCTAACACCAACAGGACACGCAAAAAATTCAGACAGTTCATTGTTTACCCGTATACATGACAAAAATGAATTATACATAGCAGACAAAGAAGCAAAAAAATTCCCTTTGACACCCTGGTTTCTAATGCATTCTAAAAGTTTGTCATGACGAACGGAATCAAAGGCCTTTTTAAAGTCCACGAAGGCAGCGTATAATTTCCTTCCCTTTATAGACATACATTTCTGAACGGTTGCATATAGTGTAAATATCTGATCAGTAGTAGAGTAGTTTTTCCTGAATCCTGCTTGGTTTTCAGAAATCAGCTGGTTGTTGTTAATCCAGGAATGTAATCTCCTGTTTAATATCAATGTATAGCATTTTGATACAATACTTAACAATGAAACACCTCTATAATTGTCCAAATTTTCAGGATTCCCTTTCTTGTAAATTGGAATTATAATTGCCTTAGACCAGCCTTCTGGGTAGATACCTTTTTCGAAAAGTGTGTAGAATAGTTTATGAAGAAATTTCGTTGTATCCTTACCGCCGTTTCTGAGCATTTCAGCATAAATTCCATCTATACCACAAGCTTTATTAGATTTTAACTTGCTTATTGCAAAAATGATTTCCTCTTCCGAAATTGGGCTGTTTAATTCATGGTCATCTTGCTCTGATAAGTCTACTTCCATTTGGGAATGCTGTTCATTGCTAACCTCATTGCTCCGGAAAACAGTTTTAAAGTGACTTACCCAGTCAGTGGTGTCTATACTATTTACAACTCTTTCTCTATTTCCACAGCCCAATTTCTTAAGTTCCTTCCAAAAAAGTGTCGAGTTAGAAAAGTAAGCTGCAAGAGAATCAGCTTTTTGTTTTCGATATGCTTTGTTCTTCAATTTTAGTAACTTTTTGTAATTCTTCCGTGCTGCAACATATATAAGTCTATCTTCTTCATCTCTAGATCTCCTGAACTGGTTTAACTTCATTCTAGTTTCCTTTTTAACCGTGGAACATTCCTCATCAAACCATTCAGACTTCTTTTTCGGACCCGGATGACACCTATTGTACATACATTTACTAGCATCGTGTAAACATTGGTTAAATGTCAATAAAGCACTATCAACGTCACTGTCTATTAAAGTCATGGCCTCATAAATTTTACTCTGTATTGCATTGCTCTTCAGAGCGTTAATGAAATTATCTTTTTTATCTTCTTTCCAAACTAATTTTTCTGTCATTTTATTTTCACCTGAATTTTCTTTACACTTATTTTCTCCAGTATCCACTGTTTTCCAAACGGATGTCATAATAACTGGAAGGTGATCTGATTCTACCACATTATCAATGATTACGGAAGATACATTAACCTCGTGAAACAGTTCACATGACATAATAAAATAATCTACTGTACTTGACCCCGCTGATGAAACATAAGTGTAGCTGTCATCAAAATGTCTTTCACATAAACCATTCAATATAAAACAATCAAATATTTGACAAATTTCCAATAATTGGTTGCCAAATACATTTTTATGCCCGTCTTGATATTTCCTACGAAATTCCATGGTGCCCAAAGCATTTATAATTTCATCCTCAATATCGTTATCGAAGAGGCAATAGTTTTCATCTGCTGTTCGTGCATTAAGATCACCGGTTAGTAAAATGTAGAAGTCACCATACAAATCCTGTAGATCTAATAAACCTTGTTCCAGTATTTCCATCCCGTATCCATCTTGCTGATGGTTCCAATAAATAGAATCATGTGGGGGTATATATGTACATACCATCATTATGTGTTTTGTTGTTGAAAACAAATCTTTATGAAGTTTTACAATTATTGCATTTTTGCTTTGCACTTGTACATGATCAATGAAACCCGCATACCTTTTCCTAATCATAACAACAATTCCACCAGAATGTCTACCCTGACGTGATAATTTAATAGCTTTTAATGTGAATACCACATAATCGTCAAACCAGGAGGAATGCAAATCATTAGACAAAAACGTTTCTGTTAAACAAATAAAATCATGCAACAACAAAAAATCAACAAACTATTTTCTAGTTTTGGAAGTAGCCGTTAACATTATAATTAAAAAATTTCAGTTGAGACGTAATGACATTATGTACAACAGATCCCTCAGAGCACTTGGTCTGCTTTGTCTCTGGCTCGCTGGAATTAACTGTATCATTGTCTGATATTGTGGCCCGGCCTATTTCCTATTTCTTTTTGCTGCGGGAACAGCTTTTACTGACTTTTCGCATGTCGGATGAAGGACCCTCCCTCTCTTTAGACTGGCCTCGCGCAGGAGTTTGTCTAAGAGCATCCACTATGCTACTCTGACTGATCGATCTTCGAGCCAATGTGTGGGTGTTCTTGTTCCCTAACTGTTTCCGAACAGCGGAACTTCTGGGATGCCGCTCCTGTTCTACAGGCACAGATGGAGGAGAGATGAAAGTCCTCTCCTCTTCTGTCTTACCATGACTGGCCTCTGAATCAACAACTTTTCTTGGGCATTCTCTGAGCAAACAGACTGCCCAACTGCCTGTCTGAGGATCGAATTACCTTCTTGACCACCACTGTCTTGTGGTACATTCGTGACACTTAATGATTCAGAGCTAGATAAGCCGCATGCATCAGTGTCCTTGCTCACTGTTTGCGTCTGGGTGTCGAGGTCAGTGTCAGTCAGCTTTTGAGTCAAAGTCTCTGTCGTCGTTGTCGGATCCGTCACTGTCGATTCCAGTTCACCCTGAAAGTCATCATCAACAGCATCTGTTAACTCTTCATCACCTGAACAGCCTTCACCTTCATCCTCACCGACACATCCGTTTTTCTGTTCTGTAAGTTCAGTTTTGTCCACCTGGCCAATCCCACATCCTTCTTCTTGGCCCGTTATCCTGCTTTCCTGGTTATTTACCGCAACATTCATACAAAGACCGGCATTTTGGGCCCGAGCCGAACCTGACATGTTGTTCGTAATGTCAGAGTTTGCAGGGCAAACGTTGTCATCCTTTCTGAAGCCACCGTGGCCGATAGGCCTCACTGAACTGCTGGTGGTAGATCTGCGGTTCTGAATGTCCTTTTTGACTAGGACCAGTCTCCTGTGGTAAGATGTCACTGGATCTCCGCCTCTTGCTGCCTGGCTGTAGGAGAGATGTCCCGGCACCACTGGTCTCTGACTGTAGTCTTGGAAGCCAGAATTGCTTGGGCTGTTTGGGCGGCTGTTTAGACGGTCACAGTCTTTGAGACTATCTAGGGCTGGGCAATGTTCCATAGTCTCGTTTTCCTGGTCGATCTCGTCTCGTGGATGGACATGTCTTTTGACAGCCGACGATGGAACTTCAAGGACTTTTTCCTGGTGGGGAAACGACTTCTTAGACGCCACACCTCTGCGAGGATAACCAGAGGGTGGCTGTCTGCTGAAATGGCCTCTGGAAGTCCAGTTGTCTTTCCTCTGACGGAGGTGTGGCGAAACCGCAGTGTCGAGCATATCCCTGGCACCATTGCCACGATCCTGAATAGCGTAACGCGGTGACCGATGTTGCGAATCTTGACGGTCCTTGACCTGCAGTTTGCCATTGTAGATGTAGGCGATCTTTCCCTGACTACGGTGAAAGTCCACCAGTTGTCTCTAGCGAGTGGTGAGGTCGGAAGCTACTCTGACGCCACTCTGTCTGAGACTGTCCCTGAACTGACTGTCCCCTAGTATCGCCATCTTGTTGGACCATGTGCTGAATTGTACCAGCACAGGTCTGGGATCACTTCCCGGAGGCCTGGGTTTCCCCAGTCGGAAGGCCTTGACGATGTCGTGGCGTCTCCAGCTGTCTGATGGATCATGCTCGTTGAGGAGATCAACGATAATCTGGCTTGTTCGGCCTCTGTCTTCCCCCCCTGTATTCATCCACATTGATGAAGATCAGATTAAAGGATTTCACATCTTGCTCCACACCATCTAGGTTTTGTTCCAGTTTGTCAATTCTATCCCCTATTGCCACGTTGTCCTCTTTCAAATCTTCGATACTTTCTCTGTTTGTTTCAATGCAACCTTTGAGTTCTCTGACATCATTTGATATACGTGAGATACTTATGTCTAGATTCTGAAACTTCTCATTCAGCGTGTTTTTGATACATGTAGAATGTAGCTGTAATTCATGCTGCATCTGCGCAAATCGCCACTCAAGCAGTTGCATGATATTCGGCTGAGAAGTAGACAAATTGTGAACCGACATTTTTCATGTGCCTGTGATTCCCAGATTGATGTTAAAGGTTACGAATGTTTAGCCATATGAGCTCACAGTCCAGCACCGGCGTCCGTAACCTGTTCGACAACTTAAAAACTCGGGTATTTTCATCAACCCACCAGGCAAAGGCAATCACAAACACGTGCAACCTGCACTGAGAGGGGTCGTGTTGACACTGCCGGACAGGTGAGTTTCAGTGACCTGGCAAAGCACGCTATCTTCTTCAGTTTATATCATTAACTAAAACCTGATGATTATCAAACAACCGCCGAGACCTAGCACAATCTATACCGATATACAGATGCACCGACTCACAAACACCCTGTCTGCCAAAACTCCTGGAGAAATGGTCACTGTAGCCTTCACACATTCACAAAACAGACCGCTGGATTCACACACGTCTTTCTCCTGATCTCGCCATGACACCCTCTCCGAGAGAGAGAGAGAGAGAGAGAGAGAGAGAGAGGTGTTTATTCCATGCCAATGAGAACAGTAGGTGAGGAAAAGTAATAATTAGGCAGACACATTAAACTGTTTTCAAATGCAAGAAAAATGTTTCTACGGATTGATTAGTGCACAGCTGCATACTTACAACTTCAGAGATGATCAACAGAACCTCAAGTTCCCCTAGTGCTACAGTCCACAAGCTCTTCGTTCTGCAGCATCTGTATTCCCATGCTTTATGTTCTCCAGTGTCCGCAATGGCTATGTTCCCCTGTCTGTGCTCCCCAATGCTCTCTCTCTCTCTCTCTCTCTCTCTCTCTCTCTCTCTCTCTCTCTCT
Source organism: Conus ventricosus (assembly GCA_018398815.1). Classification (NCBI taxonomy): domain Eukaryota; kingdom Metazoa; phylum Mollusca; class Gastropoda; order Neogastropoda; family Conidae; genus Conus; species Conus ventricosus. The sequence goes on along the minus strand of CM031599.1, from coordinate 59,519,051 downwards.
CTCTCTTCTCTCTCTCTCTCTCTCTGTGTGTGTGTGTGTGTGTGTGTGTGTGTGTGTGTGTGTGTGTGTGTGTGTGTGTGTGTGTGTGTGCGTGCGTGTGTGTGCGTGCGTGCGTGAATTCAGCTTTTTTCTGTACTGATATGCTACTGCTACATGAATTTTCCCCTAAGAATTTCCCTTCAGATCCTGCATTATTTCTGTGAATTAGAGACTGTAGTGATTTCCAAAATAATTGCTTTCAGTGGGTATATTAATATCCAGTCCATTTTCTCTTTTCCCGGTGTGAATCCAGGTCAGTTTTGGTGTTTCGGGTGAATGAAATACGACTGAAATGGCTTGATTTAATTCTTCCTTAAAGGCACAGTCTCTCGTTATTGGGAGGCTGGACTGCTTTTCCACAGACTTCATGTCCCCTATGAAATATCATGGAAAATAACATTTTCAACCAGAAGTAGGTTTTTTTTTCTGGTAGTATATCTGGTTTTTGGATCGATCAAGATTTTACTGCCTTCCCTCTGCCCTCTTCTCTCGACTCTCTCCCCTGAAAATCTGTTGAATAAATTACTTTCTGTCGTAACCAATGATTTTCACTCAGCGATGATCGGTTTCCGTTTCCTCTACATTCTTTTCGGATGCTATGATTGAATGCATTAATTAACACGTAAGGCAAATCTTTGCCATGTCTGAATGCAGTCATTATCTGTTTTTGTTTTCCTCTTCCTTGTCATAAATCTAAACGGCGAGGGTGGGTTGGTTATTGGATGGTTGTGACTGATGTTGTGGGAGTGGGGGTACAATGAGTTCATTCGAGTTTGTTTCCTTTACGATGTCTTCGCCCAGTCGCCAATAGCAGAGACAGAGGAACACAGACCTTGGTTAACACTCAGCTATGGGAACATAGAATCGGAGGAATACTGACCGGGAGCAAGATGAAGTCAGGAGACAATAGTCCTCGGGAAAGCTGGAGGAACAATGAAATGACACTTCTGATGCCGCTTCCGCTGCTATTGTGAATAATAACTACTGTTATTGTTGTGGCACGTGTTGCTACTGTTATTAATTCTATTTTCATGACTGCTGTAGGCGCTACTACAATCACTGCAACTGATGCTACTACTATTACCACTATAATTGCTGTTGACGTTGTGCTGCTGTTGCAATTGTCATTAAACAAGAGAGAGAGAGAGAGAGAGAGAGAGAGAGAGAGAGAGAGAGAGAGAGAGAGAGAGAGAGAGAGAGAGAGAGAAAGCCTCAACTCCCCGAAACAAGTATTTAATCAGTGACTAGACTTTAGGCATAACCACTAATTCCAAGCTGTCCTTGTTGAGAGGGGATGGGGTTAGAGGAGAACGGAGGGAAGGAGTGACAAACAGGATGGAGGGCAATGACGACCGGGGATAAACGAGAGAGAGAGAGAGAGAGAGAGAGAGAGAGAGAGAGAGAGAGAGAGAGAGAGAGAGAGAGAGAGACTCAAGACTCAAGACTCAAAAACTTTATTACTCAAGGATAGAGATTTTAGGCAGTGCCTATTCTTCCAATCTGTCCTTGCTATTCTACAACATTCAACTAAACAGAGAGAGAGAGAGAGAGAGAGAGAGAGAGAGAGAGAGAGAGAGAGAGAGAGAGAGAGAGAGAGACAGTCAGACAGACAGACAGACAGAGAGACAGAGACAGAGACAGAGACCGCATTAACGATGCCAGGAATGGAAACCCCACGACAGTGTTTTGCAATCCACGTAGAAGTGTGTTGACGTGTGTCAAAATGCTGTATCTGGACTAAATATATTGGTGAAAGAAATAACGGCCTTGTCTGAAAAGCGTGAACTTACCATAAACTATCTGATATCTTCGAAACCAAATTTAGAAAGGGACTACATTACAATTCTATTTCTTCTTCTTCTTCTTGTTTCTACTATCATTGCTATTATACTACTATTGCTATGATCATTATCATAACCACTGTTATGGCTATAAACATAAATAAATTCATCAGCGTAAGCAAAAGAAGCAAGCACAAAAGCAAGTAGACAGAATCATTCTGCGTACGCATTCTAAACATACATTTACATAGTGATTGAAGAAGAAAAGTACTCCCCAAAGCTGGCACCACAACATAAGCCCCTGAGGTTTACCCAAGGCACGGTCATGTCAGTCTTCACACCCCGAACACTTATCGTCTTCTGGATGACTTCGGAGTGGGGGTGGGTGGTGGTGGTGGTGGTGGTGGTGGTATCCAGTTTCCTTCCTCTCATCCAGATTTCCATGGTAACCATAATGAAGTGGTTCTGACCATGGGCGTCCGTGTTTGAGGCCGTTTGTTCCATGACCAGCAGTTCCTGTTGTTCCGACCTAAGCGTGCTGAAGTCGCTGTAGGGAATGGGAGGATGGAGGGGAGGGGGAGGAGATAAGGAGATGAAAGGGAGGGGGGGGGGGGGGGGGGAGCGTACCACTCACGTACAGGATGCAACAAGAAGGGTGCTTGTCTTCGTTAATTGATTCAGGCTAATCACTCCACCCAGTACTGCACAGAATATGTAAGAGTTACGGAGCGTTTTAATGGAGGTAATTTGCCAGCAGTATTCTTTTGTGCTGTAGGCTCCATGACTCTGCAAATACAGCTTTGGTTCTTTTCACGTCTTTTTGATATTTCAGCACCAAAAAAAAAAAAAAAAGACTAAAACTTACAGAAACACTTCTACATCTGCATCGGTTACCCAACAGTATCATGTTTTCCCTAAAACAGCTTTTTGTTAAAAAAAGAGTGGACTCACACTTATATCTTGATACTGCATCAGTAAATTTGAAACGTTCATAGTTAATTCAACGCCTATTATGCGCTGAACTGGATGAAGATGAGTGATTGCTCGTTCATTTTCGTTGTCCTGAGTGTTGTGTGTCTTGCCTGAAGAAGACCTAAGAGGTCGAAACGCGTCGTGTCTTGTCTTGTGATTCGTTTGTCTACGTTTTTTGGCAGTGCTTTATGAATAACTTTTTAAATTTGTTTAGATTTCAGCTGCAGTCAACTCACTTTGCTATTGAATCAGTAATTAAACAACCTCAGTAATTAAGTGTTGTCAGGAGCAGAGACAACGGGGAAAGTCTGTCTTTCGCTGTTGATACACATGTGAAGTGATGTCTGAAGAACTGATATTGCTTAAAGAAATTATTTTTTTCTTGCCGTCCCTGCTCTGGGCAGCATAAGCCAATGTCGTTCAGTCTAATCTTCCCATACTAAATTCAGTCTGGAGCCCGTCATAAATGTCAACTTGCCGTCCCTGCTCTGGCAGCATAAGCCAATGTCGTTCAGTCTCATCTTCCATACTAAATTCAGTCCTGGAGCCCGTCATAATGTCAACTTGCCGTCCTGCTCTGGCAGCATAAGCCAATGTGGTTCAGTCTAATCTTCCCATACTAATTCAGTCTGGAGCCAGTCATAAATGTCAACTTGCCGTCCCTGCTCTGGCAGCATAAGCCAATGTGGTTCAGTCTAATCTTCCATACCTACATTCAGTCCTGGAGCAGTCATAAATGTCAACTTGCCGTCCCTGCTCTGGCAGCATAAGCCAATGTGGTTCAGTCTTAATCTTCCCATACCTAATTCAGTCTGGAGCCAGTCTAAATGTCAACTTGCCGTCCTGTCTGGCAGCATAAGCCAATGTGGTTCAGTCTAATCTTCCATACCTAAATTCAGTCCTGGAGCCAGTCATAAATTTCAACTTGCCGTCCTGCTCTGGCAGCATAAGCCAAAGTGGTTCAGTCTAATCTTCCATACCTAAATCAGTCCTGGAGCCAGTCTAAATGTCAACTTGCCGTCCTGCTCTGGCAGCATAAGCCAATGTGGTTCATGTCTCATCTTCCCATACCTAAATTCAGTCCTGGAGCCCGTCATAAATGTCAACTTGCCGTCCCTGCTCTGGCAGCATAAGCCAATGTGGTTCAGTCTCATCTTCCCATACCTAAATTCAGTCCTGGAGCCCGTCATAAATGTCAACTTGCCGTCCCTGCTCTGGCAGCATAAGCCAATGTGGTTCAGTCTCATCTTCCCATACTAAATTCAGTCCTGGAGCCCGTCATAAATGTCAATTGCCGTCCTGTCTCGGCAGCATAAGCCAATGTGGTTCAGTCTCATCTTCCCATACCTAAATTCAGTCCTTGGAGCCGTCATAAATGTCAACTTGCCGTCCTGCTCTGGCAGCATAAGCCATGTGGTTCAGTCTCTTCTTCCATACCTAAATTCAGTCCTGGAGCCCGTCATAAATTCAACTTGCCGTCCCTGCTCTGGCAGCATAAGCCAATGTCGTTCAGTCTATCTTCCCATACCTACACTCGTCTGGAGCCCGTCATAAGTGTCAACTTGCCGTCCCTGCTCTGCAGCATAAGCCATGTGGTTCAGTCTAATCTTCCCATACCTAAATTCAGTCCTGGAGCCGTCATAAATGTCAACTTGCCGTCCTGCTCTGGCAGCATAAGCCAATGTGGTTCAGTCTAATCTTCCATACCTAATTCAGTCCTGGAGCCAGTCATAAATGTCAACTTGCCGTCCCTGCTCTGGCAGCATAAGCCAATGTGGTTCAGTCTCATCTTCCCATACTAAATTCAGTCCTGGAGCCGTCATAAATGTCAACTTGCCGTCCCTGCTCTGGCAGCATAAGCCAATGTCGTTCAGTCTCATTCTTCCCATACTAAATTCAGTCCTGGAGCCGTCATAAATGTCAACTTGCCGTCCTGCTCTGGCAGCATAAGCCAATGTGGTTCAGTCTAATCTTCCCATACTAAATCAGTCCTGGAGCCCGTCATAAATGTCAACTTGCCGTCCTGCTCTGGCAGCATAAGCAATGTGGTCAGTCTCATCTTCCATACTAAATTCAGTCCTGGATGCAGTCATAAATGTCAACTTGCCGTCCTGCTCTGGCAGCATAAGCCAATGTGGTTCAGTCTCATCTTCCCATACTAAATTCAGTCTGGAGCCGTCATAAATGTCAACTTGCCGTCCCTGTTCTGGCAGCATAAGCCATGTGGTTCAGTCTATCTTCCCATACCTAAATTCAGTCCTGGAGCCAGTCATAAATGTCAACTTGCCGTCCCTGCTCTGGCAGCATAAGCCAATGTCGTTCAGTCTCATCTTCCCATACCTAAATTCAGTCTGGAGCCCGTCATAAATGTCATCTCCGTCCCTGCTCTTGCAGCATAAGCATGTGGTTCAGTCTCATCTTCCCATAACTAAATTCGTCCTGGAGCCCGTCATAAATGTCAACTTGCCGTCCTGCTCTGCAGCATAAGCCAATGTGGTTCAGTCTCATTCCCATACCTAAATTCAGTCCTGGAGCCAGTCATAAATGTCAACTTGCCGTCCCTGCTCTGGCAGCATAAGCCAATGTGGTTCAGTCTCATCTTCCATACCTAAATTCAGTCTGGGAGCCGTCATAAATGTCAACTTGCCGTCCCTGCTCTGCAGCATAATGCCAATGTGGTTCAGTCTCATCTTCCCATACTAAATTCAGTCCTGGAGCCCGTCATAAATGTCAACTTGCCATCCTGCTCTGGCAGCATAAGCCAATGTGGTTCAGTCTCATCTTCCCATACCTAAATTCAGTCCTGGAGCCCGTCATAAATGTCAACTTGCCGTCCTGCTCTGGCTAGCATAAGCCAATGTGGTTCAGTCTCATCTTCCCATACCTAATTCAGTCTGGAGCCAGTCATAAATGTCAACTTGCCGTCCCTGCTCTGGCAGCATAAGCCAATGTGGTTCAGTCTCATCTTCCCATACCTAAATTCAGTCCTGGAGCCCGTCATAAATGTCAACTTGCCGTCCCTGCTCTGGCAGCATAAGCCAATGTGGTTCAGTCTCATCTTCCCATACCTAAATTCAGTCCTGGAGCCCGTCATAAATGTCAACTTGCCGTGCCTGCTCTGGCAGCATAAGCCAATGTGGTTCAGTCTCATCTTCCATACCTAAATTCAGTCCTGGAGCCAGTCATAAATGTCAACTTGCCGTCCCTGCTCTGGCAGCATAAGCCAATGTGGTTCAGTCTCTTTCCCATACCTAAATTCAGTCCTGGAGCCCGTCATAAATGTCAATGCCGTCCCTGCTCTGGCAGCATAAGCCAATGTGGTTCAGTCTCATCTTCCATACCTAAATTCAGTCCTGGAGCCCGTCATAAATGTCAACTTGCGTCCCTGCTCTGGCAGCATAAGCCAATGTGGTTCAGTCTCATCTTCCCATACCTACACTCAGTCCTGGAGCCCGTCATAATGTCAACTTGCCGTCCTGCTCTGGCAGCATAAGCCAATGTGTTCAGTCTCATCTTCCCATACCTAAATTCAGTCCTGGAGCCCGTCATAAATGTCAACTTGCCGTCCCTGCTCTGGCAGAATAAGCCATGTGTGATTCAGTCTCATCTTCCCATACTAATTCAGTCCTGGAGCCGTCATAAATGTCAACTTGCCGTCCCTGCTCTGGCAGCATAAGCCAATGTGGTTCAGTCTCATCTTCCCATACCTACATTCAGTCCTGGAGCAGTCATAAATGTGAACTTGCGTCCCTGCTCTGGCAACATAAGCCAATGTGGTTCAGTCTCATCTTCCATACCTAAATTCAGTCCTGGAGCCCGTCATAAATGTCAACTTGCGTGCCTGCTCTGGCAGCATAAGCCAATGTGGTTCAGTCTATCTTCCCATACTAAATTCAGTCCTGGAGCCAGTCATAAATGTCAACTTGCCGTCCTGCTCTGGCAGCATAGCCATGTGGTTCTGTCTCATCTTCCCATACCTAAATTCAGTCTGGAGCCGTCATAAATGTCAACTGCCGTCCCTGCTCTGGCAGCATAAGCCATGTGGTTCGTCTCATCTTCCATACCTAAATTCGTCCTGGAGCCGTCATAAATGTCAACTTGCCGTCCTGCTTGGCGATAAGCCAATGTGGTTCAGTCTATCTCCATACTAAATTCAGTCTGGAGCCGTCATAAATGTCAACTTGCCGTCCTGCTCTGGCAGCATAAGCCATGTGGTTCAGTTCATCTTCCATACCTACACTCAGTCTGGAGCCCGTCATAAATGTCAATTGCCGTCCCTGCTCTGGAAGATAAGCAATGTGGTTCAGTCTCATCTTCCCATACCTAAATTCAGTCCTGGAGCCGTCATAATGTCAACTTGCCGTCCCGCTCTGGCAGATAAGCCAATGTGGTTCAGTTCATCTTCCATACCTAAATTCAGTCTGGAGCCAGTCATAAATGTCAACTTGCCGTCCTGCTCTGGCAGCATAAGCCAATGTGGTTCAGTCTCATCTTCCATACTACATCAGTCCTGGAGCCAGTCATAAATGTCAACTTGCCGTCCTGCTCTGGCAGCATAAGCCAATGTGGTTCAGTCTCATCTTCCATACCTAAATTCAGTCTGGAGCATCATAAATGTCAACTTGCCGTGCCTGCTCTGGCGCATAAGCCATGTGGTTCAGTCTCATCTTCCCATACCTACATTCAGTCTGGAGCCAGTCATAAATGTCAACTTGCCGTCCCTGCTCTGGCAGCATAGCCATGTGGTTCAGTCTCATCTTCCCATCTACACTCAGTCTGGAGCCGTCATAATGTCAACTTGCCGTGCCGCTCTGGCAGCATAAGCAATGTGGTCAGTCTCATTTCCATACTACATTCGTCCTGGGCAGTCATAATGTCAACTTGCCGTCCTGCTCTGGCAGCATAAGCCATGTGGTTCAGTCTCATCTTCCCATACCTAACTCAGTCCTGGAGCCGTCATAGATGTCAACTTGCCGTCAGCCTCCCAACAGAGAAGAACATAATTGCAGCGTTGTTAATTCGGTAATGGTCGCATGGTGTGTTCTGAAGCAAGTACCAAGGATTAACGATTAGGCCTTTATTGAAACTATTCACGTCGATTGAAACTTTCGTCTCTGGAGTCCTTCCTCCGTGTATCTCAATGTCATTACTTCCTCGCTACTATATTCAGGCCCCTACATACAAGCTACATCTAGCAGTTCAGTACTGAAGCATAGGAGCAACTAAAAGAGTAATGGATGAATAGTCACAGATATACTGCGCTCTTGCGAGTGATTTCAGTGGTGTTCATTTGTGCTGTTTTGATCCACATACGCAAACACTGTCTTCTACGACGATAATAAGCACAAAGTGAAACAGAGTAAGTCTGATGTTGGCATGTCGTGCATCATTAAACGACAGATAAGAATTGACAAACATTTCAATAATACTCGAAATATAAAACTGCTCGACCATGTATATTTCTGGCGCAAACATGTAGAATAATAGTTTACGGTTCTGGGTTGTTAATTTAAATCGTTAGAAGAACTTTTGCTCTACGTTTTTCTAAATATTTGGTGGAAAAAACGAGACTACTGGGAGACAAAAAACATTGCTGTTAAGAATTCCCCTTTGTTGTTGTTGTTGTTGTTGTTGTTGTTGTAACCTTTCTTACTTTCAAGAAATTTGCCTTCACCTACCATTCATCCATCCGGTCTCTCTCTTTCTCCTCCTTTTTCCCATACAAACAAACATTTACTCACGCCTCGCCTAGAGACTGTGACTATTGTGGTCGCAGAGAATGAGGTGCTTGACGATGATCACTAATTCATCCTGGGAAAAAAAAACGAACAAACAAACAAACAAAAAAACAACATTTACAGAGTATTCACTAATGATGTGCAGATGTCAGCTTTTCGCCTCGTGCCTCCCTGAATATTTCATTATCAACACTAAATCCGTCCCAGACAAGGAGGAGCATGCTGGATGCAGGCATTGCTGATCTGAAAGGCCATCAAAGTGTGTGGCACAGACTTTCTGGGAACACTGAGTTCGCCGTCAATCGCTGCGATCTCAACCCGACAGGCACCCAAACCAACCAAACAAACAAACAGATAGATAAACAAATAAATAGATGAGTAGATAAATGCATGATAATGATAAAAAACAAATAAATATGTAAATAAATGGATAAATAAATAACTAGATAGATAAATAGATAAACAAATAACCAGAATGCCACTCGAGAAAGAACAGATCTCAGCAAAGGTCGAAAATTTTTTGGACCAGTTCTTGGAATATGCTCTAAGTGAAAACACATTTTTTTCTAACCAGGGGAAGTCATTGCTGGCAAGGACTGACATAGTGATTACCCATGTACTTGCAAAAATACAAAACAGGAAAGATCACTTTTGCGTCGCTAGAAAATGCTATTATTTCATGAAACTGTATAACACAACATTAACAAAACAAAGTTCATGTTCACTGCGAAATTTATAGATATTTCTTCAGTACTGTGAACTCGACTGGAATCACATTTTTCCGTAATTGGAGGCAATGATTCGTATGGATTGAGTTACTTTGAGTGTATTTATAATGCAGTGGGCCATCCAAAGTTGATCCACGATTATCCTGGAAAATTACCTTATCCTTCTGAGTATTATTTTGTGGATCCACTGGTTCAGCTATACCGTAGTATGATTCCACCATAAAATTCAACGGGCTTGTTCCTAGGTCAAATTCTATGTTTCCGTGACTTATCACGGAATGTAATAAAGGTAGAGTCAAACCTACGCAAGGATACTGGAGAAAAAATCCGAGGTGACCTCAGCTTGTAGAATGTATGTGACATCAACTTATGGAATGTATGTAACGTCAACGTACGGAATGACGCTGCAAAGACCAAGCGCGGACCTATCTGCCGTACGATTTTCTGGGGGCGTATTTTACAAAATTTGACAGGAAAATACGATAATATGCCGAGTACGACAGAAATACGAAAATCGGCAACATTGGCTACAAAAAGTACGATTTTCCTGTTTGAAGACGCGAGTTTTTGTCTCTAGTTCCACTTGGCGCGTACTCACTTAGGGCCTACACAATGGTCGGCCATCTTTCATAGTGAGCGACTGACCAAGAGAATGCCACCACCAGCGAAATTACGCGTTCATGGGAGTGATGAAGAGCTAGATGTTGAAAAGAAGATCGCCAAAACGGTGGAACAAACTTTCCTGAATGCATACCACGCAAACTTGAAAATGCTTAGTCCCAAACTCAAAAAGGCCCAAATTTCGTGTGGTGCACTTTAAGCGAAACGGGTTTTAGCTGTGCTCATGGGGGGCGCAACAACTGCATAAAGCATGTTTCGTCAAAATCGCATAAAAACTATCAGAAGTGGTGAAAGGAACACCTTCAGTTGTACAAGCATTGAAAAAGACCGAGGCGAAGTCTAGTGGGGGACCTGAGCAGCAGGTGACAAAGGCCAAGATGATGATCATGATGTGTAGGCTGGTGGCTGACGCGCATCTGTGCCTGTCAACGACCGATTGTCTTGTTCCCTATTCAAAAAGATGTTTCCTGACACTAATGACAGCAAAATTGCTCATGGTGTGCCTGTCACTTTAACTTCTACTGTTAATTAGCTCCACTCCCCCCGCCCACCCCCCACCCCCAAAAACGGGGGCGAGGAGGGGAGGGGGGCGGGGGGGGCGGGTGGAGTGGCAGTACAAAGAGAAGAGAAAGATGGAATATGAAAACTATATGAAGGGTATACATGGGTGTGACTGTCTGTCACTCTGTGTTTGTGGGTGGAGGGAGGGGTGAAACGGAGGAGGGCATTATATTATTATTATTATTATTATTTTCTTAATGAGATGGTCAACTAGATACGTGGAGTGTGTGTGTAGTGCACTTGTGCTAATTGGTTTGAGTGTGAGTACAGCGCAGTGAGTTGGCTGCAAGAATTCCGCGATATATAAGGTCCATATTAAAGTTAAAGTAAGAAAATACTCTTTTTGGTCATAGAATATTAAAATGTACTCCGTGGTATACTAATGGTTCATTTTTTAGGTAGACAGGTCTGCAAGCGATTCATTAAAAGATTACTTAGTTGCCTAATCAAGAAAATATGGAGCTATATTTATGCAGTATCCAAACAACGAAAACAACAAGATTAACAACAACAACAACAACAACAACAACAGCAACAACAACGTCAAACAGCAAAGTTCACACAGCACGGATCGACCAGAACCACCTGAACATTTTTGTATACAGCAAAATATCGTGTGAAGACTGAACGCATTCCAAGCAGAGACTTCGGAATCTTTCTGGCAGTTAGTGGATTGGTGAAGCAACACTAAGAAAAGTTCAGTCCACAACTTTTCTCCATGTCATTTACTCTGATGCTGTTGGGATTCACAGCATATGTAAATAGAATGGAAAGAAGGGACTGCGCACAACAATGCAGACATGATGATAAATGTCACGCATTAGTGTTCTGTGATGGTTGCAGCAATGTTGCATTTCACATGTCACCATTAGAAGACTATTTTCCTCTCTCTGAAAAACAAGGAATTAAAAGGTGAAAATTTCGACAATGTTCTAGCAGATCTGAAACTGAAATTACAATTCTGTGAATTTGGCATCATAATTGATTCCCCAGTTAATCAGGATTATCTGCAGTGTTAGCTCAAAAAAGTCAGCCAGATACTTTTGAAAGAAAATTGTCTGAGACTTGACAAGATACAAAGGATATACACATCAACACAAGCAAAAACAAACAAACAAACAAAAAACAGAAACCAAAACCAAAACAACATCCTTCAATGGCGATGATCCGCAGCACTGCTGCCAAACGGAATCGAATGGTTGAAGCAGCATCAGCTACTCCTAGGTCCCATGTGGTCAAGAAGCGTGACAAGCAGTATCTATATAGAAGCAAAGATTCATGCTTCTTTCATAAAGGAAGTAGTGGAACACGGAGAGCGTGCTCATATTAGCAGATTTGTATGCATAACAAATGGCTTATTGAAACTTTGGATGTTTCTGGGTTACATTATTTGTGAAGGTTGCATGTTTCTGCAGCACATCTTTGTGAAGTTCAATACTTTAGAATGAGAGTTGCCATCGAACTATATTCAGAGAAAAGCGAAACTACGGCAATGTTTTTTTATACTTGCTACACTGACATTTGAAAACGAGGAAGATGTAACAGCAAAGTCTAGCGTGTAGGCGGACGAACAGGGCGTATAACGTCAACTTCCTGAGTGACGCGCAAAGCACGTCATCCAAAGCTTACTTGAAAGGTAAGAGCGGGTACGTTGCTTTTACAGGGATTACCTTCAGCTTCGTAGCTTATGCATGACAGACTTCATTTACTTCAGAGTTAAAGCCACGGAAGACGAGGCGTGATTGTGGCGAGGTATCCAAAAAGTCCAACCACAATCCTGACCCAGTTAAACGTAATGCCTTGTTTGCGTGGTCACCATCTGGAGTAACCCAGGAATACGGAAATAAAAGGGGAACAGTGAGGGAAGGGAGGGGGGGGGGGGGGGGGGGGGGGGGAGGGCATGAGAGATTAAAAATATGCAAAGAAACCAAAATACATCACTAAATCATTCATATTATTTCAATTGGTAGTTTCTGTCCACACATGTAGTCGTTTTGTCGAGAATAACGTTAGAAAATATTTTTACTTTGTGATTTTTATTTTTTTAAATTTTTTATTTGTTTTCTACTGTGGTAGGATAGAAAGCTGGAAACACAGGAGTTTCTGGAGGGTAGGGAGTGAGTGAAAAAAATAGACGAGAGGGAGAGAAGTAACATTAGAACTTTTAATGTAGAAATGCCATCTGCACCCCGTACAGAACTCTCAATCAGAACTGCACTCGACATTGTGACAAGTCATAAACAATTCCCAGTTCAAATAAATCTCCGTACTACGTAAAAGGTATAAGTGCAAACACGCCATGATTACCTGCTTACCCATTTCAACACGTCACACACACGCACGCACACACACACACACACACACACACACACACACACACAACACACACACACACACACACACACACACACACACACACCACACACACACACACACACTCGTTGGCTTGAAAAAAAAGAGCAAAATCTGTGTCTGTCTCTGCCTCTGTCTGTCTGTCTGTCTGTCTGTCTGTCTGTCTGTCTGTCTGTCTCTGTCTCTCTTTGTCTCTGTCTCTGTCTCTCTTTGTCTCTGTCTTTCTCTCTCTCTCTCTCTCTCTCTCTCTCTCTCTCTCTCTCTCTCTCTCTCTCTCTCTCAATTCTTTGAAAACAGACTCTGGATGTTTGATTATATAACATTTTGTTAACAGTGAGGACGGTAAACATGGATTTGCCCCAGCCATCGAAAGGAAGATACATTATCTTGTCCCAGCGGACAGACAGATGACGATTTCCAGAGAGAGAGAGTGAGAGAGAGAGAGAGAGAGAGAGAGAGGAGAGAGAGATGAGAGAGAGAGAGAGAGGAGAGAGAGAGAGAGAGAGACGCTTTCGCCTGCGCGCATTCACACACATAGACACACACACACACACGCGCGCACACACACACACACACACACACACACACAACACACACCACACACACTCACACACACACACACCACACACACTCACATACATTCGTTGAAAAGAAAGGATATGATAGTTAAGTAACATAGTCAAGTACAGATTTTGGAAATTGTCATTACTCATAATGCGGTACACTACTATCCACAAAACTGTGAGCACAAAAGTAGCTGATGCTAATGTGGACACCAGCATGAAAAGTAACTCTAGAATCCATCTTAACTGAAGTCAAAAGCCAAAGCGTTATGATTTCGGTCATTCTTTGTCTAGGATTTCTTTTTTAATGAAAGTTTTACTGAAGTACCCAGTATTGACAACATGCTAATAAATATTTATAAGTCAAGCAGAACAAAATAAAGGTTCATCTTTAATATATATAATTATGGTCTGATTTTGATGACTTACACTTCTCTCATGGACACTATCATCTGAATATTCTATGCGTAAGCATTCCTGATATATAGAGTTTAAATCACTTCCAACAATCGAGTACTTATCTAATACGTTGAAACTGTTTCCGATTTATCTTTGATGACTGAAGCTTAACACCTGAGATGGCGATTGATAAATGTATATTTTGTGATCTAGAAATAAAGCCAGCACACGCATTTCCCTCTGTTGATGTAAATGTTCTGGTCTCACAGAATCAAGCTAGTTGTAAAGTCCTAGCATGTCCAAAGTGATTAACCCATTTTGATTTACCTACTTTACGGCATTTGTGAGCAATGCACCATCTTTAGTAAGAACGAAACGTAAATCTGCTTTCTGGATGGTAAAATTGAATCAAATTATCTGATATTGACAGAATTGACGAAATGTAATTCGGTACGTGAAAATAATTACACAATTTATCATGACACATACCTTTTGTCTGTGGACAAAACAGTGCGTGCAACTACTGGCAGTTATTGACATATATATCTATATATATATAATTATTAATAGATATAATAGAATTATATATAATAATAAAATAATACAATATAATGTAATATCTAATAGAATAATAATTATAATAATAGAATATTGAATTGAATATTTATAATTGAATATATATATATATATATAGAGAGAGAGAGAGAGAGAGAGAGAATTATAAACAAAGTTTGCTTTTATGTCTCAGATTGAAGAAATAGGGGAGATACGCATACATATCTGCAGTGGTAGATGATTCTGCCTAACTAACAGTATGTGCTTGAGTGGGTCAATGGGGAAAAATAAAATAAATGCTTCTCAAAATGAGCCTTCAGCAAGCTTATATTCTCCAAGGGGGAGAGACATCCTCCAATAGGGAGGGAAACTCACTAACATATAACTCCTGGTCATATACCGATATTTCGAAACTTGGTTGTTTTTCCTCAGTGACCGCGGAAAGTGGTAATTTGACTCCTCTGCCTTTTCAGTTTTAAGAAGAATGCAATCCCAGAAAAGGCTGGTGTGCAATACCGTATATGTTTGTTGAGTTTTCAAAAAAAAACAACCAAAGGTGCCATCTAAGAAGCAAAAAGAAATCATGAAAAAGCAAAACAAGCTACATTTTCTTGTGAAAGTAGAAAATATAAAAAGATATCCTCTTAAGACACAAGTGCTGAGGGCCGTTCTTGGAATGAATCCGCAAGGGACTTAAATACAACAAACTAATAAATGTCAAGGTTAAGTACCGAGCACGCTCTCAGCAACTTACAGAGCAGCGTGGTGTTGCAATGACTGCAATGAAATATTGAATTATAAACAAAGCTTGCTCTTATGTCTTAGATTGAAGAAATAGGGGGAGATACGCATACATATCTGCAGT
>CM031599.1:59461377-59501377 GCA_018398815.1 Conus ventricosus | reverse complement strand
AAAAGAGAGTGGTACCATCACGTGGTTCGTCGAAATAATGAGCGAATGATATCTTAACCACAACAACACACAACCACGATGCCATAATCACACCACCTGTGGCTCCCCCCCCCCCCCCCCCCCCCCCCCCCCCCCTCTCCTGCACAAACATCAGCGAAAGTCACCGCCATTTCACAGACCACCTAGCCAGGTATTGGGCTTCACTTGGCACGGGCCAGAGAAGCCCCTGATTTAGAGGCCCATGACTAGATGTTCCTGTCATCACATTAAGACTTGAGTCTCCTTTCAGGACGGTGGTCAGAGTAACGCACTCATTGATGTGGAGTAGAGGATTGTAAATTTTCCACTCTGGAAGACTCGAGAAGAAATTAGCCTAGGTTTGAGAATTCTGCGGAAGTGATTGGTTTAGGTAAATGAAACAAAACAGTTTGTGAATGTATGTGTGTGTGTATGTGGTTCTTGTGCCTTTGGTGTGTTCTTGTGCCTTGTGTGTGTGGTGTGTGTGTGTGCGTGTGTGTGGTGTGTGTTGTGTGTGTTGTGTGTGTGTGTGTGTGTGTTTGTGTGTGAGTGGTGTGTGTGTGTGTGTTGTTTGTTCAATTAAACGTCTTTCCCACTTGACGTGTTACAGACAGATTGCATAACGTGTGTGTGTGTGTGGTGTGTGTGGTGTGTGTGTGTTGTTGTGTGTGGGTGTGTGTGTGTGTGTGTGTTTCGTTCTTTACTTTAATGCATATCCACTTTACAGTGATCTTAGACAAAACAAGAGTACAAACAAACAGCCAAACAAACAAACAAGACAAACAATAAAAAAATTAAAAAAAGTGTAAAAGGGCCGGTGTGTGGTGTGTGTGTGTGTGTGTGTGTGTGTGTGTTGTGTGTGGTGTTGTGTGTGTGTTGGTTTATGAGTGGGGGGGGGGGGGGGATAAATGTGTGTTGTTTAAAAATGTTTTTAAAAGTGTATGGAGTGTGGAGGTTGTAGTTGCTAATTTTGCATGCATAGCTATTTAATTAATGAATCCCAATAAGTGCCCATCACTTTAAACCCCATTTTTGGGCAAAAAGGGTAAACAACTTTAGCCTGGATTCATATCTGAACATTTTTAAAGAAACAAAACATTTTTAACCTTTAAAAATAATAAGAACAAAATCAAACAAGTAATTCGAGAATCAAAGAAAAGGGTCCAACTGATCTTAACAATTGCCCTAACAGCTCTATAGCACTCGTTTCGTTCCCAAAATGCCCAGAAATTGGGCGATTGAGGGTTCAAACTTAAAAACCAAGGGGGTTATACTTTTAGCTTTTCTGCAAAAAAAGATGGCATGGAAGGGTGAATATTCTGGCCACAAATGCAAGGCATTTTTTCAAAAATTTTGTTTTTTTAGCATCCGTCTGAGTCTAAAGATCAACTCTTTTAAAATCCATTCCCGATGGAGATTGTTCCCGTTTTTATTTTACAAGCTTTCTTAAAAAATTTTCCCCTTTGTCCCCTTTTTATTTTGGGCCTCTTTTTGTTTCGTACACCGAAACCCCTGTGCTTTTTCTAAAAAGGGTATAATTTTTTTTCAAGGTAAAGGAAATTATTTTGTAAACTCTTTTTTTTTAGCTGCACTTTTTTTTCTAACGATCAACCTTTCAAATTTTTGAATCCAAATGTGAGGAATCCAAAAAAAAGTCAAAAAAGAACCACGAAAACAAAAATTAAATTTAAAGGTATATCTCAATACAATTTTTGCTCTCCTCTTGTATGAGGTATTCTAAAGTTTGTAAGACATATTTTGAATCGACAAAAAAAAATATTTAAATATCGAATAGGGAAAACTAAAAAGAAAGTTCAGCCATAATAATAACAATTACTCTGCTGTAAATCAGAAAAATTTTCCCAATGTATAAATTTCTCTATTTTAATGATGGAAAATCAATGCAAAGCCCCTGATAAAAGTTTTTCAAGTACAAACCATCTATATTTTTTAAAAAGATTTATGTTTTCAATTTATTGTCCTTGACATATTTTGGCACATGGCCCCACCTTTTTCCTTAAATCGAAAAAATTAATAGTAATTACCCTTTAACCTCATGAGGAAATTACTGAACCTTTTTGAGGACACGTTTGGGGTTCAAAAACCAGCACTTAAATAATTGGGGCGTATAGGACCATAGTTTTTTACAGATCAAAACTCTGGCTCGCTTTGGGAAAAAGAAATTTTTGTTTAAAAAAACCAGTTTTTCCCTTATCCCGAATTTTTCGTTGAAGACTCCTTTTAAAATATCTTTTTGCTAAAGCAAGTTTCATAATTTTTGGGAAAAACAAAATTCCTATTTCTGTGTTTTTTTAGTGTTGAGGCAGTCGGGACACCGGGGGGGGGCTATCTTTTAAACTTTGCTATCGATACTTTGCATCTTTTGTTATAAAACATTTTGGAGCTGAAAAAAAATATTTCCGAGCATAAGAAATTTTGATCCACAAGTGCATTGCAAATGAATAATACCTTACTAAATCTTTTCCCCCTAGTCGAATTATCATTTTAAATAAATTTAAAAACCTTTTTTTTTTGGGATTTTCAAATTTTTTCCCAAAAGGGGATTCCAATTTAATTAGAAGTCCAACTTACTCCAAAATTTAACAACTTTTTTATATTCAAACGGCATTCCATTTATTTTAAAAGAGGGTAAGGGTTTAGGATCATAGCCAGAGTTGAAGAGAACCATATCCGATGTTTCATGTGAAAGAGTTAGTCCTTTTCAATTATGGATTTGCTAATTTTGTCTAGTTCATTTTGATATACCTTTTGATATATTGCATTGATTTAATTCGGTGTAAGCTTTTTTTTTAGAGTAACTTTCATCCATATGCAAATATCATCCGTATATTGTGCTAGCCAACATTGTTTGAACAACTTTTGGAAGATCATGCTTCAAAATATTGAAATGATTGGGGCTATTACACCTCCTTTGTGGATTTCCATCCTGCATCGCCTTTGATTAGAGAGGCATTACGCAACCTTGAGTCTGCATTGTTTCATTTCTCTTAAAAATGCCTTTATATAACAGGTCAACTTTATTAAGGACCACCCCCGAAAAAATACAACAATGCATTTTTTCGAAGATTCGACTGGGAAAGGTGTAATGGGGTTAACGAGTATTCCACAAAGCTGGCGAAAGCTGTCTATTGTTCCCCAACGTGCGGCATGCAGAGGGGGGTTGAAAGTTGCAGATTTGTGTCAAAATTGCTTGTTTTGGTAAGCAAGAGGAACAACGCTTCCAAACGGTTTTTCACTGAAATTCCAAATGCACTGCCAAAAACCCATGGCTATTGCGAGCATTTTTTACTGACTGGAATGCCCCTAAAAGCAGCCAAACGTGCATAATTCTTCATAACAACAAAAATCCTCCAAGACGCAAGCTGTTCTGATTTTGACCGGACCCAGGCGATGCATGGCTGCCAGGATCGATGCGTCGAGAAGTGGCCAGAAGATACAAGTGGTCCCACTCCGTCATCTCTCTCTCTATATCTATGCGGCTGAGAGAACGTTTTTCAAGCCACTGGAACTGTCAAAGAGAGACCCTCCGTCCAGGCCAGCCAAAGAAAACCCACTGCAAGAGATGACAGTTCATCCGCAGACCTGCGCTTCGGACCAGGCCCACCACCTCCAACAACCATCAGGCGTCGCTCCAAGCTCCACTAACACAGCAGTGTGTGAATGACCATACGGCGGCGCCTCATGCTGCCAACCTTCGAGCATCGCCCCGTCTGGAAACCAAAATGACTGCGGCCCCCACGGGCACGTCGCCTGCCTGGTGCACAGCTCATCGAACATGGACTCGGCTCAGTGGCGATGAGCTTTTCAACCGATGGAGTCCAAGTTCCAGTTTGAAGCCACGAGATGGACGCATTCGGGTGTCGCGGCGTCCCAGGAGCACTGCAGATGACGTCACCAGAGGTCGTCGCTTTTGGTGGTGGCTCCGACAATGTATGGGGGGGGGGGGGGGGGGTGGGGGCATCAGCAGTCACCACAAGACACCTTGTATCATGTGGATGGCAACCTGAACGGCCCAACGCACCTGCAGGAATTTTTACGGCCTTTGGTTGTCCCAGCATTCCAGCAATTGGGCCTCAGCTGTGTTCCAGTACGATAATGCCCACCCCACATCTGTCCGAGCCGTTAACACTTTTGTGGTGCATAGCTGGCATCCACCACCAGGATGCCATGGCCGGTCCAAACAGCCCGGACATGAACCCTATTGAGAACATCTGGGCGAGCTTGGGAGAAATCAAGAAAATCACCCTGTGCCGCAAATCGACAGGAGCTGCTGCCAATCTGCAGCAGGAGTGGGCAAACCTCCCCCAGCACCATTACAAGAACAGTCAACCCATGAGGCAGCGCGTGTGGATTGTGTGAGCACGGGGGGGGCACACTCGGTTTTGATCAGACTGTAAAGAAACACTCTTTTTTGTGTCATTTTGGGGGTAGTCTCATTCAGCTCCCCTGTCTAAATCAGAAAGAAGATTTTTTTTCGATGAAATGACATTTGTTCACTGATAATAAATTAAACTTTTTTAATAAAGTTTCTGTCGTTTGTCGGTTTTTCTTTCTATTTTTGTAGACTGTGTAATAATTTGTCCTTAATTAAAGTTCGACCCTGTAGTTATACATACAGCCTGAAATGCTTCTGATCTTAGTTGGTTTAGAAGTTTGGAATGCCAAACTTGGTCATATGCCTTTCGAATGTAAAACAAAAATTGGCAAATACTTTTTCCTACGTTAAAACTGATGTTCAATCTGTGTGGTTATTTTACTAAATGATCAACCTTTTCTAAAATCCGCCTTTTGTATGGTATTATACCATTTTTTCACAGAAGTGTCCAAGCCTTTTTTAAAAAAATTATTCTTCCATACGTTTTCCCATACGTGATGTTTAAAAGCGACAGGTCTGTAATTATTTCATCTGATTTTTGACTTTCCTCCTTGGGAAATAGGGGGAACAGTAATTGTTTCCCTAAAGATTGCTGAATCCCCTCAAACCCAAAAGTTTTGAAAAAACAAAAATAGAAAAAGTTTTATATTAACTGTAAATGCCTATCATTTCATTGGAAATTGCATCTGGGCCCACTGATTTTTTCTTTGATCCAAGGTTTGAAATTGCATCTTTTTTTTCCTGAAAAGTAATAGGAGCATTTGTATATAGATTGTTAATGGGACGTTTTTCATTGTCTTCGTTTTCGTCCAATTTTTCTCTAAGCTGTTTTTGTTCTTCTGAGAGGCCTTCAAAGTTACTATTTTTTTGCAAATGCATCTGCAAATGCTTCAGCCTTCTCAAAATTGGAAGGAAATTCGTTATTTTCCCATTTCAAGGGGTACCCAGGAAGACTTATTCATTTTTCCTTTCTTTTATTTTTCCAAGGTTTCTGGAGATCTTTATGATTTTGAACCTCACTTTCACAGAAATTTGACCGATATTCTTCCTTTGCCTTTTCATTCACTCTATTACTGTGATTTGTTTTCTTTTTCTTTTTCCAGCAATCTTTTCTGGATCTGTTTTATTTTTTAGATACATTTTATGAGCCTCCATTTATTGTTCTCTTTCTTCTTCACAGGAAACATTCCACCAAACATTTCCTGTATATTTTCTTGTTTTATCAGGATTACATTTAGGGATTGAAAGCTCAGCTGCACGCAAAACAGTATCAACAAATTTCATGTAGCTTGTATCAACATCATCAACCATCACCTCCTCGCAATTGCAAATTAAAAGCATGTTTTCAAATCTATCCCAATCAGCTTTGTTGTAGTTAAATTGTGGGATTTGATCTTTTGTGAGATCAGAAATAGTTTGTTTTACTTTGATGGAAATAACCATTGGTAAATGATCACTGCCTAGGGAGTCTTTAAATGTGTCCCATTCACAACTTGTTGCGATTGCAGCCGACATGAAAGTTAGGTCTATCGCTGAAGCCCGATGATATGAAATATCCGGGATTTGAGTGACACTACCATCATTCAGTACACAGAGTGAAGAGTCTACTACATTTTCAAGGAATCTGTTATGTGTTATGATTTTGCACTCATTATCCCAAAAGAGGGCGTGTGAATTGAAATAATCTGCAATCAGCCACTTATCGTTTTGGTCTTGTAAAATACGAATCCACTCTGTGTTTTGATTGTCAGGACCTTTTGGCAAATAAACCGACAATATGTTCAGTATCAATGATCCATAGAATTTTGCTTTTACTGCGCAAGCATTTATGTTTTTAATGTATTTTGAAAAAGGTGTATCTATTTCGAGGTATTCTACATTTTGTCGAATGTACAATGCGGTACCAACCCTTCCCGTTTCATCACTGTTTTGGTATATTGGTAGGTAGTAAAAGTTTTGGATTTTTGGAAGCTTTTGTTCATGTACATTAAGAGATTGTAATACTAATGCTTGGTAGTAATGCTACTTTAAGGCTGTTATGAGCTGCATCCTGTAGTCTAATTTACCTCTGTTCAGGAGCAGTTATGTCCCTTGATATCTTAATGGAGTGTCCTGCGCGTGCCTGTACCCATCGTCAACACAGCGCAGGCCTCCAAGGGTGGTACAGGACTGCTCTAAAGGCAGGTGAAGACAGTGCTTCTCTGGGTCCTCCCCAGCACCTTCGGGTGTTTCTTTTTCTTCTTTGCCTTAACTAGGCTGACCCTGGAGAAAGGTCCAGTGACGGTGAGGAAAGACCCACTGACCACAGGGAAAGTCCTGTTGACAGTGGGAAAGACTACAACTTTGGATTCTCTCTTGAGGGCACATAAGACCGTATGGCGAAAGCTTGGCTGTGTCTGGAGTGGCACTGTCTTCATCTGTCCGTGGGCAGGGGTTGTTGGGTCTGTGGGGTGTGCTCGGCAGCTGGAGGGTGGTGTTTTTCGCCGGTGGGCTCTGCAGTCATGAAATACGGGCTGGTACACCCATGGGGATGCTACTTTAAGGCTGTTATGAGCTGCATCCTGTAGTCTAATTTACCTCTGTTCAGGAGCAGTTATGTCCCTTGATATCTTAATGGAGTGTCCTGCGCGTGCCTGTACCCATCGTCAACACAGCGCAGGCCTCCAAGGGTGGTACAGGACTGCTCTAAAGGCAGGTGAAGACAGTGCTTCTCTGGGTCCTCCCCAGCACCTTCGGGTGTTTCTTTTTCTTTTCTAGGTAGTAAAAGTTTTGGATTTTTGGAAGCTTTTGTTCATGTACATTAAGAGATTGTAATACTAATGCTTGGTAGATATGATCTGAAAGATGGTGAATCAGCTCCTGAATATTTGTTGATATTGATCTGCAATTCCATTGCAGTATGTTTACATTTTTGTAGTCCCAGTTCTTAAAGAACAGGGAGTACTTTAGAATGGGAACGAAGAAATGCTGTCTGTGTGTCTGTGTGTGAGTGTGTCCGTGGTCAAAATGTGTTCCACTCGCTCCAGACAAAACTACTGGGCCGATCTTTCTAAAAATTTGAAGGTATGTTCATTATGGGTCAAAGATGATACCCGATGTTTTAGTTTACCGTTATAGCCGTTACTAACGGCTTTAGCGGCCTGTGACGGTTTTTTCTTCTCCATGGAGTATCTCAGAAAGTACTTGGCTGATCTTTGTGAAAATTAGCAGGTATGTTCATTATGGTCACGGATGATGCCCGATGTTTTAGTTTACCCCGTTATAGCTGTTACTAAGGGCTGTAACAGCCTGTAACGTTTTTTCTTCTTTATAGAATATCTCAAAAAGTACTTGGCCGATCTTTCTGAAAATTTGTAGGTATGTTCGTTATGGGTCACGGATGATGCCCGATGTTTTAGTTTACCGTTACAGGCGTTACTAACGGCTGTAACGGCCTGTAACGGTTTTCCTCTCCATGGAATTTCTCAGAAAGCACTTGGCAGATCTTTGTGAAAATTAGCAGGTATGTTCATTATGGGTCACAGATGATGCCCGATGTTTTAGTTCACCCCGTTATAGCCGTTACTAACGGCTGTAACGGCCTGTAACGGTTTTTCTTTTTTATAGAATATCTTAAAATGTACTTGGCCGATCTTTCTGAAAATTTGTAGGTATGTTCACGACGGGTCACGGATGATGCCCGATGTTTTAGTTTACCGGTACAGCCGTAACTAACGGCTGTAACGGCATGTAACGTTTTTTCCACTTTATGGAATATCTCAGAAAGTACTTGGCCGATCTTTGTGAAAATTAGCAGGTATGTTCATTATTGGTCTCGGATGATGCCCAATGTTTTAGTTTACCCGTTATAGCCGTTACTAACGGCTGTAATGGCCTGTAACGGGTTTTCTTCTTTATGGAATATCTCAGAAAGCACTTGGCCGATCTTTCTGAAAATTTGTAGGTATGTTCATTATGGGTCACAAATAATGCCGTTCATTATGGGTCACGAATAATGCCCGATGTTTTAGTTTACCGTTATAGCCGTTACAGCCGTTAGTAACGGCGTGTAACGGTTGTTTTTCTTCATGGAATATGTCAGAAAGTACTTGGCCGATCTTTGTGAAAATTAGCAGGTATGTTCATTGTGGGTCACGGATGATGCCCGATGTTTTACTTTACCGTTATAGCCATTACTAACGGCTGTAACGGCCTGTAACATTTTTTTTCGTACGGGATATCTCAGAAAGTACTTGGCTGATCTTTGTGAACATTAGCAAGTAAGTTCACTATGTCTTACGGATGATGCCCGATGTTTTAGTTTACCGTTATACCGTTACAAACGGCTGTAACGGCCTGTAACGCTTTTTCTTCTTTATGGAATATCTTTCTGAACATTTGTAGGTATGTTCACTACGGGTCAAGGATGATGCCCGATGTTTAAGTGTACCGTTATAGCCATTACTAATGGCCCATAATTAAAATAAAAACAACAACAACAACACTAAATATA
This sequence comes from Conus ventricosus, assembly GCA_018398815.1. Classification (NCBI taxonomy): domain Eukaryota; kingdom Metazoa; phylum Mollusca; class Gastropoda; order Neogastropoda; family Conidae; genus Conus; species Conus ventricosus. The sequence goes on along the minus strand of CM031599.1, from coordinate 59,492,471 downwards.
CAACAAATTTCAACAAGGATAGATAGTATGGGTGGGGTGGGGGGGGGGGGGGGGGGGGGGGGGGAGAATATTTCAGGGATTGTGAAAAATGGCACAAAAAATTGAATGTCAATCTCCAACGATCAAAACATTTCTGTTGCTGAATAAATAATAGCTCTACAAATCATTGTGCTAGAATAATGTCTTCAGCATCTTGGACTGTTTAAAAGTATTTATTCCCACTGTGTTAGCACGTCAAAATACTTGCACCAGGGGCCATGGATGGGGCGGCCGAGATCCCTGGAATTGTAGTGAAAGGAATCTTCCCATGATGGATGCCGTGCGGGGTGCTGTTTCCGGGGCCTCTTGGGTTTAGACCATAACATTCTGTTGAGGTGTCTGCCGATGTTGCGGGCAACGACGCTGGTTCCCGTCCATGTCAGATGACTGCCATCACGCTGGGTTCATGTGTTTGCCCGAAGAGTGTCGTGACTGACGAAGCTCACGTTTAGGGTGTCAAATAGGTCTGCCATAGTGGTCGCATTGAACAGGTTCCGTTTCATCTCCAACTCTTCGTGTTTAACAGGGGCGATTTTGCTCACAGCGATCTTTGAGTGGGGGTTTCTTTTGAGATCTCCTTGATTGTTTCAGTGAAGGTTTTGCCGGTGTGTGTGTGTGTGTGTGTGTGTGTGTGTGTGTGTGTGTGTGTGCGTGCGTGCGTGCGTGCGTGCGTGCGTGCGTGCGTGCGTGCGTGCGTGCGTGCGTGCGTGCGTGCGTGCGTGCGTGCGTGTGTGTGTGTGTGTGTGTGTGTGTGAGTGTGTGTGTGTGTGTGTGTGTGTGTGTGTGTGTGTGTGTGTGTGTGTGTGTGTGTGCGCGCGAGCATATGTGTGTGTGTGTGTGTGTGTGTGTGTGTGTGTGTGTGTGTGTGTGTGTGTGTGTGTGTGTGTGTGTGCGCGCGCACATACGCGCGCGCTCTCGCGCGCGCGTGTGTGTATGTGTGTGCGTGTGTGTGTGTGCGCGCGCGTGTGTGTGTGTGTGGTGTGTGTGTGTGTGTGTGTGTGTGTGTGTGTGTGTGTGTGTGTGTGTGTGTGCGTGCGTGCGCGCGCGCGCGCATGTGTGTGTGTGTGTGTGTGTGTGTGTGGGTTTTGGAAAGCCTCAGCTGCACGCAAAAACAGTATCAACAATTTGCATGTAGCTTGTTTCAACATCTCAACCATCACCGATCTCGCAAATTGCAAATTAAAAGCCCTTGTTTTCAAATCTATCCAATCAGCTTTGTTGTAGTTAATTTGTGGGATTTGATCTTTTGTGAGATCAGAAATTGTTTGTTTTTTTTTACTTTGATGGAAATAACATTGGTAAATGATCACTGCCTAGGGAAAAGTCTTTAAATGTGTTCCCATTCATACACTTGTTGCGATTGCAGCCGACATTGAAAGTTAGGGTGTTGGGTCTATCGCTGAAGCCCGAATGATATGAAATATCCGGGATATTTGAGTGGATGGATTGAGTGACAATACCATCCTTCAGTACACAGAGTGAAAAAAAGGTCTATACATTTTCAAGGAAGCTGTTAAGTGTTATTGATTTGGAAATCATCTTCCCTAAAAGAGGGCGTGTGAATTGAAAATAAATATCTGCAATCCAGCCACTTATCGTTTTGGTCTGTAAATACGAATCCACTCTGTGTTTGATGTCAGAGGACCCTTTTGGCAAATAAACCGACAATATTGTTTCAGTATCATGGATCAATAGAATTATGCTTTTTACTGCGCAAGCAATTTATGTTTTAAGTATTTTGAAGAAAGGGGTATCTATTCGAGGTATTCACTTTTTGGTCGAATGTACAAGGCGCTACGGACCAACATTCCCGTTTCATCACTGTTTTGGTATATTGGTAGGGTAGTAAAAGTTTTGGGAATTTTTGGAAGCTTTTGTTCATGTACATTAAGTGATTGTATTATATGCTGGTAGTAATGGCTACTTTAAGGTGTATGTGCTGCATCCTGTAGTCTAATTATACCCTCTGTTCAGGATGCAGTTATGTCCCCTTGATATCTTAATTAATGGAGTGTCATGCGCCGTGCCTGTACCCATCGTCATACACAGCGAAGGCCTCAAGGGTTGGGTTACAGGACTGACTCTAAAGGCAGGTGAAGACAGTGCCTTCTCTGGGTCCTCCCAGCACCTTCGGGTGTTTCTTTTTTCTTCTTTGCCTTAAATAATGCTGACCCTGGAGAAAGGTCAGTGACGGTGAGGAAAGACCCACTTACCACAGGGAAAAAAGTCCTGGTTGACAGTGGGAATGACCTTACAACTTTGGTTCTCCTGTGAGGGCACATAAGACCCGTTATGGCGGAATGTTTGGATGTGTCTGGAGTAAGTGGACACTGTCTTCATCTGTCCGTGGGCAGGGGTGGTTTTTGGGTCTGTGGGGTGTGCTCGGCAGGCTGGAGGGTGGTTTTTTTTTTCGCGCGGTGGGCTTTGCACCTTTCATGAAATTACGGGCTGGGTAACCCCATGGGGATGCTAATTTAAGGATGTTAATGCGGCTGCTTCTGTAGTCTTAATTAACTCTGTTCAGGTAGCAGTTATGTCACTTGATTCTTAATGGAGTGTCTGCGCGGTTGCCTGTTCCAATCGTCAACACAGGTCAGGCCTCAAGGTGGTACAGGACTTGCCTCTTCTAAAGGAGGTGAAGACAATGCTTCTCTGGGTACTCCCCAGCACCTTGGGGTGTTTCTTTTTCTTTCTAGGTAGTAAAGTTTTGGGAATTTTGGAGCTTTTGTTAGGTACATTAAGAGATTGTAATCTAATGCTTGGTAGATATGATCTGAAAAGATGGTGAATCAGCTCCTGAAGATTTCGTTGAGTATTGATCTGCAATTCCATTGCGTATGCTTTACATTTTTGTAGTCCCTAGTTCTCAAAGAAACAGGACGTTACTTTAGAACTGGGAACGAAAGAAAAGATGCTGCTCTGTGCTTGTCTGTGTGTTGTGAGTGTTGTCCGTGGTTCAAAAATGTGTTCCACTCGCTCCAGACAAAAACTACTGGGCCGCGAATCTTTCTAAAATATTTGAAATGCCAGGTATGTCATTATGGGTCAAAGATGATGATACCCGATGTTATAGTTTTCACCGGTTTTATAGCCGGTTACTTAACGGCTTTAGCGCCCTCGCCGGTGGTGCCGGTTTTTCTTCTCCATGGAGTATCTCAGAATTTGTACTTGGTCGGATCTTTGTGAGAAAAATTAGAGGAATGTTCATGATGGGTCAGGATGTTGCCCGCCGATGTTTTAAGTTTACCCCGTTATAGCTGTTACTAAGGGATGTAACAGCCTTTGTAACGTTTTTTTTTCTTATGTATAGAATATCTCAAAATAGGACTGGCCGATCTTTCTGAAATTTGTGTAGGTTGTTCAGTTTATGGGTCACGGATGATGCCCGTTGTTTTTAGGTTACCGTTACAGCGATATAACGGCTGTAAACGGCCTGTTAACGGTTTTTTTCCTCTCCATGGTATTTCTCAGAATATGCAATTGGCAGGGATCTGTGTGGAAAATTAGCATGTATGTTCATATGGGGCACAGATGATGCCCGATGTTTTAGTTCACCCCGTTATAGCCGTTACTAACGGCTGGAACGGCCTCCTTGTAACGGTTTTTTTTTTTTTATTGAATATCTTAAAATGTACTTGGCGATCTTTTGAAAATTTGTGGTATGTTCACGAACGGGTCACGGATGATGCCACGATGTTTTTTTGTTTACCGGTAACAGCCGTAACTAACGGCCTGTAACGGCATTGTAACGTTTTTTTGCCACTTTATGGAATATCTTAGAAAGTTACTTGCGACGATCTTTGTGAAAAGTAGCAGGTATGTTAATTATTGGTCTCGGATGAGGCCCCAATGTTTTAGTTTAACGTTATAGGGGGCCGTTACTAACGGCGTATTTGGCCTGTAAGGGTTTTTGCTTTCTTTAGGATTAGCTCACGAATGCACGTGGCCGAATCTTTCTGACAATTTGTGGTTTGTTCATTATGGGTCCACACAGAATGGCCGTTAATGAGGGGTCCCACGAATTAATGCCCGATGTTTTAGTTTACGTTATAGCCGTTACAAGCGTTAGCTTACGGGCGATTTGTAACGGTCTGTTTTTCTTCATGGGAATATGTCAGAAGAAAGTACTGGCAGATCTTTTGTGAAATATTTGCCAGGTATGTTCATTGTGGGTCACGGATTGACCTGATGCCCGAAGTTTTACATGTACCGTTATAGCCATTACTAACGGCCTGTTGTAAACGGCTGTAACATTTTTTTTCGTATGGGATACTATCAGAATGTACTTGGCTGTTCTTTTGTGACATTAGCAAGTAAGTTCACTATGTGTCTTACGGATGATGCCCGATGTTTTGTTTACCGTTTATACGTTACAAACGGCCCTGTTGAACGGCCTGGTAAGCTCTTTTCTTCTTTATGGATATCTTTTGAACATTTGTAGGTATGTCATACGGTGGTCAGGATGATGCCGATGTTTAAAGGGTTAACGTTATAGCCATTACTAATGGGCCCATAATTAAAATAAAAAAAAAAACAACAACAACAACACTAAATATACAACAATATTTCAAAAGGTTGATAGTATGGGTGGGGTGGGTTGTGGGGGGGGGGGGGGGGGGGGGGGGAGAGAGAGGGGGGGGGGGGGCGGGGGGAGGGGGGGGGGGGAGAGAGAGACTGAGAAATTAGGGGAGAGGGGTGGGGGGGGGGGGAGAAGGGCGGCGGGGGGGGGGGGGGGGGGGAGGATGGGGGGGGGCGGGCGGCGGGGGGGGGGGGCGTGGGGGGGGGGGGAGAATATTTCAGGGATTCGTGAAAAAACTGGCACAAAAAATTGAATGTCAATCTTCCCAACGATCAAAACATTTTCTGTAGCTTGAATAAAATAATAGCTTACAAATCATCTGTGCTTGAATATGTCTTCAGCATCTTGGACTGCTGTAAAAGTATTTATGTATTCCACTGTGTTAGCACGTCAATATAATTCACCAGGGGCCATGGATGGGGCGGCAGAGGCCGATCGATCCCTGGGATTTGTAGTGAAGGAATCTTCCATGATGGATGCCGTGCGGGTGATGTTTCCGGGGCCTATTGGGTTTAGACCATAACATTCTGTTGAGGTGGTGTCTGCGATGTTGAGGCACACACGTCGCTGGTTCCGTCCATGTCCAGCCACCTGTGAATCACGCTGCCGGTTCATGTGTTTGCCCGAAGCAGTGTCGTGACTGACGAAGCTCACGTTTAGGGGGTCAATAGAGTCTGCCATAGTAGGTGCATTGAAACAGGGTCCGTTTCATCTAACTCTTCGTGTTTTTTTTTAACAACCAAATAAAGGGGCGAAATTTTTTTTTTTTGCTCACGCCGATCTTTGATGTGGGGGGTTTTTTTTGAGATCTCCGTGATGGTTTCAGGTGAAGTTTTGCGGTGTGTGTGTGTGTGGGTGTGTGTGTGTGCTTGTGTTGTATGTGAGATGGTGCTCGTGCGTGCGTGTCGTGAGTGCGTGCCAGTGCGTGCGTGCGTGGTGGTGCGTTGCGTGCGTGCTGTGCGTGCGTGCGTGCGTGCGTTGGGTGTGTGTGTGTGTTGTGTGGGTGAGTGTGTGTGAAGTGTGTGTGTGTTGAGTAGTGTGTGTGTGTGGGGTCCCGTGTGTGTGTGTGTTTTCGTGTGTGTTGGGCGCGAGAGCATATGTGTGTGTGTGTGTGTAGTGTGTGTGTTGTGTGTGTGGGTGTGTGTGCTGTGTGTGTGTGTTTGTCTTTGAGCGCGCGCACATACGCGCGCGCTCTCGCGCGCCGCTGGTTGTATGTGTGTGGTGTGTGTGTGTGCGCGCGCGTTGTGTGTGTGTGTGTGGGGTGTGTTGTCTGTGTGCTGTGTGTGTGTGTGTGTGCGTGGTTGTGTGTGTGTGGGTGCGTGCGATGCGCGGCGGCGCGCGCATGTAAGTGTTGTGTGTGTGTGTGTGTTGTGTGTGTGTGTTTGTGTGTGTGTGTGTGTCCCGTGGTGTGTGTGTGGCGCATGTGCTCTTGTGGTGGTGTGGTTGTGGGTGTGTGTGTTGTGAGTAAAGTACTTTTTGTGTATAAGGGGTGGGTTGTGGTTGGGTTGTTCCGAAGTTAAAGATAAATTCCAACTGGAGCTGCGCGTAAAATAATTGTGAGTAGTCGTTAAACGAAGAAATAAAATATAAGCTTAATTATTTAACATTTTAAGATAATGTCATGGTTGTCGATCTTATCATGTGAATAGTAGTACCATTATGTAGTACCAAGGACTTGTGTCGGTATTTCTTTGCTCTTGGAAAAATAAGTAATAGGTGGCTTACAACTATACAATTTTCACACATAAGCATTTAACATTTTTTGCTGTATTGGTTTAGAACCCGTGAATTCAAAAGATCCTATCGAATTAAGGTTTACTACCTCTATTAGTCAAAGTATTCGGACTACTTTGAATTTGTCTATTGAGTATCGGTGTGGAATGCAGGATTTTGTTGTATACAAATTGTGATGTATTGACTATCCTGTGATCTTTCATAACATTTTGAAACTGTTAAGGGATATGCTTTATTAATCAAAGAATAACATTCTGTACGTTTAAAGGAATGTTAAGTGCAGAGTCGTTGCCTTCAATATTTCGAGAGCTGCTCTCCGAGCAGCACTTTATCAAACTTTTTATTTTGTTAGGATTCCATCTAGTGTGCGAGGGCACCACCCAACAGAAACGCTACCTTTTATTCTTTTCTTAAATAGAGATGTGTTTACGAAATTAATTTATGTAACTGTCTTCATCGGATCCTTTGGATATTTAAAGACCTGTAAGGCAGAGAAAAGTGGCTACTGACTTTGAATCACCTGCACAGCAAAAATCGGCACAAAAAAGTGAACAATTTTTTTCTATGGATAAGGAATTTAAAACATTACCTTCAGGGTACAATTAGATTATTAGCAACAAATTCTGCAGTAATAAAATTGACAAGTTGTATCGCTATAGATATGACTATATTTTCTTACTTTAATTTTAGAGTTTTACTACAAGTGCTCCCTTGTTCTATGGATCATTCTTAACACTGAACCATCTGTAATTGAAATATTTCTCATGCCGAGAGACAGTTTTTGCTAAAAGCAGCAAAGACATAAACTCATCTAAATCTACTAAAATATATTCAGTCTACACATCTACTCTTCTTACAAAACAAACAACAATTAACCAAAGTAAATTCGCTGTCAACTCGTCCTTTCCACCCTTTCCAAATAGAAACAATCCAAAGCAAAGTATGGCACAAACTATACTGAATGAACAAAAACGATCCACATATCTCTTTAAATACTCGTAAAACTCTCATTTAGAAATCAATATAAAGGACCATCTTCAACTTTTTACTGCTCGCTCAAGTGTGTTGTGTGTGTGTGTGTGTGTGTGTGTGTGTGTGTGTGTGTGTGTGTGTGTGTTGCAGAGAAGAGAGCGGAGAGAGGAGTGAGAGAGAGAGAGGAGGGGGGAGTGACGAGAGAGAGGGGAAAAAATGAGGGAGTGGGCGAGAAGATACGAGAGAGAAGAGAGAGATGCATGCATGCAATTTAAGAGTATGTGTACGTGTGCATGCGCAACACACACACACACCACACACACACACACACACTCACACACACACTCGCACCGCACGCCACGCACGCACGCACGCATGCACGCGCGCCGGCGCGCGCGCGCCCGTGAGGCGTGCGTTTGGGCACTTTAATATACACCAAACATATACTCACCACACACCGCGCACACACACAACACACACACACAACACACACACACACACACACACACACACAATCACAAACACACTCGCATAGAACACAAACACATATCTGAGAGAGGAGAGAGAGAGAGGGAGAAGAGGAGAGAGAGAGGAGGGTGAGAGAGAGAGGAGAGAGAGGAGGGAGAGGAAAGGATGGAGGAGACGCAGGGGGGTGGAGAGAGGGAGAGGATAGGGAGAGAAGACGAGAGAGGAAGAGGAGAAGAGGGGATAGGAGAGAGGAGAAGAGGAGGAGGAGAGACGAAAGAGTGAGGAGGTGACGAGGGAAGAGAGAGAGAGAGAGAAGAGACAGACAGGACAGACAGGACAGTCAGACAGACCAGGGGGGGGGGGGGGGGGGGACATTTTTGGGAGCGGGTGGGGGGCGGGGGGGGGCGGGGGGGGGGGGGGGGTCATTGGGGGGGGGGGGGGGGGGGGGGGGGACGGGGGGGACATAGGGGGGGGGGGGGGGGGGGGGGGGGGGGACATTGGCGAGGGGGGGGGACGGGGGGGGGCCCGGGGGGGGGTGGGAGGGGTGGGGGTGGGGCGGGGGGGGTGAGGGGGGGGGACATTGTGGGGGGGGCTAGGGGGGTGGGGGGGGGGTGGGGGGGAGGGGGGAAGGGGGGGGACATTTTAGGTGAGCATGCGGTCCATTTAGCTAATGATGGAAGAGGTTTGAGGAAGGAAAGTGGGTCTTCCGTTCGCGTTTCTTTCTCTTGTATCAGGCTTCTGATGGTGAAGGTCATTCCATCCTACATATTTCCAATATGGACGATGCCAGAGGTTCTAGCTTGGTGGCTTTATGGCTGAGACAATAAAACGAGTTGTGTGCTGTTGTTGTGTGTGTGTGTGTCGTGTGTGTGTTGTGTGTGGTGTGTGTTGTGTGCGTCGGGTGTGTGTGTAGTTGTGTGTGTGTGTGTGTGTGTATGTGTGTGTGTGTGTTGTAGAGAGGAAAAGACAAAAAAGACGAGACAGAAATGATGAGAGATTGTTATTAGAAGATGAGGATGGATAGAGAAAAAACAGAGAGGAGGGAGTGACGTGATAGCACTGAGTCACCTGTATATGTATTATGACTATATAGATTGACTATATATATTATATTTATATTTATATATATTTATATTTATTTACCTATATATTATATATACCTATATATTATTTTTATATGCATGCTGAACAATTAAATAGTGGGTGAGAAAACAAGTGCTGGTTAACAATTTCTTTCAGTTTATTATAGTAAGGGACTTGGCAAAGATTTGAATTTAAAAAAAAAAAATAAAAATAATTAAGATGAAAAAAATATGGGGGGAAGATTTATAATTAGGAGGGAAGAAAACCTTCACTAGCAGCCTGAGGGACCATCCTACTTCCCTTCGAAGGCAGATCGTTTGTTATTGCCTGCTCCTAGGGCCCTTCGCGCTGGATCGGACTTTAGGGATTATATATATATATAGAATATTATTTTTTATAATATATATATATCTTTATATATATATATACAGAGAGAGAGAGGAGAGAGAGAGAGAGGAAGAGAGAGGAGAGAGAGAATGAGGAAGGAGGCAGTGAAGAAGAAGAGAGAGAGAGGAGAGAGACAAAGAGAGAGAAAATTACAATGACAATGTGTGTGTGTGATGTGTGTGTGGGTGTGTGTGTGTGAGTGTGAGTGTGTGGGGGAATAAAGAGAAGGAGAGAGAGAGCGTATGAGAGAGATCCGTGCGACGGAGAGAGGAGAAAGAGAGGAGGATTGGGGGGAGAGAGGTGACAGAGGGAGGAGAGAAGAGATGCGAGAGAGAGAGATTTGCATGCATGTAATTTAAGAAGTATGTGTACGTGTGCAAGCACACACACACACACACACACACACACAACACACACACACAACACACGCACACACACACACACCACACACACACACACCTCCACACACACACCACAGTACACACACACACACCACACACACACACACACACACACACGTCAACACACACACACACACACACACACACACACACACACACACACACACACACGCACGTACGCACGCACGCAGCACGCACGCACGCTCGTACGACGCAAGCGCATGTGTGTGTGTGTCGTGTGTTGTTTGTGGAGAGAGAGAGGAGAGATGAGAGGAGGAGTGGGGGAGAGATGAGGGAGAGAGAGAGAGAGAGAGCGAAGAGGGGGGAGATGAATGGAGATGAGGCAGAGAGAGGAGAGAGACGGGTTTTGACAGCGTTGGCCATGTGTATCAAGGGACTTGCTATGGCACCGACTTCAAAAGGGGGGAGTGGAGGAAACCATACGTAGCTGCGTCTGAATGTACCCCCCCCCCCCCCCCCCCAATCCCAAGCCTTTACCCCCCCCCGCCCCCCCCCCCCCCATCCCCCCCACTAACTGCGAAAAAATATTTTCTTAACCACAACACACCCCACGATGCCCCCCCCCTCCCCCCATCCTTATCCCATTTTACACAACAGATTCCCCTGTGCCCAAAATCACTGGGAACCATCACTATTTTCAGAACTAACCTGCATATGCTATCGTGGTGTGTCACTGGTTGGCAAATAGTTGAAAACCCACTCAAGAATAGTTGGTATATGAAGAGAAGTAGATAGAAAGAAGCTGCCATATACGCCCATAAGAAAGACGACGTTCAGAGAAAAAGGGAAAGAAATAGTAGAGGTAAGCTGAAACTATAGTTAGAATAGAATGAATAATGTAATGAGACACATTTCAATTTTAACGATTGTTTTCTTATATCTGATTTGTCATTCTTCTTTTTATTGAAAAGGAGTCAGAGTTTTTTTTCATCAATGGGACATGGTCATCTTTCAAGTAATGGAAGAAAATATCTGGGCACTCAGTACCCTCCCCCCCTCCCCCCCCCCACCCCCTCCCCCCCTCCCCCCCCCTCCTCCCTCACCCCCCCCCCCCCCCCCCCCTCCCCCCCTCCACCCTCAGTACCTCAACCAACCCTCCCCCCCCCCCCCCCCCCCCCCCCCCACCCCCCCCACCCCCCCACACACACACACACCCTCCCCCCCTTTTTGCGCTGATGGTCCCCACTCTGTTCAAACCAATAGAATCGTTATCGATTTAACAGGATATAAAGAACACGTTCTCAACACTTCAATCTGGTTGTTTTGAAAGTCCTAAAAGGATACTAATAGGAACTAAAGCCTGCACATCACAGATTCTTTTCTTCAACAGAGAACTTAATCAAAGCCTCCCGTAAATAATTCAGTCCTATATCTCCTCGACGAGGAGCGGACACAGAATCTTGCAGGTGAGCACAAAAGCACTCCACAGGGAAAAAGGCTGTACTTGCAGGTGCACTCAACAGAGAGAGAAAAGCTGTCTGCAGGTGCACTCCAAGAGGGAATAGGCTCGTCTGCAGGTTCACTCCACAGAGAAAAGGCTGTCTGCAGGTGCATCCACAGAGGAAAAGGCTGTCTGCAGGTGCACTCCACAGAGAAAAGGCTGTCTGCAGGAGCACTCACGAGAAAAGGCTGTCTGCAGGTGCACTCCACAGAGAAAAGGCTGTCTGCAGGTCTGGTACCGTCTCTGTTGAAGGGAACCTTGAGACTGTCTGCAGGTGCCACTCACATGACACTGTTTTTTGTTTTCACTGTGTCGAGCGCGCCGTCGGGTTTCCATCTGGAAGTTGTGGTCCTACATACACACAACACTCTTGTGTGTGTGCTATGTGTGTGTGTTGTTGAGTGTGAGAGAGAGAGAGAGAGATGAGAGAGAGAAGAGAGAGAGAGAGAGAGGAGAGAGATGGAGAGAGAAATGCATGCATGCATTTAAGAGTATGTGTACGTGTGAAAGCACACACACACACACAACACACCACACAACACGCACGCACGCATTTCCTCATCAATCCGGTCGCTGACACTCAACCCAGTTAAAAAAAAAAAAGCCGATCAGACTGATAAGATCCGAGGGGCGTGGACGTAACAAAACGTCTGGTTGACATGGACGCCGCCTCTGCTTTTTTTTTTCTTTTCTGGAGAGCTTTATCCGTTCGCCAATATGTCGCCAAAGACGGCTGCCACTCGAGTTTAATAGCTGACGGCTGTTAAGCGTAACATCAGAACACGGGCAAAAAGATTGAGCTGTTTAAAGGATCCGTTGTGAGCAGTGGTGTCATGGTGTGTGTGTGTTGTGCGCGCGCGCGCGCGTCGGCGGCGTCGGTGTATGTGTGTGTGTTGTGAGATGAGAGAGAGAGAGAGAGAGATGGAGGAGAGATAGACGAGAGAGGAGAGATGCATGCATGCATTTTAAGTGTAAGAGTACGTGTGCAAGCACACCACACACCACACACCACGCACGCACGCATTTCCCTATCAACGAAGAGAAAGAGAAGTCTTGGTGGTGTATGCTCTGTGTTGTTTGGTTCACTGTGTCGGAGTCTGCGCCGTGTTTCCATCTGGAGTTGTGGTCCTACCTGGTTTGTGGTGGTGCCTGTCTGAGGAGGCGGCGTTGTGGTTTTCGTTCCGTCGTCTAGTTTGGGTTGATCGTTTTGTGTCTTGAGCGGACGGCCTTCGTCCTGTTGCGGGCCTTGAGGTGGTGGTGGTCCGGCGTTTATTGTCTCTGTGGTCCTTTCTGGACTGTTTAAACGGGCTCCCGGGGCTGTTCGGTTGGTTTGCCGGGGTCTCGGTGGTCGGTCTGGCATCGTTGCTGCGTCGCCGTTGATTGTTTTGGGGTCGTCGCGTGTTCATCCCCGAGGCGTCCGGACTGGGTTTTGTTGACTGGCAAAACCGTCCGTCCAGGCTGTTGGAAGGGCGAATCGCCCGCCCTGTCACTTCCCCTTCTGAAGTTGGCGGTGGCGGCGCCGTTTCGCGTTCTCTGCTGGACTGTGTGCTGCGGGGTGGGTCTTGCGTGTTTGTGGCCGCGCGTGGGACCTACTGAGATGCCTGTGGAGTTTCAATCCTGTTCTTTTCTGTGGTCGTCTTTTTTTTTTAATTTTATCTGGTTCCGATCTTGACGTCATTGGACATAGCAAAATTTGCGTGTGTGTTGTGTTTGCTTTAGTATTTCTTGCCACGCGTGAATATAGCCTCCCAGTCTACAATCACGTCAGTGCGCGGTTTCCTCTTACTTCTCCCACACTCTTTTACTTCATAATTTAAATCCAATTTGTGTTTCTGACCTAGAAGTGAGTCATTGTCGGCCCTATATAATATCTCTATCTATATATAATTTTTTCCCCCCTCTGAGCACTATTTACTTTAAAGGACTCCAAGAGACACAAATTATTCTTTCACTTTTTGGCTTAGTTTATGGAACAGTACCCAAAGCTACCCGTTTACATTTCGTAGACATCAGATCATGAGATATCGATTCACCGAAGTTCGCAATTGCACTGGAATTTGCGCAAGACGATTAACAACACGAGAAAAGATTTATAGTAGCGTCCTTTCTTGTGACGTCGCATCTGTAACCTGCGGAAGATGGGCCCGAGTTGTGGTTGTCTTGTGAACGCAGTGATTTCGCCTTCTTCGCGTCATATTCCAACGACAGTGCATCTATTGAAGGACCAGATGACTTTGTTATGGGCATACCAATTCGATCCTTACGCTAGACGAGTCCAGGATCCAGCCCGACACTGACTCGACAGTACTTGCCAGCAGACGATCGTGAAGATCGATTGATCAAGTTCTTGGTAATATGAATGCATAATTACTTAATAGTCAGATGTACAAGTTTGTTGTTGGCATGTAGAAGATGGTATAGTATACTTGATTTGCGTTTATATATAGGACGCGAGATTTGTGCTTTTCTCTTGGATCTGGCTTTGTTGACACCATCGTCAGCGCTGATTGATTAGCTGCACCTTTCTGTGGCCCAGTGTGGACTAGTGATAGTAGTAGTAAGCGGACAGGCTGATATATACGTTATAGCCTAGGCTCGCGGCCTTTCTTGAAATCCCATCCAAGTTTTGTTTGTATTCTGATTGGTTTGTTGCGTATGCGCCATATTGGTTTATTAATCAAATTCAAATAACAAGTTAGTGAATTTATGATCTGCATCAAGGAGATTTTTCAATTGAGTTAGTAGCATTGTGCAAATTGATGTTACGTTGGTAGTTCATTCCAAAGATGATGTTATTTCTTTTTCCAAAAACATTTTTGGTTTATTTGTCTGACAGTGTTCAAATGAGATTTTCCCAGCTGGCTTCCTTGTAAACCACTATCAGTATTTAATTTGAAAAAAAATCCTTTATTTACGTGTACATCCACCATAATCATTAATTATTTTGTAGACTTCGATCAGAATCACCGCGGATATGTCTACCCTTTTAATGAGTGTAAGTTTACGTATATTAGCAGTTGTTCATAATTAATTACTTTTGCATTCCCGTAGTGCTCTTATTGTCGCACTTCTTTGTGCTTTTTCAACTGCCTTTGACTGCCATTTTGAGTAAGGGATACATATGATATTTCCATATTCTAAGTGGCGGGTCGTACCAGACTTTTGTACAAATTCAATAATATAAATCTTTATTCAAGTATGTGAAGTTTCTTTATTAGTCCTATCTTTTGGTTTGCTTTGTTGATGATTGTGATGATTTGTACATCTGAAGAAAGTAGTTGGGTCAAAAATAACACCAAGATCTATTTTCCTCACACTTCATTTATTTCATTTCCTTGTCCATTTACTTCAATATAATACTTATGTTTTGGGTTTGTTTTAACCATAGTGAATAACACTACATTTGGATAAGTTGAAATGTAAGGTTCCATTCATTAGACCCTTCTTGTATGACGTATACATCCCTTTGTATTTTTTGTATGATTGTTAGAATTTCATTGTTCGTGTCCAGCAAAAAATCTTACAATTCGCTTCTGACAGATTCTGGAAGATCGTTTATGAATATAGTGAAAAAGTATGGGTTCCTAGGATACTGCCTTGAGGTATACCACTTAGTACATATGATCTTTGTGATGTGGCGGCATTTATCCTTACTTTTTGAGTTCGTCAGGACTTGAACAGTGAAAAATTAAGACTTATTTCAATTTCAGGTGTCAATGTGGAAACTGCTCAGTATGGGCACACTGAAGGAATGCCTGTGCTGCGCAGAGGTGGAAGGAGATGGCAGCTGTCATGGCAAGAAAATTCCAGGCTGCAAATGCATCACGCAACATCCCGGGGTTCCAAACTGTGTGCCTTGAAGTGTATGTGCTGAGGACTGCCTACTCGCTGTATCGCCAGCAGTACAGAAAAAACATTCAAAATGCAAACACGTAAGAGCAGGTTTATTTATCCCCAATACTTGAACAAGAGAATATTTAACTCATGAACCCAGAGCTTTGGACTGTCGACTTCGGATACAAATCACATTACATTTGATTCCCCCCCCCCCAAAGCATGTCTAAACGTTTGCATTGCGACAGTCAGTTTAGTGCCCGGTTATGCGGCGGACAGTTCAGTAGTACTGGTTATGTGGCCCCACAACAAAATTAAAAACATTAGGTAATTGTATAGAAGAGCCTCCCCACTTCAATTTCTCGCTTCTTTCTTTCGTTTTTTTTTTTTGCAAAATTGCCATTTTTCAGTTTAGAGAGTTCAGTTACTCTTTTCGTAGATTTGCAGTTTTATTCTCGCGTCCTGGTACGGAGAAGATAAATCATCTTGATTTATACTGGGGAAAACGGAGGTGCGACACGGAAGAGCACTAGTATCAAGACTGTCAGGGAAGTGGTCAGCTTATATGGGGAATGGGGGAGTATGTGGAAGAAATCGAAGTTTTTAAGCTGTGAATTATCATTCAACACACATTTTTAGCTGAAACAGGTAGCTGAAAACACAGCTCTATCTACACGGAAAAAGGCTTTTTATTGAAAAAACTGAAAGACAGCCGAGAAAACAAGAAGGGGGCTGGGGTGGGGGTGGGGGGGGGGGGGATATATGGGTTGTATAAGTACAATTTTGCTCAAACCTTTTATCAGTATTATCAGTAACACATCCTAAAAAAAATTGAATGTGAAGGTAGCCTATTCCCTTAAAAATCAGGTCCAGTGCTTTGCTATATGGCCCATGTAACCTGGCAACCACTGGTCCACTACAGATATTAGTCTTGATTAACAAGTTCTGTTGATTAAACATTAGCCACAGCGCAAAAACAGTATTCGCATGTGAAGAGATTGGTGGGAATGGCACATATTGTGTGTTACATGGTTTATTATCCCTTTGGTAAATCTCTCACCTCTCCAACTTGTGTACACGCACACACGGTCACACACACACAAAAGAGTCGGGGGTGGGTTTTGGGGAGGATTCCGTTACACGAACACAGACACACAACACTTCCGAGCTAAAAATATGAAGGAATAAAACGGGTTGTATAAAATTTTTTAAAGGACCCCAGAACCCCCCCCCCCCCCCCCCCCCCCCCCCCCCCCCTTTTTGATTGTGCCGGAAAAACCCCCACCTCTGTCAAGAACCTGAAGATGCCCCCCCTCCCCCCCCCTCCCCTGTCCCTGAGGAAAGATGAAGAAAATATCATTGCATTGTGATGGTGGCCGTTAGGAAATCTTGGATTCTGAAGGTAACAGAATGCGGGTGGAACGTGCAACTCTGGTGCAAGGATTTTTGGGGAGGAAAAAATTGAAGCAAGTGATGAACGGGCTTGGGCGTGGCAGGCAGACAGACAATGCTGCCACCCCCAAGCCGTTATCACTGTGAAAATTGATTCCTTACTTTCTGCAGACATGGGACATGTGTCCATGAAGTGTGAATAACAGTCTGAAGCTTGCATGTTATGTACCAAAAGGGTATTGTAATACATTTTCATCTGATCAGACTTTCAAGAAAGACCCATAAAAACACAATGGGACCCCTCTCCCTTTAATGTAGAAACACCTAATTTTAGAATTATGTGTACGTTCTTATAAGGGAGGGGGGTCTTACAATATATAAGAACGGTAATTTGGAAATTTTACAGAAAAATTGGCTTAGCAGTTATATCTCTCCGTGAGAACGCACCTTAAAGGGAAAGTCTTAATACTTTAAGGGATCCAGGGAAAGAGTCTGATACTTTAAGGGATCCATGTAGTATTGCCAGTCATACTGTATGAATTCAATTTAATATTGACAAGAAACCAAACTTGGTCACAAGAAAATGGCAGAAAGAATCTGTATCAAAACTAGCAAGTTTGTTTGGGGAAGGAAAGAAAAAAAAAGATGTTTCTGTTTTATCAGTTTAAAAATTGGGTTAGTAGGTTGGCTTCTATAGACAAAAATAATTTAAATTTTCTAATGTTTGTACTAATACTACTCGTCCTTGTCTGTGGGCAGCTGCTACCGATACACAGCCATATCGGCAAATGACTGTTTGTGTGGGGCCTCTGTGGAAAGGACATTCGGGTGTGCTGCCATCATTGTGCTGTCGTGAAAATCAGGGATATACCTTTCCGAGTGCTGAACCGGCAGATACACCGGTATTCGAACCAGAGTGACAGATGTTCGCAAGACCCTGAAATTAACTTTGACAAACAGTGCTTGAAACCACTTTTTTAGTTAGAGAGATTGTGCCATCCTATGTTTCTGAGAGAGATGTTGATGAATTAATTATTAGTATTGTGCAGCACAATGTTAGTCATGGCATTTTCTTGGTCGAAATTATTTTATCTAAAATCATTTCTTCCGTGTCATGCAGGATTATTTATTTAGAGTAATACTGAAGGACTCCACTGCGCGTACACATTATGTTTGAACACCGGCACAATTTCAATTCATCCTCCAATCATTTCACTTTGACAGCATATCCACATATAATGCCACAACGAGGTTTCCTTTACAGTTCCAGTTTCAGTCATTCTTGTTTGTAACGAGAGCGGTTGCTGCTGGAACGGCATCCTCTTTGTTGGTTGTTGTGACGGATGCACACATAGGGGGTGAGAATTCGCTTGCTGCTGATGTTGTACAAGCACCTCTGTTCATGTCGGGTCAGGCTGCATCTTGAAGCCAACCGGATCACTCGGCGCTCAAGCTCTGGACATAATCTGTGCGGCATGAAAGCATAATTTGGGTTGAGCTTTTCAGCAAAAATGATGATCAAAAGCAGTAGGCTGTACAGTAGTTTTTTTTTATATATTAAAATCCTAAAAAAAAAAAATATCCAAATGAGGTCTTGAAAGCAAGGATTCCTATTTGGGTGTACTTTTAAGGAAGGGCAACGTCTGCTAGAAGTACGTCTTGGTAGGGAGGTAGTTTTATAAAGGGGGTGATTCCTCTGTGATTCCTCTGTACATTAACTTGAAAGCGCCCATAATAAGAAGGTTTTTTACCGTGTGGCTTTTGCTCGTTATCCATTACTTTTTTGGTACCACAATATGCATTGGTGATTGGTTTGTTTACATTATATTTGCCTTTTTACACATAAAACATTCAAATTAGAAAAATTACAGGTGGTACCCCCAACACCCCATAAAACCTTAAAAAATCGCCAGGAATTAGATCTAATAAGGGAGGGGTGGGGGGTGGGGGGGGGGGGGTGTGTGGGTGAGTGGAGGGATATTTTAATAATTCAAAGGGCAAACTATCAAGGAAGGTGGTTTTTGAGGGAAGGGGAGGCATAAAATGGGTCTTTAAAAAATGGGGGCAGGGCTCCAATATATAAGCAATTCTCTCTCATGTCGGATATGAAGAATGTGCCATTTACTTACCAAATGTGAATGACTCCTTATTCCTTGGACCACAAATCTTTTCTAAGCTTTCCGGATAGGCGACATGTAGCGTAGTTGTCCATCCTTCTTTGTGCTTGAGTCGGTTTTGCTGTTTTCATTGAAGTGAACTGCGGCTGTTTGCTTCTGTAAATGGATTAAAAAGGTATTTGTGCTTAATATATTTTAAAGATATTAAGGCAAAAAAAAAAAGAAAAAGGTATTGTTACTGTACCCTGACTGACACACATATTTTGTTATGCTGACCTGATTTTTTTTGCCTAGGGGGAAAAAGGACAGATTGAGAATATCAAAAATGAAAATCGCTAGCAAGGGGGGTACTAAGTTCACTACATAAAAATGGCAATCGATTCGCCATCATGACAGTGCCATGTTTCCTAAAATATCGATTGACAATTGAAACAACATTTAAAGAATCGTCCATACTCGCTGGATATTTACTGTGGACATTTATTCTCATATAGGAAAACATTGTCATTTCCTGTGGGTGTGAAATAGACGAATCTTTTCAAGCTGGGTTGGTCCGGATTGTTGATTTAAAAAAAAAGGAAAGGAAGAAGACATTTACCAAATCAAACCTTTTTTTGAACCAGGTAACCAGAAACTTTTTTTTTGGAAGACTGGGGGGGGGGGGGGGGGGGAGGAAGCTAATTTCATGCTAAACAATACAAAAAAAATCTCTTTTACTTGTTTACAAATCCTTACTTATTTTTGTTATATTGTGTCATTTAAAACTGGTTCCGTGTTTATTTTATATAATACTTGCTGATCCCCCACTCAGTCGTGTGTTTCCCACTTCCCCCTGCCTCCTCGGTCCCTCCCCATATTTGTCAGTGCGTCTTGGCCTTCGTCAAGTCTACTTGGTGTTTACAAAGCTGGGCAGGAGATCTGAGGCCAACAGAACGTGTATGTGCAAATGTGAGGCAAATTCCACCTAAATTTTTGACCCGCAGGAGGGGTCCAGCAGAACACACTTGAAAGAACCCAAAGATGGGCACAACACGTTGCCTCACTGTATAATGTTATAGAGATGCCAAAACTATAAAATATGGTAATATAGATAATTTACCTGTGTGACCATCCCACATTTGGAGCCAATCATCTTCGGAGGCGAAGTGGTTGAGCACGAGTGAAAGGCCTCAATGACAGCAGTAGTTGAGGTCCCAGTGGACAGCTGTGGGCAATCTCGCAGCAATGTATGTAGATTGGAGGACATCCAGTGGTTAGTACGACACTTTGCTGCCTGAAAATTGAAAAGGACGATGAGACTTAAACAAGTCTTCTTTTCCGTTACTTATTTTCAATTTAAAGTGGAAATATTAGCTGGTGTGTATAAAAGTATATTAGCCTTGAGTGTATTCATTTTGCATAACAGTGTGCTGGAAGACGGTATTTGAATAGCGAGTAAAGTAAATTACCTTATGCATGCCATAAAACTGGAATAAAAAAGTTATCTTTTGTTGTCTTTCATGCTGCGAGAAACTCGTAACATGTTATATATGTAACATTGCATTAAGAAAACACTTAAACACAGATCTGTTTACTCATATCTTTGCAAATTATGGTAATTTCTGAAACAAAAGATCGTAAATTAAACAAAAAAATTCAACATGAAGCCGAACTATGACCAAATCTGAATCCTATAGGGCCAAGTGATGTATTCCTGGAATTTTGAGATGACTTTCATATGGTTTTCTGTGCCACTTTATCATGATTTTTAGTTCTGGCGTCATTCTAACCTGGAAATACACAAAAGCAGTTGCCCCCGTTTGTTTTAGGGGGGAGCCCACCAATCACAAAATACTCTTTAACGCCATCTTGGAACACAAACAACAGTTTGGCGATTCGGAATGACTGTACACAAAATTGTTTCAAATGAGTGTACCATGAATGCTTTTTTTGGGTTTTTTTTTTTTTTTTTTTTTTTGGGGGGAGGGGGGGGGGGGGGTTTAATATATTTCTTATCATAATTATAGACTTTTTGCTGTTGAATATTATGCAAATCGTAAGTGTAAACAGGCTGTTTAAAATTAGAAGAAAAAAAATCCCCAAATCTAATGCCAGAGTGACAAAAGGACAACTTATATTTCTGTACTGACCTTCCTTCAGCCACTTTTTTCCGCCGCTCTTGACCTTCCGAGGAAGGTGTGCACATTTAGTGAATGCAGACCCTTCATGTCATGCTTGTTGTGCAGATGGTTGCACAAGACTGCCACTTTTCCAACATCAAACTTCCATCAGACTCAGGAGTGGAGACCTACTGTCCAGTGCAGGTGGTTGACGATGGACGAATCCAAAGTGACAGATTCCTGGCAGTCTTTGGTGTTGGCCACCTTTAGTAGTTTTTTCTTTCGTCTGTAAAAAAACATATATTGCACAAATGTTTTAGGTCTATTTACTCTGAATACTTTGGTTTGGGATTGGACAGGGTTTTCATTATCAACCATTAATTATGAAATAAACCACAATATTTTTCTCGCCCATGTAATAGTAGTTTGACCTGGATCACTGGAATTTCCTCTCAATCTGCACCAAGTTCCATGGAGTCTTGAATGAGACAATAAACTTGAAGTCCAATGTGTCACGTTGAACCAGTCGGCAAAAAAGTACTCATTTGTTTTAAAATTTACACACATCTTATTCTCTATTATTCGTTACAAACATCGCAAGCAAATGGATTTATAGAAAAAAGAACCATGTGTGGTCGCTAGGGGATAAAGTATGGCACTGTAATAGAAAAAAAAAGGTAAATTATCTGACTCAGCTCCTGTCACAACAGTATTCAAAAATGAATTAAAATCTGCTTTGCATGAAAAATGGAAGCTGGACAAGGGACCATACTTTGCTCCTTCATCAAGATTACCAAACCTGCAGTTTGCTCAAAAAAACTTAATGGAGTTGATGCCATAAACAGTCGCCATGGCCGAAAATAATTAGGTTTTCTTCCAGTTTCCTGACTGACCCTAGGTCTTCACCCCAGTCCTAAAACTTTTCTGACCACTGGGAAAAAATATAAGCGTTCCGATTACACAAGGCAAATGCATCACATGGGGTAGGGTGCGTCAAATGAAGCATGTGGGACTCTTTCAGTTGACCAGTCTTTCAGTATATTGGTTTCGATTTGCATAACCTCTAAGGAACTCCTCCTTGGAATAATGCCAGTACATAAACGCAGTGCTTAACACCTGGCATGTTGTCTTTCATGTGCTTGATGATGGAAGATTCCGTCCGTCACCAGCTCGCATACAAATCCAGCCCTTGTCCTTCAGGAAAGAAAGGCACGCGCTTCAACCCTTCCTTCTCCATTTCTGCAGCTGCTTCCCACATCCTCCTCATTGCATAAACAAAAAAAAGTTGTCATGTATCAGGTCACTCTTCAGTGTGCGTACAACCCTATATACACATTTACTTCTATTTCTACCCCAATCACTAGTTAAGGATTAGAGTGGCTCTTAAATTACATTTCTTTCCTGCCTTTTTGTGGGCAAGTGATTTATTGTCAGCGAGACTTATTAAATACTGGCTATGAGGTCTCTACCAGTTTTGGATATTAATAGCTAAGAGAAATTCTCATAGCAGCTAAGAAAATTCTAGAAAAGATCTCCATGTAATGGCAACACTCATCTTTACACAAATACAAGAGCAAGTTTCCATTAATCTAATTCAACTAACTGCACAACTCGCGTATCAATCACCATCATCAGGTCCAATCAAGGTGTATAAGTGCCATATTTGCACTGTGGCCTGCGAGTCTGACTCGGCCGTCCCCCCACCAGTTGTTCAGGCTGTAGTCACTTTACACGTGCTTTTCTAATACCGATACTGGTTGACTTCCACTCTTCTTTCTATGGCAGGGACCAGATATGCTCACTGATGGTCAAAAAATGTAGAAGGAGATATGGCAAGCCACAGATGGTTCAGAAGCGGAGAAGGCCTTTGATGGAGCAGCCTGTAAGCAAAGCTATCAGGTTCTGTTTATTACAGTTTCTAACAACATTTATACAGGGTACAAAGTATTGCCCAATACACCGTAAACAACGTGGTACAAAAAACTTGCGATGTAAGGACACCCCAGGACATTGGGAAAAAGGTCCTACATGAAGGTATTCTCTCACGAACTATGGGGTACATTTACACTGTAAAAGAACAAAGGGGACATTGGTGAAAAGTGTCCTTACATGACAAGCATTCTCTCACGACAGGGGGTAAATTGCACTGTAAAAGAACAAAAGGGACATTGTGATGAAAGAGTCCGTACATGAAGGGTATTCTTCTACGACAGGGTACTTTAACACTGTAAAAGAACAAAAGGGGACATTGTGAAATTGTCCTTACATGACAGGTATTCTCTCACGAATGGGTACATTACACTGTAAAAAGAACAAAAAGGACATTGTGGAAAGTGTCCTTACATGGACAGGTATTGTCTCACGAAGGGGTACATTGCACTGTTAAAAGAACAAAAGGGGACTATTGTGAAAGTGTCTTACATGAAAGGTGTCCTCTCTGGACAGGCCCGTCTTCACATCACAGGGTTTTACTGTAGTCATTATTATAAGCTAGATAAATAATGGTGGAAAAGAGGAGTTGCCTTCGCAATCGAGGTTGTTCATAACGAAGTTGGAATCAACGAAAAACTAACCGCGTTGAAACATTGGGTTTGCACCAACTCCTTCTTTACTTAAGAAGGCTTTATATGCTGAGCGACGTTCAGTTTTGAATGGTGACAAGAAGTTTGTTATACGAAGTGTTTGATGTTCTCTATAAAAAGTATTGTACTCACAGGTCCATTATGTTTTCATAATTTGGGCCTTTTAAAAGCTGAATGCACTACACAACGTATTGGAATAAAGCATTCACTTATTTTTCTTATTGAAGCTCTGGAGTATACTAAACCAGAGAACAGGATTGGCTGTAGGAACACATACAGGTTGCCAGCAGGAATGGCTTTGATGAAGGGTGGCTCACCCACACTCTGTCCTTCCACAGTGCGGGCATTCCTGCTTCACCACTGAGGAAAGTGCCTCTAAATGTGTCTGATCGTACCACTTGCTGGTGAGCGCAGCACTGGCAGTGCTTGAAACAGCTCAAGATGGCAGTTTCGAAACGATTAAATTTTCGACTTTCTGTCTTTGTCCCCCCAATCTAGTTCAGCGTCACTGAAATAGAAAAGTGATAAAATCTTAAAATACATGACAATCCATGTTAATATGATGTGGATGTGGGTGGCAGGGAGGGTAAGTCGGTAGGGGAGGGGAAAAGAGGTGTGTGTGTGTTGTGGTGTGTGTGTGTGTGTGTCGTCCTGTGGTGTGTTTGTGTGTGTGTTAGTGTGTGTGTGTGTGTGTGTAGTGTGACAAACACCTTTTACATTGATGCAATGGAATAGCTTTTCTTAAAAGTTGAGTACATATGAAATCAAAAAATAATGTCTCCGCCAATAGAGGAGTGTGGCAAGGTAATCCCAAAACGGTCACAAACGTAACGTTCTCATATTAGCTGATGCAGTTTGACCATTAGTGTCCAGGCACTTCACAACCTTTAGGATGGTCCCTAAAGTCCTTTGCCAGGAAAGGACATAGCAATACAAGTGGATCATGCGTAAAATGTTATTTAATGAGCAAGGGAATGGAGAAAACAAACAAAATCAGAGTTAATTATTGTGTCCTTTGGTTTCTAAGAGAGTCACTGATTAGTGTGCTTTTGAAAGTTTTCATTTTTCGTCTCACAATTAATCAGTAGGAAAAACATACCCAATGCAATTGTAAGCTTTGTTAGTTACAAACAATTAACATTCCAACAATTCATTATCTATCAGCTTTAATAGAGCATTGATGCACCAACTACCTAGCAGAGTCTGTGGCTTCCATGCTCTCTTCTCCCTGGGATTGTAATCTTCAATCATGATCATCAGCCTGCTCACAAGCACTCGTGTCTTAGGTCCTGGCGGATCACTGGCTGGTTACACTGGTCAGGTGTTTCGTCTTGAATGTAGTGGGTCAGTTTCAGATCTCACTGATATGAATGGCTTGCAATCCTTGTTACTGTTTTCCTCTTTGTCAAGGTTACACTGCACACCTAGATTGTCTAAATAGTGCGCTGTGGAAAGCAAGGTTGACAATTATTTAAAAAAGAAAAAGAAAAGTAAGGAATACCAAAATGGTGTATCAGAGTAATAAACATGTCTATAAGGTGCAGACGCAGACTGTGACGCTAAAAAGATGGGTGGGGGGTGCGGATGGGGGGCTAGCACGAACAAGTCAAAATGATCTTTACTGAGGGTAAGAGAGTAAGCTGCCACAATTTCTGTTCATCCTAACCCTTAAAAAAATGGCAAACATCAACCAATAAACAATAATGGGAGGAAGAACACACAATGCATAATGCAAGGGTGACAAACACTGCAACGCATTACAATAAATGTCATCAGTGACCGGAACCAATTTCTGTACTGTATTGTACGAAGTTTACAAGGCAACCTTTTAAGACGCACCCCCCGAATTTCACACATAAAAAACAGACTGTGTGTTTATTTATTTCCATACTCTATTGTCAGTCATAGTTATCAAGATCAGGGAATCTCAGGTTAGGAGAAAAATGTAAACGCCTTGCAGTCATAAAAATGTGGTACATATTCTAACTTACCTTTAACAGGATATGCATGGGTTGAACCTGAATCGTTTGCTTCTGTTCGAGTCTGTTTTCCTTAAAAACATAACAAAGAAAAAGTGGTTTTGTAATCACTGTATTAATGATTTTTAAAAAAAACCAATTCCTTTTCATTTCTTTTATCCATTTACTTACAAAGACCAGGTGTCTTTTAACATTCTTATTGAATTTGATAATAAAGACTAATGGTATTTGCACACACAAAACGCGTTCAGTCAGGTAGTAAAATATAAGCCACTTCGGTAAAGTATCATTTAAGAAATTCTTGTGCTTACTTATAATGATATTGGTCACTTCCTGGCACTTCTCATCATAAACAAGAAGTAATAAGTGTCACAAATATGATAAACACAGTGGCGTTACACCCTGGTAGGGCCCTCCGACAGGGCACTACCCACTCTTTAGGAAAGAATAAAATGCTGTAAGAAGCAGTATAAATATTGTAAATTCACTATATCTCTCTCAAGGGAGGCTTCTATGCATCTTTCATATCATACTATTGTTAGCTTTAAGCGGGCTTAGCCCACCCTCCCCTTTTGGGCATCGTACCTTTTTGTAAGGCTTGCTAAGCCACTGCATAATAGTCAGCAATTACAATGAAATATAAATACCACCCACCCCCCTTCTCCATTAACAACCATGAACAAGTGAAGTGCTGATGATTGAAAAGTGAAATGACAAACTGCCCTGACTTAAGAGAAATGGCAGTGCCTGGTTTTTGCAGAAATCAACAAATCCAGAAATAAGCTTGCCAATATTAAAGTAATTTCAGACCATTTCTCCTGGACTGACAGGCACAAATGGGATGTTTTCAATCAGCTGTGCGATGATCTATGACTAGGGTCTGGTAAATCCCTGCACCAGATATAACAGAATACTAGTCACTTTCTTTTAAGTTTTCCTAACTTTTGTTCAAAAAGATAAGATTCATGATTGAAGGGAACCATGCTCTAAACAAAAATAACACATTATTTCACAACATGAACTTAAAATATCAAAATACATTCTATTACATGTCACTATTTGCAACACAGACTGTAAATAGAATATATTTACTGTGTTTGTAAAGCAGTGTTGGTTCTGACGCCTGCATCCAGTTGAAAAATGTGCTGTTCGACTGCACGTGATTATCAGCTGCAGCAGTAAGATCTTTTGTCGAACAGGGAGGAGGACTGGCAGTCAGCTCACAAATGAGTGTTGCAAAAATATGCTTTAACCCCACTGTTGCTCATTGACGCAGGCTGACGTAACATACACACTTGCACTAGCCACATACATGCATACCACCCACAACCCTCCCCCAAAATGTGCAGCTCTCAAATCGAAAAAGTGCTTTGAAAATCTTGCTATTCCCGCCCTCTTACCCGCTAACCTAGTAAAACCGTGCTTGTGAGGTGGCAGAAATGGTGATGCTACCCCCTTACCTTCCCTCCTCCCTTTCTGTATAACTTTGGTAGCTAAAGATGGTTACATATAACACAACACAACAACACAAACCAAACACAGGAGTATGGTCACTGATGTGATGTTCGTCTCTGAAAATTGGTGCCCAAAAAAATGTATCGTACCTTGTACATTTACATTAACATGTACATGATTCTCCATCCTTTACTTACTGCTAAAATTGAGGGTCTGGAGTTAAGATGTAACATGAAATAACAAGCTTTTATTTTTATTTCTTTATGTTGTCTGTATGTAGCAATGCATGCATAGCCAACCCCGTGGGTCTCACAGAAAATAGACAGCGAAAACAGTTGTACTTTGATAGTAAGGCAATGAAAAGATGTAGTGAGCCCAAAGGTTAGATGGTCTAGTTTTCTGATTGAAAATGACAGCAACAGGCCCAGCGGCCATATATATGCCGAGCAACTTTGTACTACGTTATTCTATACTGAATACTTAGGCCTAATAAGTAGTTACTATCAATTACCCTTTGGCGCTCCCTTTTTGCATAAGGCCCTCGCCACCTGACTCACTCTGGTAAATTGGGCACACTGATGCAGCACAGACGTCGTGACTGTTGTACGCGTGCCTGAGTGGCGGCCTGTTGTCGTAATGTGGTTGAGCTCTCGGTTGCTCATACTGTTGGCACTGTGGTCACCACCACTGTTGTAGATGGTTGGCACTGAGCTCAGGAATCAGAACTGCATTTTGTTTTGATGCCCATGCTTCGTTTGATACTTAGGCTAAAGGGTAACATACGATTTGAAATTCTTTTCCACCAAATGAAAGAATACGAGTTGGGTGTCCCAAAGTTAGATCCAAAATTCTTTCCGATGTGTCTGGACGAACTTACCCATGTTCTTGATCGACTCGTCGCTCGGAAACCGTGCAAACTGAAGCCTCGTCTGTGCGAACTGTTGCATTCAGCTACACAAACAGTACCATCATGTTCGCTTCTTTCTTCTTTGAGAACGTTTTTCTGAACTGAGGAGAGGTGTTACGAATGATCGTTATGTGCATGGTATGACTATAACTGGTTTCTTCGCGCTTCTTGCGGGACTCAAGTAAGATGTCACTTCCGGTTTTTATCAGTGCTAGGGATGTTTTCAGGTGCATAAAAAGGAGTTTTTATTAAAATAAAAACATTTACGATTGTGTATGGCGATTTTCTTCCCATGTGTTTAGTTGTTGTACAAACAGAATATTTTACAGCAATAAAAATTTTTGGTCTCTTGTAGTCCTTTTAAGTCGACAGTCTGGGTCTGGATGATTTGAAAAGTCCTCCTTTCTAAAAATCCTAACGGTGTGTTGTGGTGTTGTCGTGTGTGTGTGTGTTCTGTGTTGTGTGCGCGTGTGTGTGTGTGTGTGTGTGTGTATGCGTATTGCAGCGCGCGCGCGCGAGTTGTGCCGGTGTGTATGGTTTATTTTGTCGTTTTAAAGTTGAATTATAATTTTTATCCAAACTATACAAGTAAAAAAGGTGTTTATCGGTTTCGTTTCTATTAAACTGGTACCATGTTGATGCTAGTCATAATACTTTGGTGGGTTCTCGTATACAGTTACTGTAGTGTTTGGTGTATGAACCAATTGTTTGTTTGCTTTAAGTGTTGTTGCCGTTTGTTTCCGTTGTTGTCGTTGTTGTTGTTTTGTGGTGGTTGGTGGTGGTGGTGTGGTGTGTGTGTGTGTGTGTGTGTGTGTGTGTGTGTGTACTGTGTGTGTGTGTGTGTGTGTGTGTCCGTGCGGGGGTGCGTGCGTGCGTGCGTTGCAGTGCGTGCGGGCGTGCGTGCGTGCGTGAGTGTGTGTGTGTGTGTGTGTGTTGTGTGTCGTGCGTGTGTGTGTGTGCGCCGTGTGTGTGTGTGTGTGTGGTGTGCCCACAGTTGACCTTTTTTTTTCCCCTCCCTCCCATCCTTTGTCATCCTCCCCACTTCTTTTTCCTGGGAGCCTTTCTTCAACTTTCCCCCTTCTTCCCTATCTCCTCCCTTCTTTTTCCCCATTTTTTGGCAGATTGGCAATGGGCAGTCTCAACGTATCTGTTTCAAAATTCAAAACAAATCCAAGATTGCTGTATGACCTTTAAGTCTCTCATTTAAAAAAAAAAAAACTAATTATCAGGAAAATGTTTTCCTAAAAATGGAAGAAAAAACATCTGGGTTAATCGTCTTGATCTTTATTTAAACGACTCAAAAAAGATTTGAAACGGCAGTGTTGAAGACAACAGAGCCAGGCCGAGGTTCTCAACTCCTTGTTTCCGTCTCCTTATATTCTGTTAACACTTTACTTACCTCGCCATGTGTAGAGAGACCACGTCTACGACACACAAATCTGTCAGAATCAAAAAAATTATCGTCTTTCATTTTCCAGTCATTTGGAGATACTCTAGGGTTCTGCAAACTTTGGCTGGTATTGGGGTTCTCAGCAGAAAGCTGTGACCAATACCATCGGGCCATTATTGAACAGAGACAATTGTCGTCCGGTTAAAAGGTTGAAGGGCTGTACTGTCTGCTGATCAGCAAAAGCGCTCTTTAATACTAAAAAATCTGGGCTGCATCATATCAAATGCTCCACCCTGAAGTGTATTACGAAGGGGTGATTAAACCCATTCTGTAGTATTTCTCTTGATGAACTCAGAGAGATATACCAGGAGCAAAAAGCGGCCAAAGATTGAAAAATAAAGATGGCAGTGACTCGGGGCTGTGAAAATTACCTTCCACTGTTCCCAAGTCTTTCCAAAACAAATCTTTCTGGGGTTTCAGTTCTTTTAGCATTAAACCATTTGTTCCGCAAGTCTTTCGTTGCACTCGCCTGCAAAGTCTGGGACATACAAAATCCGCATGTCGCTCCAAACAGGACGTGTGGTAGATGTGGTCTATATGGCCCATGACAGAACAAATGTTCCAACGCCAGACGCTGTGTGAATTGTTCAGGAAATCACTCTGCTTCCTACCTTGGGTGTCTGAATATAAACTTAGAGTCTTGGCGGGGTCTTTAAAATCATCTAATTATATGTCTTTCTTAGAAGCCATTTCTCTTGCACGAGCTCAGCTAAAAGGGACAAACAAATCCTGAACAGTGTGGTCACCAGTCTTCAGTCCATGATTTTAGTCCATGTAACCATACTGTTCCTGTGTCATATTCATCAGTTGTTGCTGGGAACAAAGTAAGTCGCCAGGCACGAAGAAGGCGGCTTGATCCCCAGTAACTGTCTCAAAGATCTGTTCTCCTGACTTGGAAAAGATAACGTCAAGGCAGAAAATTGTGAAAGTAGGCCAGAATTGTCACCCCCTTAGTACTCCTAAGAAAAAATGTCATCCACAGAGTCTCCAAAAGCACCATCGCCCGGCTGTCCATCTCCTAATTTTGATCTCAATAGTATTGTTCTGTTCATGGAAACCTTTCAGTTAAATTCATCAGTATTATGAAAAACGTGACGGACCTGCTTACATCTTCTGTTTTGGAATTCAAAAGAATTATTTCAAACTGTCACGCCGAGTGTTATGAACTTTTACAAAATGAAAGTTCTTTCTTTGTTTTCTCTTGCAAAAATCCGCCTGTTTCTATTTGTTTATTATTCTTCCTTTCCTTGTAATGCGGGCAACAGTTCAAAAGACAACATGGACAGTCAAAGTCATAGATCGTCTTAAGTTTTTACAATGGAACTGCAGAAGCAAGTGTAACATTGACTACCTTATTCAGTTTTTGCAAGACCATAGTTTTGATGTCCTTGCGCTGCAGTCTCTGAATTGTCATAAAAATGATTTACCAAAACTCCCGGGATACTATTTTCCTCAGTGACTAATGCAGTGAAGAAAAATACTAAAACAAAAGCTGCCATATATGTGTCGTGTAACATTTTGTACCAACCTGTTAAAACACCCTGTAACTCGACTGACAAACGCTTATATTCCTGCTGTATAGCAGTGAATATCAAGGGCCAATGTTTACAAGTTGTAAACTGTTATTACCCAGATGGTGTATGCAAGAAGGAAGCCGACTGGTTGTTTGATTTAGATTCAGACAAAGAGTGGGTAATTCTAGGTGATTCAATTCCATCATGCGCTATGGTCCGGAAACTCTAAAAATATCACAAACAATAATGAATATCTTGCAAACACTATAGTAAATGCTAATCTAACGATACTGAATGACGGTTCTTTTACCAGAATTGCTGATCGTTCTGATCAGAAAAATTCATCAATTGATTTGTCCTTAGTAACTCCGGGTATTTTTCACTTTGTACTGGAATGCATTCAGTCCATGGGTAGTGACCATCTTCCTGTTGAAGTTCAGATCTTGGTGAGTCAGAGAGAACTGAGCATACCCCGGACATACAAATACAACGAAGAAAAGCTAACTGGGACTTTTGCCAAACTCTAATTATGGTTCTCTTAAGCTCAATTTTAATCATAACATAGAATCAATAGAAGATCTTGAAAAAATTATGTAGAATTACGAAATCTAACTGAACAAATTGCCTTCCAAGTAGAGAC
>CM031599.1:59457825-59461277 GCA_018398815.1 Conus ventricosus | reverse complement strand
TACTAAAAGTGCTCAACCAAGTAGGGAGCGACATACCAGTTTAAAATAAGATTTTAAAATGGAAAAGATAAAACCAACAAATTGTTTCGAGCTGAATGGTCTCCTCAGGGTGTACAATCAGGGCACGCCACCGGTATTATATAGTGTGGTGTGTGGGCGCGTGAGCTCTACGCGTGTGGCACGTGGCCTGTAGATTTTTTTAATCTTTTTTGGGGCGCGTTCAGGGAGGACGTGCCACGGAATGGTGCATTGACAAAGATTTCCATTTATGCCTGCAATTGTTTACCATTTCTACTTTAGAGTTCAGGGATGCTAGATGGGGTTTACATAATATCAGCCACTTTTCTGTAGTACATAAGTTGCATTTATTAGAAATGTTGTTGTATGGTGTTGCTTAAAAAAAAATAATTTTCCATGATATGCTGTAATCTATTTTCTTATCTTTAAGCTTCCAAATATGTTTACTTAATTCTGTTTGGTTTTTATATAAGCTTAAAGATAAGAAAACAACTTTTCGTGGCCAACTCCACCCTTAAGCCAGACAAAAGAAAAACCATGTGAATCAAGACAATTTTTTTTATAGGCTTTGCCAAGTTTGAATGTATATTAGAATGTCTTGTGGATTGCAACATATGGTATTCTTGCAATTGGCAACTTTTGCAGTTTAAACCAATAAACCAATGGTACTATCAATATATGAAGGGTACCTGCCTAATTCATCGTACACCATGATGTTAGGGGTTTTAGGACTTACGTTCAAAAAGCGCTTGCATGCAAACAAATGTGGTAACTCTACAGTATGAAAGCGAGAAAGGCCCCAGATTTCAGCAGCATACAAAAGCATTAGTTTAACTTGTGCATCAAATAATCTGAAAAAGACTTGTCTATCCATATTTCCCAGGCTCCACATTGTCTTCAAAATCTCAACAATCTTGTTTTTTGCTCTACCAACAAATTCCTCAAGTGCAACATCAAACGACAGTTTAGTGGTCAGAGTGAATCCTAGATATTTATAACTATTTACGATGTCAATATCTTTTCCATGATAAACCACTTTTCCGATTTCGCTAAATGTCCCCCTTTCCAAATAATCATAACTTTAGTTTCACTTAAGTTCACTTTTAGCCCTAGAGAGGTTAAAGCTTTTTCTAAATGATTTATCTGGTTTTGAAGTCCAGCAGGAGTTGACGAGATCACCAAATGTCATCAGCAAACAACAAAAATATTTCTGGTAAACCCGGCAAAACTGAAATCCATGTTTCCCATGTTGTGTAACTTGTTCAGGAACTTCAGTGATCAGCAGGGAAAAAATCAGGGGAGACAACATACAGCCCTGTTTCCCCCCGGCGGGGCATTCAAAGAAATCTGATATTTCGTTTCCCCAACGCACGCAGGATTGTACTGATTTATAAATGCCTTGGAGCATGCGAAGCATTTTATTTGATGTCTTTATCTTTTTAAGAACAAACCAAAGACGATCTCTATCCACTGAGTCGAAAGCTTTCATGTAATCAATAAAAGCAACATAAAGTTTTGATTTTCTGTCACTTGAAAGACTTTTTTTTATCATAGGTATTAGCGTGAAGATATGATCAATTGTTTCATAGTTTTTACGGAACCCAGCTTGTTCCTCGCAAATTTTATGTTGTTTTTCTTCCCAAGAGTAGAAACGTTTATTTAGAATTGATGTAAAAACTTATTATACTCAGCAATGATATACCACGGTAATTTTAAGGGTTGTTAACATCGCCTTTATCCAGTAAAGGAAAAATAACCGAGCGTGACCATTCATCTAGAAAAAAGGCCTTGATCGTGCGTGCGCGCGCTTGTGTGTGTGTGTGTGTGTGTGTGTGTGTGTGTGAGTTCGCAATTCGTTTAAGCTTTTGTAAAGCAGCCACACATAGATAAGGGAATGTAGAGTGACATTTCCTGACTGTTTTCTTTGTTGCATTGAGCGACATTTGCATATTTCAAACAGACATCGTGCTTCCACTGGCAACAGCGTCCCAAATAGCCAGAAGCATTTTCACAAGCATCCATCTTCATCATTATGTCATTTCATCCTGGCGTACAAATCATTTCATGTTTTTTTTCTTCTTTAATTTTCCAGAAAACGCCATTGCAAGCCGCTTTACGGGATATTGAACTGATAGTTTCTTCCCCTGTGACATGAATACCATTAAGGAATAAATGTCGTGTCTGTTTATTGTGGATAAACAGTCACTGCCCACGGCCGGAACTTGTAATAGCACTCACCCATGAGTTGAAGTGGAAAGCCAGGCACAGCAAAAGGATTTCCTCCACAACAGGAAATCAGTGAGCCCTGTATGCTGCAGTTGAAACGTTTTATCTCTTTTCTGTTCCATTTACCCATTTTAGAAAGCCTCTTCAGGTGTGTGTTTGCGTGAGTGGGTGAGGGTGTCGTCGCGCGCGCGCGCGCGCCCGTGTGTGTGTGTGTGTGTGTGTGTGTGTGTGTGTGTGTGTGTGTGTGTGTGTGTGTGTATGCGCGTGCACAGGCAGCGCTACGTTTACAACATGTGTGGTTCAGGCAGCACCACGTATACTACATGTGTTGTTCAGGCAGCACTACGTTTACAACATGTGTTGTTCAGGCAGCACTACGTTTACAACATGTGTTGTTCAGGCAGGACTACGTTTACAACATGTGTTGTTCAGGCAGCACTACGTTTACAACATGTGTTGTTCAGGCAGGACTACGTTTACTACATGTGTCGCTTAGGTAGCACTATATAACTACGTGTGTCGTTCAGGTAGCACTTTATTACTACATAATGTTGTTCAGGTAGCACTACATACTACATAAGTCGCTCAGGTAGCACTACATAGTACACGTGTCGTTCAGATAGTGCTTTATTTGTACATGTGTCACGATGTAGAACTTTACTACTACATGTGTCATTCAGGTAGCACTACATACTACATTTCATTCAGGTAACACTTTATTGCTACACGTGTCGTTCAGCTAGCACTTCATTACTACATGTGTCGTTCAGGTAGCACTTTATTACCACATATGTCGTTCTGGTAGTACTTTATTACAACATGTGTCGTTCAGGTAGAGTATGTACTACACATGGCACTCAGATAGCACTTTATTACTGCATGTGTCGTTCAGGTAGCACTTTCTTACTACATGTGTCGTTCAAGTAGCACTTTATAACTACATGTATCGTTCAGGTAGCACTTTATTACTGCATGTGTCGTTCTGGTAACACTTTATTACAGCATGTGTCGTTCTGGTAACACAACATTACTGCAGGTGTCATTCAGTCAGCACTACTTTTTTTTACACAGTATGTCGGTAGATAGCACTTGTTTTGTCTTTACGCTTAATACAGTATGTCGTTCAGATAGCACTTGTTTTGTCTTAACGCTTAACACAGTATGTCGTTCAGATAGCACTTGTTTTGTCTTCACGCTTAACACAGTAT
>CM031599.1:59447825-59455325 GCA_018398815.1 Conus ventricosus | reverse complement strand
TTTTATAATGTGAATTAATAAACATCAACTGGAACTCTGGTGTGTGATATTTCGTATTTTGTATGTCATATCTAACAAAAAATCATAAGTTGGAAGGAAGTGAGATATCTTCGCTCGGTATTAACTGTTACCTCCCGTGACAGAATTATTTGTTCGTTCATAAACTGACTCCATGGTCAAATTCAGGAATTGTGTGACCTTGTCGGAGATATGCGATCTCCCAAATGCCCTTGTTGTTAGTAATAACTTTAACAAGACATGGTGCTACGTTTACTTACTTGCTTACTTACTTTCTACTACTATTACTACTACTACTACTACTACTACTACTACTACTACTACTACTACTACTACTACTACTACTACTACCACTACCATCATTACTACTACTACTACTACTGCTGCTGCCGCTGATGCCGCTGCTGTGCTACGTCTGCTGCTGCTACTTCTACTGTTGTGTTGTTCGTCCTTCGATTTTGAAGATGACCATGACTTCAATCTCAGATGGAAGATCGCCGAGTGTGGGTCCGCGGGTGGCTGGTGAGGCCGATCTGGGCGGAAGGAACACCCACATGTTGGAAACACGTGGGTGGGTGCTACAGTGGAGGTGGAGGTAGCTCTGGCCTTGCGTGCGGCTCGCTTTCTCTAAGCTTCTGCTGTGCGTCTCTTCTCTGATGTACATGCACCCTTTATGATGCTGCTTCGCCAGGCTGGGCGGTCCAGGGCAAGCGACTCCCAGGTGTTGAGGCTGATGTTGAGGCCTTTGAGGGACACTTTGAGGCAGTCCTTGAAACGTTTCTTCTGCCCCCCAACTTTGCATTTGCCCTGACTCAGTTCTCCGCACAGCAGTTGTTTCGACAGTCGACTATCTGGCATTCTGACGATGTGGCCAGCCCATCTGGCTCAGGATTTCTGAAGGAGAGTGTAGATGCTGGAGATGTTGGCCCTTTCCAAGACCTCAGTATCTGGGACTTTGTCCTGCCACTTGATGTGTAGGAGTCTGCGGAGACAGCTGAGGTAAAAATGGTTGAGCTGTTTGGCGTGTCTGCTGTAGACAGTCCAGGTCTCCCTGGCATAGAGGACAGTGGTTAGTACCAGTGCATGGTAGACCTTCAGCTTGGTGGTAAGGCTTAGTCCTCTCCACTCCCAGGCATTTTCACGGAGTCTCCCGAACGCTGAGCTGGCTTTGGCAATCCTGTACCTGATCTCTGCGTCAATGTTCACAGCTCGTGAGAGTGTGCTGCCCAGATAACTGCTGATGTCGCTGCTATGGCTACTTCTGCTGCTGCTACTACCACCACCACCACCACCACCACCACTACTACCACTGCTGCTGATGCTACTTCTACTACTACTACTACTACTACTACTACTACTACTACTACTACAAATACTAAACATTTCTACATAGGTACATCTGAAAATAGGTGGACATCCACAGCCCAGGACTTCCAAAGAAGAAAACAAAAGAGGGAAAAAAAAGAGACTGAATGAAAATACTTATCTTAGAGAGAGAGAGAGAGAGAGAGAGAGAGAGAGAGGGTTGACAGTTGGCCATGTGCTATCAGGTGCTTGCATGGCAACGACTTCAAAAGGGTTTGACGCTTTGATATTTTATTGTCATTACCAAAAGGTCTTGTGACAAGGGGGGGGGGGGGGGGGGGGGGGGGGGGGGGGGTAACAGGGTAATAACACCTCCCTCTTCCTTACATTACAAGCGTATTACACAGTTTTCCCCAGCAGATCAATCAAATCAAAACAAGGAAAACAAAGGAAAAAAGTAGAAACGAATCTTCAGATATCCTCTCAGACGCGTGTACCCCTTTAACATTACAACAGCAACCACCACCACAACAACAACGCACACCAAACACACACACACACCGCGCGCGCACACACACACACGAACGCACACACACACACACACACACACACACATATATATATATATATATATATATATATATATATATATATATATATATATATATATATAACGCTGAACAACTAAGTAGTGGGAGAAAACAAGTGCAGGTTAACAATTCTTCAGTCGTTATAGTAATGACTTGGCAAAGATTTGAACTTATAAATAAGAAAATGAAGATGAAGAAATTAGGGAGAATATATAATAAATATGAGAAGCCCTTCACTAGCTGCCTGAGGGAACCATCGTAATCCCTCTCGAAAGCACATTTATTTGTATTGCCTGCTCCTAGGCCTTTCGTCCGCTGGATCGGACTCATAAGGGAGATACGGCTGATAGTGTCTGTGCTCTTGGTGTCAAATAGAGACACACCACAGTCCATAATTCTGTGGTGTTCTCACCACCAAGGGTTCAAAAAAGAATCCAACAGCACCCTCAAAGCAGCCAGCGAAAGGTAGTAAATGGAACAAAACAAAAGTGTGGAGAGGAAAAAGGTGCTGAAAAACTAAAAGCATTATTCAAACAGTATAAAATGTAGGGACAATCTTTGAGCCTATGCTTGAGGATCCATTCAAGGATGTAAGGGAGATCAAAAAGATATGAAACAGTCTGAATGGTCAGCTCTGCTGTTCAATAACCCAAGCATTGTGAGTGGCTAAGAATTGTACAGAACAGCCTTTACTTGGATCTCCTAAGAGATGCAATCTCCCACTGATTGACCAAACAATATAATGCTGAACAATAAAGTAGTGGGAGAAAACAAGCGCAGGCCAACAATTCTTCAGTCGTTGTAGTAATGACTTGGCAAAGATTTGAACTTATAAATAAGAAAAAAGAAAATGAAGATGAAAAAATTGGGAAGAATATATTATAAATATGAGAAGCCCTTCACTAGTTGCCTGAGGGAACCATCGTAATCGCTCTCGAAGGCACATTTATTTGTATTGCCTGCTCCTAGGCCTTTCGTTCGCTGGATCGGACTCATCAGGGACACACGGCTGATTGTGTCTGTGCTCTTGGTGTCAAATATATATATATATATATATATATATAATATATATATATATATATATATATATATATATATATATATATATATAATATATATATATTCAATTATAAACAAAGCTTGCTCTTATGTCTTAGATTGAAGAAATAGGGGGAGATAAGCATTCATATCTGTGCGTATATATATATTTTTACAAAATGGAATTAAATGAATACTCCCAACTCCTAAACAAAAACATTCAGAAAAATTACAAGAAAGCTGATAAAACCACACACAGCAACATCCGCAAAAAAGAAAAAGAGCTTGCACACTGCATGGAGTTAAGCGACAGGGTAGAGGCAACAGCAACAAAAGAAGCCTTCATAACACTTAAAGATCACAAACCCAACTTCCAAAGCAACCCAACATGTAGACTAATAAACCCATCCAAATCCGAACTGGGCCAAATAAGCAAGAGAATTTTGGAAAAGGCTATAGAAGATGTAAAATCAAACACCGAATACAACCTTTGGAAAAACAGCTATGAAGTCATCCAATGGTTTGAGGAACTCAAAAAACAGAGAAATAAAGTGTTTATCACATTCGACATAGTAGATTTCTACCCATCCATAGATGAAGAGCTACTCACCAAAGCTTTGAAATTTGCCAACAAATACACAAAAATCACAGGGCGAGAAATTGAGATTATTTTCCACACCAAGAAAACCCTACTCCACAGCAGAAATGAAACTTGGACCAAAAAAACGAGCAAAAACTCCACATTTGATGTAACCATGGGATCGTATGATGGTGCCGAAACATGTGAACTAGTCAGACTATTCATGCTATCCAACATCCCAAAACAACTTGGAAAGCAGGTCGGTTTGTACAGAGATGACGGCCTTGCTGCATTAAACAATAATCCAAGAACTATTGAAAACAAGAAAAAAGAATTATGTAAAATCTTCAAAAACCACAATTTAAAAATCATAATAGAAGCAAACAAAAAGTAGTGAATTACCTAGACATAACATTAGACCTCAATAACAATGTGTACAAACCATACAAAAAACCCAGTGACATACCAATCTATGTAAACGTCAAAAGCAACCACCCACCATCTATACTAAAAACAATACCCAACGGTATAAACAAGAGACTATCCAACCTATCATGCAATGAAAATGC
The DNA here is from genome assembly GCA_018398815.1 of Conus ventricosus. NCBI lineage: Eukaryota > Metazoa > Mollusca > Gastropoda > Neogastropoda > Conidae > Conus > Conus ventricosus. Next base: position 59,451,225 of record CM031599.1, on the reverse strand, counting down.
ATTCAATAATGCAGCAACAGAATACCAAGAAGCATTACAAAAAAGTGGTTTACAATTACAAACTACAATATAGTCCAGACAATAACACGAACAGAAATAAGAAAAACAGAAAAAGGAAGATCATATGGTACAACCCACCATATGATGGACAAGTAAAAACAAATGTAGGAAAAGAATTCTATAAAATCTTGGCAACATCATTTCCAAAAGAACACAAACTGTCCAAAATATTCAACAAAAAGACCATTAAACTATCATACTCATGTATGCCCAACCTCAAAAACATAATTGACTCATCTAACAAAATGAAAAGCAACACAAAAGAGAAGGGTGCTGAAAGGACATCTTTTTTTTTTTTTTTTTTTCTGTCCCAACCTCTGCACCACCTCAGAGGCAGTGCACCCACGCCGCTCATTCCGACACCCCGTCCACAGCTACAGCCCGGTCGGTCCCGCCGCAGCCCCGGCACCGGCAATCCACAGGGAGCAGTCCAATGTCAAGTCGTTAAGAGGCAACCCACCGGAGGAGACACTGCACTGCCGCCGAGTCACTTCGGTGGTGTTCAGTGGTGCCTGTTCTGATCTAACATACGCAGGACACCACCTACTAAGCCCCCTACTGACGACAATAATTGCTTAGTAACGGAGCCGGCGCGAGTGAGCTCTCCCTCCGGAGGGCGCCACCACGTCCGTCCAACGACAGCCCCCATGGACTCGCCGATACCGGTGACTCCGACGGAACCAAACCAAGGCCACAGACGTGGAGAGGACATCGAAATTGAGGTCACCATGAGAGCAGGGCATGAAGGGCCACAGAATCTGAGACATTTTTTTTTTTAAATGCTGATCAATGAGAATGAGGATGATTAAGATGATGCTACGGATTTCCATTTCGGTCTGAGACTACATGACAGGGCTGTACTCTACGCTTCCTTTCATAATATGTCCTGGCGTCAACCAGGCCCGAGAGATACAGGCACCTGCAGTGTTAGTCAGGAAATTTGAGCAACACTCTCAGAAACGCATCCATTAAGTGGATGAAACTCGACTGTGTGGTCCCAGTCTTCCCAACTGAGTCCACAGCAAACTCAACTCTGGGTAGGAGCCGGTCGGGGCAGAAAAACCCACATGACTTCTGATGGGATTCGAACCCACGACCTCCCAGCCGGGAGTCCGCGACGCTAACCACTTCGCCACGGCGGCTGGTGAAAGGACATCTTGCAACTGCACCAAAAGAACAGTGCCCCCTAAGCAACAAATGTCTTCACAGCAATATTGTATACCAAGCTACGGTAACATCCGAAAATGAAAAAGAAACATACATAGGGATTACTGAAAACACTTTCAAAACCAGATACGCAAACCATAAACAGTCATTCAAAAATGAAAAATACAAAAATCAAACTGAACTGAGTAAATACATTTGGAAACTCAAAGATAAAAAAAATAGACTACAGCATATCATGGAAAATCATAAAAAGAGCAACACCATGCAACAATATTTAAAAAAAATGCAACCTATGTTCCACAGAAAAAATGGTTAATATTATGCAAACCATACTTAGCAACTCTGAACACAAAAGTAGAAATAGTGAATAATTGCAGGCACAAGTGGAAAATCTTTGCTAGCACACTTCACCTGAACAGGCCCTAACAAAAAAAAACAAAAAGAAACCCACAGGCCTCACGTGCAGCAAACGAAACCAGCACACACAGAGACAAGATCACGTCCCGCATGCCATAAAAGACCGTTGGCGTGCCACAAAAAAGACATCCTGAGGAGAGATATGTATCTTGAAACAAGCTTGTAGATGAATTTTAGCACTTCATTTTAAAAATATTTTTTTAACAAATGTTGCTACCCAAGGGGTTGAGCTTTTTCAGATTTTTTAAGAACGTTTTAATACTGTCTATGATATATATATATATATATATATATATATATATATATATATATTCAATTATAAACAAAGCTTGCTCTTATGTCTTAGATTGAAGAAATAGGGGGAGATAAGCATTCATATCTGCAGTGGTAGTTAATACTGCCTAACTAACAGTATGTGCTCAAGTGGGTGGATGGGGAAAAATAAAATACATGCTTCTCCAAATGAGCCTTCAGCAAGCTTATAATCTCCAATACGGAAGAAACTCACTAACACATAACTCCTGGTCATATACCGATATTTCGAAACTTTGTTGTTTCTCCTCAGTGACCGCGAAAAGTGGTAATTTGACTCCTCTGCCTTTTCGGTTTTAAGAATAATGCTATCCCAGAAAAGGCTGGTGTGCAATACCGTAGTATGTTTGTTGAGTTTTCAAAAAACCAACCAAAGGTGCCACCTAAGAAGCAAAAGAAAATCATGAAAGAACAAAACAAGCTACATTTTCTTGTGAAAAGTAGAAAATATAAAAAGATAACCTCTGAAGACACAAGTGCTGAGGGCCAGTTCTTGGAATGAATCCGCAATGGACTAAATTACAACCCACTTGAGCACATACTGTTAGTTAGGCAGTATTAACTACCACTGCAGATATGAATGCTTATCTCCCCCTATTTCTTCAATCTAAGACATAAGAGCAAGCTTTGTTTATAATTGAATATTTCTTGCAGTCATTGCAACACCAAGCTGCTCTGTAAGTTGCTGGAATGGTGCTCAGTACTTATCCTTGGAATTTATTAGTTTTTTTGTTTATATATATATATATATTATATATATATATATATATATATATATATATATATATATAGATAGATAGATAGATAGATATATATACGCACGCATACACACACACACACACACACACACACACACACACACACACACACACACACACACACACACACCACACACACACACACACACACGAGAGGAAAATGTGGTATGACAGATAGATTTGACCATCCACTCATTTAGGCGATGACCATATTCCTGAACTCCTCCACGTCCTTTAAGTGGTAGTTTTTTGAGTTTAGGTACTTTTTTGATACAGTATTATAGATTCTGTTATATGATTTTCATTGCTTCCGTAATGAAAATATCAACTGATTTGATTATACAGTCCTCATCAGACGATAACAAAAAACCAACATCTTGCCTTTCACAAGCATCCAAAGTGAAAAAGAAATCTTTTGCACGCACAGCACTGAATGCGGTACATTGGAACGAAAAGTGCTTTCGTTGTCAGTAGTGTATCCACATGAAAGGCATGGTGATTCTGTGGACGTTCCACACTCGAACCATCTTTTGTTTGCCTTGAAACCTACAGTTCTCACCTGAATCTTACGTAACAACTCTCTGTGCCATTTATCGCAATAACTTTAAGATGTTATTTCCGAATGGAATATATTCTTAAAAGAAAAGAACCAACGATACTTTTCTTTGGTTTCCATATCTGAATCC
>CM031599.1:59440325-59442825 GCA_018398815.1 Conus ventricosus | reverse complement strand
TTAGAGGGAATGACTCTCAAATCAGCTACGAATGCTTTAAAGGGAATGGCCCTCAAATCAGCAACGAATGCTTAAAGGGAATGACTTTCAAATCAGCAACGAATGTTTAAAGGGAATGACTCCCAAGTCAGCTGGTCTTGGGACGGATGACCATTGGCATTGAAAGCGTTAACTTGAATCGTGCTTCAGTTTTTCTGCAACCACCCGGCCAATAACAAAGGCCGTATTAAGAGCTGAATCGTGCGGCCTTTTGTGTTTTTTTTGTCTGTAGGATCTTTGGAGTCGTGTCTTTCGCATTGACCCTGGCTCTCATTGAAGTTGAGGGCTTGCTGAATGACAGACAAGACAAAGGATTTCCAGCGTGAATGTGGACCACTTCAGGAAAGGAAGGCGGGACGAAAATGGGTTTTGTCAGTGAACGAGAGAAGCCGTCAAGTGTGTTGTTTGTTGATGTGGTTTAGGGTATGTTTGTATGTGCGTGTGTGCGTGCATGAGTGTGTGTGTGCGTGCATGAGTGTGTGTGTGTGTGTGTGTGTGTGGTGTGTGTGTGCGTGCGTGCGTGCGTGCGTGCGTGCGTGCGTGCGTGCGTGCGGGTGTGTTGTGTGTGTGTGTGTGTGTGTGTGTGTGTGTGTGTGTGTGTGTGTGTGTGTGTGTGTTGTGCGTACGCACACGAGTGTGTCTGTGGTATCAGTGTACACATGATGTATTGTTCCTCGTCTGCTCATCCACATATAGCTTGACCTTGGCGATAGAAAATTCCAAAGTAAAAACAAAAGTGAACTGGATTTAATGGGAAGAATGTAGAAGGCAGCAGCTGCGTATTTACAAACATCATATAGGGATTCCTAAACTAGTTTTCCATTGTATCACGAATGCGTTGGATTACTGAATAGACTCTCATAACTCAGCTCTAAGAAAGCCATACATAGTTTACGAAAGCGTTTCAAGATAAACGAACTAAGAAATGCCTTGGATGCATGGATAAACACGTCTGGCTAAAGAGTGATACCATCAAAATACTTTCGAGTCGCTGGACGGACGTGGTGGCTCCAGTCGGAGGGGGATGTTCACTCGTGCTGGTTTTCGAAACTAAGCAGTCATTGCCGGCAGTAGCGGAAATATTAAGGCTATGTCTGGAGTCTGCTGGATTAGAACAGCCAAAGCTCAACACAATTCAAGTGACTCGCAGCCGAGCAGTGTCTCCTCTGGTTGGTTACCTCATGTCGACTTGACATATACTGTCTCCCGTGTATTGGCCAGGACTGCGACGGAAAAGTCAAGTTGTGAGTTGTGGATGAGGAGACAAGGTAAGCCGCGTGGTATAACACACCTCACCGGAAAGTGAAGCAGACAAAAAGAAATTTGATATTGTTAGACTTAGATGCACACTTCCACCAAATCGACGTTCACGAAGAAATAAGGTAAAGTAGCTACTGTGGTGCGACATGTCACACCATTGAGAGAAATAGGATAGAATTCTTCTATAGAGCCAGACAGAAAGCTGTACAAGACTTGAAAAATAACGACAGTAGAGAGAAAAAAGGAAGCCCATTAGATCCTTGTTGTAGGAACCCAGCCATCTATCACGTCGCTGGAAGATATTGATTTCTTCTTACCAGTATTTGCTCATTACTGTAAATTCTGTGAATGCCAAACTAGATCGCCTGAGGTGGAGAGAATATTTCCACAAGATGAATAGACATGACTGAAATCAGACTTACCCGAGGGTAAAGCTGGAAACAATTTCTGGATAGTCAAAGACGGGTTGTATGATTATGCCCCCTTAATATAGAGAGGATAGGAGAGTAACGGCAAGGGACGGGGGGGGGGGGGGGGGGTGGGGGGGGGGGGGGGGGGGGGGGGGGGGGGGGGGGGGGGGGTGACCTAACGCCTCACCCCAACCCTGACATGGGCTCTTCCCTGACATTCCTCATCCTGTCCCACTCAACAACGCTTTGTCACAAAAACTCTTACGATAGGCAGTCAGGGCCGATCTCTGCTTTACAGTGGGAAGTTCACTGGCAAGGTTGTCCTTAGTCCACTGTGCTGCAAACAGAATGAATCTGACAAATAAGGAAAATGAACAATACTAAATAGCCAGCTCCATTCCCTGAGCACTCGGGCTATTTCGTCCAAAATTTTGAAACGAAACCTACGATTGAAGTAAGATCTTCCACGGTGCTTGTGACACATGAAAATTACTTTACGAACCAGAGATTTTTTTGTGGTTGATATATGTTAGACATAATTCAGTGGGGAAAAAGCGTAATACTTTATCTTATGATTTTTTTCCCAGACGAAACAGGTGTATTTTATCGAGAATTCTATGTTTCCTTCGTTCTTAAATAAGATTCTTTTTCACATGTCAACGTTACTCAGCTTCACCAGTGTGAAAATAAGTATGACTTTGATTGGTCACAACATGACGTTTTATAGAAGATCCCTAAAACTGTGCACTCAGATACTTGAATTTAAACAAGAAATGTTACACTGGATAGTG
>CM031599.1:59429249-59434249 GCA_018398815.1 Conus ventricosus | reverse complement strand
CATAGTTCATTGTTCAGTGTCACTGGATTTCAGTCATAGTTCATTGTTCAGTGTCATTGGATTTCAGTCATAGTTCATTGTTCAGTGTCATTGGATTTCAGTCATAGTTCATTGTTCAGTGTCATTGGATTTCAGTCATAGTTCATTGTTCAGTGTCACTGGATTTCAGTCATAGTTCATTGTTCAGTGTCACTGGATTTCAGTCATAGTTCATTGTTCAGTGTCGCTGGATTTCAGTCATAGTTCATTGTTCAGTGTCACTGGATATAGTTCATTGTTCAGTGTCACTAGATTTCAGTCATAGTTCATTGTTCAGTGTCACTGGATTTCAGTCATAGTTCATTGTTCAGTGTCACTGGATTTCATAGTTCATTGTTCAGTGTCACTTGATTTCATAGTTCATTGTTCAGTGTCACTCGATTTTAGTCATAGTTCATTGTTCAGTGTCACAGGGCTTCAGTCATAGTTCATTGTTCAGTGTCACTGGATTTCAGTCATAGTTCAGTGTCACTGGATTTCAGTCATAGTTCATTGTTCAGTGTCGCTGGATTTCATAGTTCATTGTTCAGTATTGCTGGATTTTAGTCATTGTTCAGTGTCACTGGATTTCATAGTTCATTGTTCAGTGTCACTGGATTTCATAGTTCATTGTTCAGTGTCACTGGATTTCAGTCATAGTTCATTGTTCAGTGTCACTGGATTTCAGTCATAGTTCCTTGTTCAGTGTCACTGGATTTCAGTCATAGTTCCTTGTTCAGTGTCACTGGATTTCAGTCATAGTTCATTGTTCAGTGTCGCTGGATTTCATCGTTCATTGTTCAGTGTCGCTGGATTTCAGTCATCGTTCATTGTTCAGTGTCACTGGATATTAGTCATAGTTCATTGTTCAGTGTCACTGGATTTCATAGTTCATTGTTCAGTGTCACAGGATTTCAGTCATAGCTCATTGTTCAGTGTCGCTGGATTTCAGTTATAGTTCATTGTTCAGTGTCATTGGATATAGGTCATTGCCAGTGTCACTGGATTTCATAGTTCATTGCTCAGTGTCATTGGACTTCATAGTTCATTGTTCAGTGTCACTCGATTTTAGTCATAGTTCATTGTTCAGTGTCACTGGATTTCAGTCATAGTTCATTGTTCAGTGTCACTGGATTTCAGTCATAGTTCATTGTTCAGTGTCGCTGGATTTCATAGTTCATTGTTCAGTATCACTGGATTTCAGTCATAGTTCATTGTTCAGTGTCACAGGATTTCAGTCATAGTTCATTGTTCAGTGTCACTGGATTTCATAGTTCATTGTTCAGTGTCACTGGATTCCATAGTTCATTGTTCAGTGTCACTCGATTTCAGTCATAGTTCATTGTTCAGTGTCACAGGATTTCAGTCAAAGTTCATTGTTCATTATCACTGGATTTCAGTCATAGTTCATTGTTCAGTGTCACTGGATTTCAGTGATAGTTCATTGTTCAGTGTCACTGGATTTCATAGTTAATTGTTCAGTGTCACCCGATTTCAGTCATAGTTCATTGTTCAGTGTCACAGGATTTCAGTCATAGTTGATTGTTCAGTGTCGCTGGATTTCAGTCATAGTTCATTGTTCAGTGTCACTGGATTTCAGTGATAGTTCATTGTTCAGTGTCACAGGATTTCAGTCATAGTTCATTGTTTAGTGTCACTGGATTTCAGTCATAGTTTATTGTTCATTGTCACTGGATTTTAGTCATAGTTCATTGTTCAGTGTCACAGGATTTCATAGTTCATTGTTCAGTGTCACTGGATTTCATTCATGGTTAATTGTTCAGTGTCACTGGATTTCAGTTGAAACTCATTGCTTAGTGTCATTGGATTTCACCCCCTACTCCATTGTTTAATGTCTGAGGACTTTAGTTCCTGTTTTATTGGTCTTCGTCTCTAAAATCAGTCTCTGTTTCACCGTTTAGTTTTCCAGGACGACTTCTTCCTCTGTTCCTTTGTTCAGTATAGTTGGATGTCAGCCCCTGTTTCATTGCTCATTGTCTTCGTTCCTTTGTTCAGTATAGTTGGATGTCAGCCCCTGTTTCATTGCTCATTGTCTTCGTTCCTTTGTTCAGTATAGTTGGATGTCAGCCCCTGTTTCATTGCTGATTGTCTTCGTTCCTTTGTTCAGTATAGTTGGATGTCAGCCCCTGTTTCATTGCTCATTGTCTTCGTTCCTTTGTTCAGTATAGTTGGATGACAGCCCCTGTTTCATTGCTCATTGTCTTCGTTCCTTTGTTCAGTATAGTTGGATGACAGCCCCTGTTTCATTGCTCATTGTCTTCGAATTTCAATCCGTTTCATTGTTCACCGTCCTAGTGTTTTAATCCCTTGTTCATAGTACACTGTGCTGGTTTATCAATTCTTGCTGCAGTGTTTGGTCCTGGAAGACCAATCTCCACTTCATTCGCAGGCATCTTGGGATGTCAGTCCCTGTTTGGTCGCTCGGTGTCTTGGGATTGATTTTAATCCCAGTCTCATTTCTCAGTGTCCTGAGATTTCAATCCGGGCCTCATTCTGCAGTATCCTGGGATTCCAATCCTTGTGTCACTGTTCAGTGTCCTTGGACGTTATTCCCTGTTTTGTCGATCAGTGTCTTGGCATTGGAATCACAGTTGAATAGTCCAGTGTCTCTCGATTTTAAACCTACTTCATTGATCACAATCCAGAGATTTCAGTCCTTACTTTATTTAGCTTAGTATACAGGAATTTCGATTCTGTTTCGCGCGACAGTGTGGAAGAATTTCAAACCTAGTTTGTCATTCGGTTTCCAAGGATCTTAACTCTTGACTGGTTGTTCACTTCGTGGTATCCTGTCACAGTCTAATGGTTTAATTTCCTGGGGATTCAAAGTGTGGGATTAAGACAACAGTATTGTGCATCAGTGACAAAATGGAAATAGGTGTTCCGAAGGGAAGCAAATGCTGTAGTAAAATGCAAAGCAAATTAGAAAAGTCCCCTTTATCCTTACCCCTCCGAATCCTAGAAAACACACACAAAAACAGGTCGTTTTAAGAAATTCCGGAATATTAGGTGGCGGGTGGAGCAGGACGAAGATAGGAGACGGGGAGAAGTTTCGGGTGATGTTGATTGCCTTCTTAGTAAGTCTTCAGGTAAATCCTGTTACATAAGCTTCAACACTTAATTTGCTATCTCTGAATTTCACTAAACAGTGCCACCAGACGAGCTGGAACAGATGCCGTTCGGTCTGACAAAAAAGAATATATTTATCTAACAAGCAACATGGAAAAGTTTACTGAAGGCTCACTTCCTTTAAAGGTATCTTTATTCCACGGATGTTTTGAACATGAAGGCACAGAAAAGCCATATCTTTTTCTCATGTCCATCGCTTGGGATATTATAGCTTCACAGTTGTACGCTAAACGCCCAAAGAAACACAGTCTCTCTTTCACTGTAGCGTTGAATCGCTTAGAATGTATATTGGAACCTAAGAAAACGAATCCAAGCAAAGCGTGCTCAGATGGAAAATGGGGTGAAGTTAATACATATTTCACTGGTGGCAGATATTTTGAAAAACATAAGCAGAGGAGAACCGAAGAACAAGCTGTGGTAGTTAACATTGCTTCCTAAAACCAACCGCCGTGGCGAAGTGGTTAGCGTCGCGGACTCCCGGCTGGGAGGTAATGGGTTCGATTCTCATTAGAGTCACGTGGGATTTTTCTGCCAGGGCCGTCTCCTACCCAGAGTTGAGTTTGCCGCGGGCTCATTTGGGAAGACCAGGACCACACAGTCGAGTTTTATCCACTTAATGGATGCGTCTGCGAGAGCGTTGCTCACATTTTCTGACCAACACTGCAGGTGACTATCTGTCGGGCCTGGTTGACGCCGAGATATACTATGAAAGGAAGCGTAGAGTACGACCCTGTCCTTCAGTCTCAGACCAGAATGGAAACCCGTAACGTCATCATCATCATCCTTATTCTCGTCGATCAACATAAAAAAGTCAAATTCTGTGGCTCTTTATGCCTTGCTTTCATGGTGACCTCAGTTTTAATGTCCTCTCCATGTCTGTGGGCTTGGTTTGATTCCGTCGGGGTCACCGGTATCGGCGAGTCCATGGGGGCTGTCGTTGAACGGACGTGGTGGCGCCCTCCGGAGGGAGAGCTCACTCACGCCGGCTCCGCGACTAAGCAAGGATTGTCGTCAGTAGGGGGCTTAGTAGGTGGTGTCCTGCGTATGTTGGATCAGGACAGGCGCCACTGAACACCACCGAAGTGACTCGGCAGCAGTGCAGTGTCTCCTCCAGTGGGTTCCCTCTTGACGACTTGAAATTGACTGATCCCTGTGGATTGCCGGTGCCGGGGCTGCGGCGGGACTGACCAGGCTGTGGCTGTGGACGGGGTGTCGAAATGAGCGGCGTGGGTGCACTGCCACTGAGGTGCCACAGAAGATGGGACGGCAAAAAAAAAAAAAACCCACCCCAAAAAACCCCAACAACATTGTTTTCTCATGTTTGATTGATTGGTTTTCAACGTGTGTTCGATCTAATTAGTCACGCCTCTGTTTTACATAAAGCACCATCACAGTGAATATGACTTGATTGGATTTGACAGGATGAATGATCACTTGTAATGAACAAAACCATAGCAACACTTTATCGTGTGTGTCTCTCTCTCTCGCTCTCTCTCGCTCTCTTTCTCTCTCTCTCTCTCTCTCTCTCTCTCTCTCTCTCTCTCTCTCTCTCTCTCTCTCTCTCTCTCTGTCCTCCTCCTTCTTCTCCTTCTTCTTCTTCTTCTTCTTCTTCTTCTTCTTCTTCTCTTCCTCCTCGTCCTCTTCCTCCTCCACCTTCTCCTCCTCGTCGTCGTCGTCCTCCTCCTCCCCATCCTGCTTTTTATCATCTTCTTCTTCGTCCTCTTCCTCTTCTTTTCCTGCTTTATCTTCTACTTCCTCCTCTTCCTTTTTTTCTTCTTCTTCTTCCTCCTCTTCCTTTTATTCTTCTGCTTCTTCTTCTTCTAAAGCTTCTG
>CM031599.1:59411749-59424249 GCA_018398815.1 Conus ventricosus | reverse complement strand
CACAGTCAGACAGGCAGAGAGGTAGACAAGACAAACAGAGACAGACAGTGTACGTGTGTGTGTGTGTGTGTGGGGGGGGGGGGGGGGGGGGGTATGTGCTTGTGTGTGTGTTGTGTGGTGTGTGTGAGTGTGTGTGTGTGTGTGAGTGTGAGTGAGTGAGTTAGTGAGCGAGAGAGAAAGAGAGAGAGAGAGAGAGAGAGAGAGAGAGAGAGTGAGAAAGAGACACAGACATACAGATAGACAAACAGGCAGACAGACCAGTGCACAGATAGTCTAGACATAGACAGACAATATGTGTGTGTGTGTGTGTGTGTGTGTGTGTGTGTGTGTGTGTGAGAGAGAGAGAGAGAGAGAGAGAGAGAGAGAGAGAGAGAGACTCAATGATATTTTAATGTCAATAGCTGTACAGCCGTTATGACATGGGGGCGTGAACTTATTACCCATATAAAGAACAATTTCTGAACAAAATTTACCCAACAAGTCAAAATTTTTAGACATCTGTGTACACACTCACACACTCAAAGTCCAACGTTCTAAAGTTGTGTTGGACAAAAGCAAAACACAAAACAACAGCATCTTGTAAAACATTACCATTGATTGTCACAGAATCAATGACCACCAGGCACCGGGGGAAAAAAAATGTTTACAAGAGGAAATTAATTTGGAAGTGACTTTTTTCTGATTTTACTAGCTTCGGCAATATAACTTGCTAAGGATTTGATCAGCGATTCGTTTTCAAGTGTCAATGTATGAAGCAGATTGCAATTTTGTACAATAGGCACCTGAAACAAGCTAAATTTTCCGCGAATATGTCGGTAAGCATCACAATGGTATAAAAAGTGATTTTTATCTTCAGTGGCGTTTGCTTTGCAGACTGGACAAGTCTTTACTGTTGTTGTATCAAGCATAAACCATTTTTTGTTGGCAAAAAGACCTAATGTTCTTGTTCGAAATCTTGCCAGTGCACTTCTGTGCCATCTATCTGTTACCACCGATAAATACCTTTCAGGTTGCAGGTTACTGTTAAATGAAAGAAACCATCTGTATTTTTCATTTCCTTCCATGTGAGAGTGCCAGTTTTGTTGAAACATACAGATCAATCTGTCTTTAAATTCTGAGATAAACAATTTATCGTTTCCTACTTCTTGGCTTAGCCAGACAATGCCAAACCCATTTTCAGTTAACAGTTTCTTTACATTGGATACCCAGTTAAACTTTCCATTCTCATGCTGTTGTAACAACATTTTGTACGCCTGTTTACATAACCTTGTGTAAGGTAGTTTTAACAGTTTCAACCAGTATTTGATACATTTTATATAGGTATATATATATAGGGGATACCTTCCAGTTTCCGCATAAACCATTTTGTTAGAAGAATGTAAGGGAACACTTAGGAAACGCTTGGTTGCAAATGTATGGACACTTTCTATTTGGTTGTTGACCGGCACCCCCCACACCTCTGCTGCATATGTTAATATGGGTGTTATCCGAGTGTCGAAAAGTTTCCAGAAAATCGATGGTTCAACCGAATCTAATTTTCTCAATGTTCTAAGAATTTCAATCACCCCTCTCTTTCCTTTTCTACACATTTCTGTCAAACCTGCATTAAGACTGAGCTTGGTTGTGAATATTAGACCGAGGTATTTATAACTGTTTGTCACTTTTACTTCTGTGTTACCGTACCACCATTTTTCGTGTCTAGAAAGATGACCCCCCATTCTAAAAATCATAATATTTGTTTTTTCCAGATTAACAACTAATTGCAACCGATCTGCTTCTCCTTTTAATGCTGTCAACTGGTTTTGTAAACCAATTATCGTATCAGAAAGCAAAACAACATCATCTGCAAACAACATCAGGAAGATTTCAATAGCATCTGGTATCATTTGAATACCGTGTCTGCCTCGTTTGTTGATCTCTATCGCTAATTCGTTGATGAAAAATGAGAAAAGCTGAGGGCTTAGTAAGCATCCCTGCTTTACACCACGCGGACAGTCAAAGTAATCTGATAATTTACCCTTATCACGTACGCAAGCCACTACAGAATTGTACACTCCTCTAAGTGCCTTATACATTTTCCCGTTAATGCCATTATTTCTCAAAATATTCCAAGGAATGTTCCTGTTCACTGAATCGAAGGCTTTTCTAAAGTCAACAAAGGCTACATATAATTTAGCATTTCGGAGTAGATACTTCTGGACAAGTGCGTATAAAGTAAAGATGTGATCTATCGTGCTATAGTCTTTCCTAAAACCTGCTTGTTCTTCTATTATTGTTTCTTCGATTTCTACCCATTTAGTCAGTCGTTTGTTTAAAATATTTGTGTAAATTTTACTTACCACGTTTGTTAGAGCCACCCCTCTATAGTTGTCTGGGTTATTTGTGTCTCCCTTTTTATGAATTGGTATGATTATAGATTTAGACCATTCTCTGGGGAACATTCCACTATCAAAAATAGCATTGAGTAGTTCAACCAGAAAGTCCACTACCACTGCGCTTGAATGTTTAAACATGTCAGCTATGACTTTGTCCGGACCAGGACTTTTTCCACTTTTCAGGTTTTTTATTCCATTGACGACCTCTTGTTTAGTGATTGGATCATTAAAGAGTGGCTCTTCGTTTCCCCCCTCCGCTAGCTCATCGTATTCAGTAACTTCATGTACAGGCGTACTTTCGAAGTCACTGAAAACACTGGAGAAATGGTCGTACCACTGTTGGCTGCTAATCTCATTAAAAACCATGCCTTTACTGCCAACAGTTCTTATTGTTGACCAGAAAAGTTTTGGATCGTGGATTGAGTCTTTAAGCTTCTTAATTTTCGTTTCATTAGACAACCTCTTTTGAGAGAGAGAGAAAGAGAGAGAGAGAGAGAGAGAGAGAGAGAGAGAGAGAGAGAGAGAGAGAGAGAGAGAGAGAGACACAGAGAGTATAAGACTGTGCGTTACTTGCAGACTCATGACTTGTTCCATAAGCTAAAGTGATATGTATTTGAAAGCGTTAAGAGGGGCATAATACTTCGTTGAAGAGAAGTGTCCTTCTACATTTTTATACTCTGAGAGAGAGAGAGAGAGAGAGAGAGAGAGAGAGAGAGAGAGAGAGGGAGGCGGTGGGTGAGCACAAATTGAAGGTATTGCTTTCAACGCAAAGGTCCTTTTCATTCACGAGAAATTGAAACTGCCAAGTCATTGACAAGTAACTCTAGAATGCTACGTGTGGCGACGCAAAGTCGCTGACGTGTTTGACAGATGTGTCTGTGGTACTCTGACTATCCATGACAAAGTTCTGAGGGCCCAGTGGAATACTGTTTAGTTTCAAATTCGTCAAAGAGGTCTCATCCCGTGCGGATTAGTCTATATACAATACGTCAAGTCTGCTCAAGACAATGAGACCTAAGTACATAGAGGATGGGATGAATTCAATTGACAAGTTAATATGAGGAGTAAATTGATCAAGAAATTAGAGAAGGCCCTCATTGATCCATTCCGAAATCTGGAAAAGACGTATCACACAATAGCTCTGAGCAGTCGTCTTTGTCAATTAATGGAAAAAATAGTCAACTGTTGACTAATGTGGATGCTGGAAACCCATGGCCTTTTGACCAGAGAACAGTGCGGTTTCTGCAGGTACTATTCTACAGTGGACTGTTTAGTTCGTTGAAACCACCATCTCCAACTTCTTGTGTGTTTTGTAGTAACAAATAACACTGTTTTAGAACTGTTTTACCTGGGGAAAACTCACGACACTACATGGAAATCTTGTATTCTCATAATTCATAATTTCGGATTTCGAGGCAGTCTCCCTGTTTTTACTAAAACTCTTTGAGTGATGGGCAGTTTCAATCCGTGTTGGCACCACGCTGTCTGACATTCATTTCAAAGAGCTGGGTGTGCCCAGAGGAACATTTTTTCTCCTGCCCTTTTCAACATTAAAATTGCTGACATGGTCAAATATGAAAGCCAAGATTCCGAGTCTTCTCTTTGGTTGACGACTTGGCATTCCACGCATTTGAATCCCCCTATGTTGGCGCCGAATGTCGATTCCAACATTTTGTAGGTAAGGTCCGTACCTGGGCTTAAGACTTCCACATTCTGGCTGATTACCTTTTCTGCCTTGGAGCACATTACTGGTCGTAGCCTAAGCACACTTAATTCCTGTATTTTTTAAGATTATATTCCTCTCTGAAATATAGTGGTCACAACAATGTTTTTGCTTTGCTTTCTGGTCATGTTGGCATTCGAAGCACACACAAAAGACAGTGGCTGATTAGCTCAGCTTACCAAGAATGCCACAGAGAACTGTCCACAGTCTTTATCTCTTATACCAAAGTCCTGACTGACGTCAAAGACCCCTGGTAAGAGGAACAGAACACACAGACGGGTAACAAACTCCTTCAAAACCATCCAAAGCTTAAGAGGTTCTTCCATAGGCCACTGTTGGCCGTACTCACAGGCCACTTCTTTCATTCCCACTCATATCTCGTAAAAGGTAAATAAGCTCTGTGGTGTGCTCCATGTAGTGTAATCAAGACTTTTAAACATGTTCTTGTAAAGTGTTGGAATCCGCACGGTGATGGACATTACGTCTTGACAGAAACCTCCACAATATCCTTGTTCAGAGATATTTTACCACATATGATTTTTTAGTTTCTAACAGAAATAGTTTTCTCCTGATCAGAGACCGTTTCGAACGGAGGGTTTTAAGCCTTTTCTGCATGTTAAAAACGTGAATCAACGAAACTTTAAAAAAAAAACTATGGACGAAACTGACTTTGACGACATCGCAACCCGGATATGGACCGTCGAGGTAGCCTGGGCCATAGACAACATAAACAAAATGTTGTATAAAGTAGGGAAAAGGGAAAGTGGAGATCTATGTTACTACACATGTCGACAATATGCGAGCAGAATCCCTAAGAAACAATGGAACCGAAGAAAGCAGTAAAGATGGAGCTACAAAACAAAACAAGAAGAATGGAAAAGACAAAAAAAGGGTGATGATGCAGTTCGCGATGAAATCCGTCTTAGGGCTTTCCACACAACTTAAAACCTGAACATTCCTTCGACATCGTCTTCGTTTCGTTAGTTCCTTCTTCTTATGTTTCTTCGTGCTCTCCCTACTTTTTCCCTTTCTTGTTCTTCTTCTTCTCCGTCTTCCTCTTCTTCTTCTTCTTCTTCTTCTTCTTCTTCTTCCTTCATTCCGTTCCTTCTTTCTGTTCCTGTACTTTATTCTTTTCTTCTACAATACTTAATTAGTTTGTTTCATTTCTTATTCTTTTGTCCTTTTCTCTTTGTTTCTTCTTCTTCTTTGTTTGCGATCGTGGGTTTAACTCCCACGTGCTGACATCTAGGCTGTAACAGGTGTTGGGTTTTCTTCTAGGACAGTTCCAGTCTGTGGCTTAAGCAGCCATATTTCGTAGCTACCCCCTCCCTTTCCTCTCCATTTTTAGGCCGGTAGGATGAGAAGGGGTCGGGAGCCAACAAATTAACAAAAGAAAAAAAAACAACGGGGGGGGGTGGGGGGGGGGGGGGGTGGAGAGAATTAACATAGAAAAACAGCAAAAGCTGCAACAAGCCCTTCTTCGGGTTTCAGATCAGCTTGAAGACATGTGTAGAGAATTTTGGAGGGATAAGCCCATACCGACACGTTTCAAATGGCGCCTTTCTTCTTTTTTCCTCATTCAGATGGAAAATATCTTTTTACAGTGCAGATATCCCTTCAGGCAGATTTAAAGGGGTGGGAGGGGAAGATGGTTACAAGTAGGAAGTAGAAGATGCGATGGATATCTTTTTTTCGCATAATGCACTGTTCATTGACAAGTGTAACATCTTTAAAATGCGTATTCTGATCTGAAGCTCATGTGTATCGTAAGCTACATGCCTGTCCCTGTGTATTACGTTGGACTAAGGAATGGAGGGATGAGGATGACAATGACGTGCATATGTCCGGGAAGAGGTAGGCGGAAGGGGGCGGATCAACGGAGGAGGGAGGGAGAGGTGTCTACCATTCACCCTTCAAGCCCTGCCGACACTCCCCAAGTCTGCACGCCCAGGCAGTCAGCACACAACTTGTGCGCCCGTCAGGAGGGTTAAATCCTGGGTGAAAAGAGACCAGAGCGTCGTCAGTTCATAGGAAAGGTCGATGTCTGAGTCAAACCGAAAACTAATTTATTGATGAAAAAGCCTGGATTTGTGTATCAGTCCAATTATGTGTGTGGGAGAGACAGAACGAATGAGTCGTTGTGATTTTTCAATCCTTCCATTTATATTTTATGTGTGTGGGAGAGACAGAACGAATGAGTCGTTGTGATTTTCAATCCTTCCATTTATATTTTCATCTTCTGTTGCCGGTACCTTGAACGTTTCTTACAACAACAAAAATCCGTTTACTTTATTACAACAAAAAAATCCGTTTACTTTATTACAACAACAAAAATCCGTTTACTTTATTCAGTATTTTTCTTTTCCGCCCACTCAAGTGTTCTTGTATTTCTCCTAGGGGTACACGTAGGATATGCTTCTCATCAGCTGGTTACCATGAGCCAGCAGCAAACCTGGCAAGGTCTTCACATAGAGCGAAACAGATGTCACTTGCTAGTTGTTGTTGTTGTTGTTGTTTGCGTTGCCATAGCTTTGTATACAGTGCACGACTTGCGTTTCACTCCAATAAAGGCAAGTAAGGACGCCATTGTGTAATTTCCATGGGACATGTTAAGATGAGCAGCATACTTTCCTATTTCATATCTTGCTTTCAAAAACACAATAAATATTTGAACTGACGGTAGACTCTTTTCATACTTACACTTATAAATATAAAATTTGGCGAGTAGCAGGATTAAGTCAAACGTTCTATCAGATTTAAAGTTACAATCACAACCAAACAGGATTATGTTTTCATCAAGCAACAATTTCATAATTTCACATTTTCTTTTTACCACATTTTGAAACTCATGCCAAAAGTTTCGTGTATACTGGCAGTGCCAAAATATATGTTGAATGTTTTCTTTTTCTCTCTCTCAAAAAGAGCATTTTTCTGACTCTTCAATTCCCATGTTTTGCAAAATAACATTGGTTGCCAATATTCTGTTAATAATTTTCATTTGAAACCATCTTAGTTTTATGTCTTTTATTTGTCTAATTTTGTGAAAAGTTTTAACCCATATAACTTTCTTCTGTAATCTTACATTCCATTTATTGCAAAACCCTGGTTCTGTTGTGCTTGATTTAATAAACCGTAGTCATGTGAGGCTTCTCTTGAAACTGAACGGATCCCAGTTAATAATTTACTTGTCATACCTTCCTCGCAGTATTTTGTTTCTAGTCCACTCTCGACTACTTTTTCACAGCACTAACGTAGCCATTGTTACAAAATGTTACAAAATCCGTATTGACACTATATTTATCAGCAAAGGATTGGAAACTCAAAAAATTCACTGTTCTTATCCAAAAGATTCTGTATGCAGAATACATTATTTTCAACCCAGTTTTTGTAAAAGGTTGATCTCCCCCAATTTTAAGTTAAGATTACAGAACAAAGGCTCTGAACAGAATTCCTCCGCAGTTTTAACACGAATAATCTTGCCTATCTCTCGGTAAGCGTTGAATGCGTCTCTCCAGAACTTACTTAGTTTATCACTCCGTGGCAGATCAGATCCTAGTTTATTGATAATTTCTACTTTTTCATACACCCAAATAAGCACTTTCTTCCATCTGTGTTTACTGGATAT
Organism: Conus ventricosus; assembly: GCA_018398815.1. NCBI lineage: Eukaryota > Metazoa > Mollusca > Gastropoda > Neogastropoda > Conidae > Conus > Conus ventricosus. Next base: position 59,416,526 of record CM031599.1, on the reverse strand, counting down.
GATTTTACGAATCCAAGTTACTTTTAAAGCATTTATATGCTTTTTTTATATTTGGTATTCCGATTCCCTGCTCTAGACTTTTCACAGACGTTTTCCTATCTATTCTCTCTTTTTGGCCCCAAACGAACTTAAATATAAAGTTCAGGATTTCATCAATTATATAGTTCGGTGGGTTTGGTAATAGCATCCATAGATGGGTTAGTTTAGACAGAATCATAGATTTAAGCACTGCTACTCTGCCGAGTGGCGTTATTTCCCTTTTGAACCAAGTTTTATACAGTGTTTTGATTTCTGCAAACTTTTCTTCTAGGTTCATAATTTCGCAATGTTTTAAGTCACGTGTAAACCCGATGCCCAAGATTTTAAAATTTGGAGGGTTCTGCTTTATGTTCAAATGTGGCATATAATTAACAGGGGAATTTCGTTTACTCCCTACGCATGCTGCGTTCCAAAATGTTCAATAGTGCAGATAGATTCCTCGAATGATTTTCGATCTCCCTCTAGCGATAGTTCAGTATCATCTGCTTACTGTGATATCTTGTTTTCATTATTGGCTACTTGAATTCCTTTTATACTTTTATTTTGTTTTGTCATATTTGCCAAACTCTCAACGCACATAACAAATAAATATGGAAAAATTGGGTCCCCTTGACGGCATCCCCTCTCAATAGGGAACCACCCAGCCAATTTTCCATTCACAGACACAGTTGACTTAATGTTTGTATAGAATGTTTGTATCCATTGGCAGAAGCTTGGACAAAAGCCAAAGGCATGTAATACCTTAAACATACAATCATAACTTACACTGTCAAATGCTTTTTCGAAATCCAGACAAGACGTAAACCTTTGTTGTTGTTGTTGTTGTTTTGTTTTGTTTTTTCGATACAATAATTAAATCAAGTATGTCATAGATTATACGTATATTATCTCCTAAATGCCTATTGGGTATAAAACCAGTCTGATCCTTATTAGTGATAGAAGGAAGTACATGTTTTAGTTGGTTAGCTATGCAAGTAGATCCTATCTTGTACACAATATTCAAAAGTGAGATGGGTCTCCAGTTTTTTTTATCGGGTCTTTAGGGTTGTCGCCCTTTAGAATGCATACAGTAATACCTTCTTTTTGTGTTGATGAGAGTTCAGTTTTATCATATCCATCATTGATCGCTATCATAACGTATGGACCAAGTTGCAGCCAGAACAAAATGAAAAACTCTGCTGTGAAACCATCGCTTCCAGGAATGTTCATATTTGACATATTTTGAAGAGCATCACCCACTTCTTCTAGAGTAATTTTTCCCTCCAAAGACGTTCTCTGAGCCTCAATTAACGTTGGCAACTCTTCTACTAAATCAATTATTTCACAAGGTTCTACACCTTTTTTAGAAAACAATTTTCTGTAAAAGTTATTAACTTCCTGAGCAATTTCATCTTTATCATTTAAAGTAGTACTGTCATCACGCGTAAGTTTGATTGTATTCTTATTAACGTAGTCACGTTTTTCAAGTCCACAAAATTCACTTGCTAGTTCGCTGCCTCCCAGTAATCTTGATTCACAAAGCAGGCACTTGGGCAAAGTCCTATTCCTTTTCACTTCTTCACTCCGCCCCTTCGGCACAAGCCTGTCATGAGAGAGAGAGAGAGAGAGAGAGAGAGAGAGAGAGAGAGAGAGAGAGAGAGAGAGAGAGAGAGAGAGAGAGATGACTCGAGTTGTTATCTTCATACCATCAGTTAGTTTCTTTTTTTAAAAAGAGTTCTTTTCAGTCTGTTGCATAAAATGACATCTCCCAACAGGTGCATTGTAAGAGACGAGAGCTAATACAGGGACAGGCATATTTAGAGGAAACTTGTATTAATAGATACAACGCCTCCGCCCCACTCGTCTCCCTCATTCCTTGAGAGAAAGAGAGAGAGAGAGAGAGGAGAGAGAGAGAGAGAGAGAGAGAGAAACAGACAGACAGACAGACAAAGTCCTAAATGGGTCTATATTGTCTAGATTAGGTATATCTTGGCCTTCCCCGTATTCGTTTAGAGCATTAACAATAGGCACAAGGATTGGGCGTTAATTGTTACATGTATTTTTTTCTACTTTCTACTGCTGGTTATTTCAGGTGGGGATGCATTTTCTTACCATTTCCATACATTGCTCTTCCCTGAATGCCTTTGAAGGGGATTGTTTTTTTGTTCTGGTTCAGTGTGCAACAGGATTATAGAGTGTCACAGGATAATAGGTGACGTCTCTCTCTTCAGTACCATGGGTTTTTCTGTATCCATCATCACCATAGCCCAGACGACAACACTGACTCCTTCAGGGCTGTCACCTCTCGGGGAAAACAGTCCTGGCCTGGAGAAAAGAACGGCGGCAGTAAACAACAGTGTACACAGTTCCGTGAAGGTCATAGGATGATAGTGATCTGTTCAATGCCCTGAGACTGATTAAAGAGTCGGTGTTCGGACATCTGCATTGGGGGGGGGGGGGGGGGGGGGGTCATCTGTATTAGAGCTCGCATTCAGCAAGAGTGACCTCGTCGTTTCCATGGGATTGATGCCAGTGGTGGACGGGGCCAAAGCAATTTTACCCGATCAATCAGCTTAGCAATTCAATCAGAGAGAGAAAATGCAAGACGTCGGTATGAAACAGTGCGCCTGTTATGCAGACAGTCCATATCCCGATCGTTTCCCGGGCCCGCGCGTGAAATCAAATAAAAAATTTTGACCATCTAGATTTGTTTGATTGATCTATAATCTGAGAAAAAAAAACCGATTTGCCATGGAAAGACAGGCGTTATCTTCCCCTGATGTTTTTTTTTTCCAGGGCATGTCTATTTAAACCATGCTGAGGATGGCAGGTATTCTTTTTCCGCTCCGTTTCTACGGGGGGGGGGGGGGGGGGGGGTCTGAAATAAAATTCCAGCGCAAATAGAATACATACAAAGATATGTTTGCAAACACTGTGGAACGCACAGTAATTATCCATTTTAGACAGTACGTACATTTTTACTGTCTGGTCGACAGATTGGACTAGAACCACTGACGAAACAGGTGAAGCTATAGAACGCAACAGAAAAGAGGAAATTGCTACCATAAAACTTCAAGGAGGTGGGGATATAGTTCATACTGAAAGAGTTTCCGGTATCCCCCCGGGAACTACGGGTGAACCACGCCGAGACTGCTGACGAGTGCTACCCTGGAGTCGAAAGAGGACTCCAGACTAGAGGTAACAAGTGGTTCGGTTGACGGGATAGACCACCATGGCTCTCAGTGCCAGCAGTGAAGATAAGGTTGAAATGTTTACACTTCAGCTCCGCCTTGTTCACCACTCCCCACTTTTTTCATTTTCTGACAAGGGATTTTCGTAGTGGTAAATGTATTGTTCCAGTGTTTCATTAATTTCGCCACGTCTCGTAGATAGATCGATTTGATTGACTTCGCCACTTCTCGGGCGCGCGCGCTGTGTGTGTGTGTGTGTGTGTGTGTGTGTGTGTGTGTGTGTGTGTGTGTGTGTGTGTGTGTGTGCTTGCTTTGTATTATTTAAGGAAACTTTCGATTTTTCAGACAAGGGATATACAACTCTAATATACGTTCATATTTCGAACTAGCTCTGCTCATTGGATAAGTAATCAAATTCCTCTGATAGGATCGGGAAATCGAGCGATGATAATGTTATAACCGTCGCTCGCGCGGAATAACGATTTCGTTTTCGTTTGCATGAGCGCTCTCGGCCCGGGTTTTATAGGTGACCACATCAATCTCTAATGAATAAAACCTTGATGCTGAATGAATTCTCTCTCTCTCCATCTCTCTCTCTCTCTCTCCTCTCTCTCTCTCTCTCTCTCTCTCTCTCTCTCTCTCTCTCTCTCTGTCTGTTTCTCAGTCTTTGTGTCCGTCTCTGTCTATCTCTGTCTCTGCCTTTCTATGCCTCTTTCTCTGTCTCTCTCTTTCTGTCTGTCTCTCTGTGTGTCTCTTTCTCCCTCCCTCCATCCATCCCTACACCCCTCTCTCTCTCTTTCTCTCTCTCTGTATATGTGTGTCCGGGGGTGTGTGTGTGTGTGTGTGTGTGTGTGTGTGTGTGTGTGTGTGTGTGTGTTTGAATGAGTGGAGAGCGCGCGCGCGTTGTGAGAGAGAGAGAGAGAGAGAGAGAGAGGAGAGAGGAGAGAGAGAGAGAGAGAGAGAGAGAGACAGAGACACTCGTGGATTGAAGGATGTGTTGTTAAAACGGAGTTTACATCTTGAACAGAAATCAATGCCTTGAAAAAGGCGTTACCTTGCAGGCTACGGAACCCCGCTTTCGACTCATGTCGTTCACCTCCATTTCATCGTTCCGGTACTCAGGATGCAACATTACATGCAGCACTAGCCTGGCTGTAGAAACTTGGTTTCTGTACGCTTGACACTGAGAGAAGTCATAAAAAAAAGAAGAATGACCTGTTCGACAACTTGTTTTTCACGTGACATTTTCTGTTGTGGTGATTTGATTGATAGAGGTCATGTGTAGGCGTCGGACTTCAATGAACCTAACGCATAGACTAATGGTTGCATGGGCAGTGAACTGTGTTTTTGGCAAGCCTCTACAGGCAGATTCTGATCAACCAAAGGGTACAGGTTTAAATAGCTGAACTGGCCGACATTGCTGGTGTAAAAAATAAATTAACTGTGGAGCGTCCGCGGTAGATTTTAAAGAACGAATTAACCAATGAGAATAAAAGTATTGGCTTTACTGCTGGTTGTTGCTGAGTGGAGAGAACGTACGAATCTGAACGTGCATCAATGAATTAGAT
>CM031599.1:59356749-59409249 GCA_018398815.1 Conus ventricosus | reverse complement strand
CTCTGCCAGAGCGGCGTGACTGGTTGTGATATACAGCGTTTTCCTGGGCCAGATAGGCCGTGGCTGTCGCTTGCATACGGCTCCATAATCATCGCTTGATCGTTTTGGTGGCCTCTTCAGCTGGAAAGCTATGAAGACGTAGCTGCTGGGATGCGGCGAGAGGTCGAGTGAGGTTACGAGAATCGCCCATGTTGTACATTACTGATCGGGATGTAAAACGCGCCCGATTGCGGAAGTTAAATTACCTGTAATTATGTCTGAACGAGGGTTCTGGAAACATGGCTGAAAAATTACCCGACTTGGGGAACTTTGCCCACTGCCGCAGCAGTTTAATTACTGTATGGGTAGATTCAAATTGGGATGACTACAGGGGGAAATTGAAACATAAACGCAAAGATAACATTACCAAACGAAGGAACAGACAAATTACGAAACAGACACACCGCTCTTCAACCTATAAGGTCTTCTTCGGACAGGGCAAACAATATTCAAAACAATGGAAGCAAATGACAAACAAAAGACAAAAGATCTGAAGACCCGACAGGTCGAAACGCGTCGTGTCTGTTTTAAAATGTGATCCTTCTTTTGGCGGCTCAAAAATGTTCTGTTGTTGCTTGTATACTGTGTGGTTAATTAACCACTGCAGTAGTCCGTGTTTGACCACCGCTGCAGTGTTTTACTAGTGTGTGTGTGTCCCAAAGCTGCAATTGACTTTCTTTCCTGCTGCTGCGGCGGTTCAACCGCTGCTTGGTCTACAGTTGCAGCTGTTTGAGTCGGTTTTCTCACTGTTGCAGAAGTTGTACCCCTGTGTGGTCTACTGCTGCAGTGGACTTTGCTTTGCCCATGCTGTAGCAGTTTTACCACTGCTTGGTCTTCGGCTGCAAAAATTGTCTCTTTTTCAAAGATTGCAACAGTTTTACCACTGTGTGGTCTACAGTTACAGTGGTTTAACGTATGTTTTACGACCGCTGCAACAGTGTTACCACTATGTCGTCAACAGCTCAACAGTTTGTGTATGTTTTTACTATGGCTGCAACCATTTTACCAATGCGTGGTTGACTATTGCAATGGCTTGTGTACATTTTACTGCTGCTAACAACAGTTTTATCACTGTGAGACCAACAGTTGCAATCGTTTGTGTATAATTATGTTTACAACGGCTGCAACAGTTTTACCACTGTGTGGTCGACAGCCGCAACGATATGGTTGTTTTACCACTAGTTTTGTGGTTTAACGCTGCATTGTAGATTGCTGTAATGGTGTGTGTGTGTGTGTGTGTGTGTGTGTGTGTGTGTGTGTGTGTGTGTGTGTGTGTGTGTGTGTGTGTTTTAGTAATAGTAGTGGTTGTAATAGTACCACTCACGCAGCAGTTTAACCATTGTCTGGTCTATAGCTGCAATAGTTTCTTCTGTTTTACCAGTGCTGCATTGGTTTTACCACCGTCTGATCTACCGCTGCAAAAAAAATGCAGCACTGGTAAAACAAGAGCAGAACAGCTGTTCTACCACTGTGAGATCTGCAGCTGTTCTACCACTGTGGGGTCTGCAGTTGTTCTACCACTGTGGGGTGTACAGTTGTTCTACCACTGTGATATCTGCAGCTGTTCTACCACTGTGATATCTGCAGCTGTTCTACCACTGTGGGGTCTGCAGCTGTTCTACCACTGTGAGATCTGCAGTTGTTTCTACCACTGTGAGATCTGCAGCTGTTCTACCACTGTGGGGTCTGCAGTTGTTCTACCACTGTAGGGTCTGCAGTTGTTCTACCACTGTAGGGTCTGCAATTGTTCTACCACTGTAGGGTCTGCAATTGTTCTACCACTGTAGGATCTGCAATTGTTCTACCACTGTGGGGTGTACAGCTGTTCTACCACTGTGGGGTCTGCAGTTGTTCTACCACTGTGGGGTCTGCAAACTGTTCTACCACTGTGGGGTCTACAGCTGTTCTACCACCGTGGGGTCTGCAGCTGTTCTACCACTGTGAGCTCTGCAGCTGTTCTACCACTGTGAGATCTGCAGCTGTTCTACCACCGTGGGGTCTGCAGCTGTTCTACCACTGTGAGATCTGCAGCTGTTCTACTACTGTGGGATCTGCAGCTGTTCTACACTGTGGGGTCTACAGTTCTACCACTGTGGGGGTCTGCAGCTGTTCTACCACTGTAGGGTCTGCAGCTGTTCTACCACTGTGAGATCTGCAGTTCTACCACCGTGGGGACTGCAGCTGTTCTACCACTGTGAGATCTGCAGTTGTTCCACCACTGTTGGGTCTGCAGTTGTTCTACCACTGTGGGGTGTACAGCTGTTCTACCACTGTGGGGTCTGCAGCTGTTCTACCACTGTGAGCTCTGCAGCTGTTCTACTACTGTGGGATCTGCAGGTGTTCTACCACTGTGGGGTCTGCAGCTGTTCTACCACTGTGAGCTCTGCAGCTGTTCTACCACTCTGAGGTCTGCAGCTGTTCTACTACTGTGGGATCTGCTGCTGTTCTACCACCGTGGGGTCTGCAGCTGTTCTACTACTGTGGGATCTGCTGCTGTTCTACCACCGTGGGGTCTGCAGCTGTTCTACTACTGTGGGATCTGCAGCTGTTCTACCACCGTGGGGTCTGCAGCTGTTCTACTACTGCGGGATCTGCAGCTGTTCTACCCCGTGGGGTCTGCAGCTGTTCTACTACTGTGGGATCTGCAGCTGTTCTACCACTGTGAGATCTGCAGTTGTTATACCACTGTGAGCTCTGCAGTTGGTCTACCACTGTGAGATCTGCAGTTGTTCTACCACTGTGAACTCTGCAGCTGTTCTACCACTGTGAGATCTGCAGCTGTTCTACCACTGTGGGATCTGCAGTTGTTCTACCACCGTGGGGTCTGCAGCTGCTCTACTACTGTGAGATCTGCAACTGTTCTACCCACTGTGAGATCTGCAGCTGTTCTATCACCATGGTGTTTGCAGATGTTCTACCACTGTGAGATCTGCAGCTGTTCTACCATTGTGGGGTCTGCAGCTGTTCTACCACTATGGGGTCTGCAGTTGTTCTACCACTGTGAGGTGTACAGTTTGTTCTACCACTGTGGGATCTGCAGTTGTTCTACCACTGTGGGGTGTACAGTTCTACCACTGTGGGGTGTACAGTTGTTCTACCACTGTGGGGTGTACAGTTGTTCTACCACTGTGGGGTGTACAGCTGTTCTACCACTGTGGGGTCTGCAGCTGTTATACCACTGTGGGATCTGCAACTGGTTTAATACATTGCGATCTGCAGATGTTTTACGAGTGTAGGATCTGCAACTGTTTTACAAGTCTAAGGTCCGCAGCTGTTTTACTAGTATGGGACCTGCAGCTAGTTTACCGTTGTGGGGTCTTCAGCCTGTAGTCGTTTACCCACTGTGGGATTTGCAGTTATTTCATCACCGTGGAGTCTTGCTCCCCCGCCGTGTTGCCTATGTCTGTTTGACTACTATAGGGACTGTCGTGCTGCCCCTGTGGTTTCTACATCTGTATTTACTTTCGTGGCTTTTGTAAGTGGTTTACTGATTTCTGTGGAACGAGGGATAAGTTGAGAAGAGTCTGTGAGACCAGTCGCACTTATGCACATTGCCCAGCTATATTATCTCTAGTTTCTAGAGACACTTTCGTAGGGAAGGTGTTATGTGCCAGTGAGATCTCTCTCTCTCTCTCTCTCTCTCTCTCTTCTCTCTCTCTCTCTCTCTCTCTCTCTCTCTCTCTCTCTCTAACCTATGTAACGGTTAACAAATTTAAAATGTATCTCACGAGATTTCGTCTTGGCTTAAACGACCTGAATATAAATAGTAGATACAAAGAAAATATCAAAGCATGTCCTTTTTGTAACCAACTTGAGAACGAACTTCACTTTCTATTCAGATGCAATGCTTATATGCCTTTCAGAGAAAAATACATACTAAAGCACAGACAATTTCAGAACGTGAACTCTATTGAACTAAAACAATTACTAGAACAATCACTTGCAAACGAAAATGTGCATATTACAAGAGATATTGCTATGGATATTTATTATGCACTGAAAAAAAAGAACTCGTATCCCACACAGTATGAATAATTAGTTACCCTCATTTATTAGCATTTTTAGTACATCGAAAAACAAAGTATACTTTTGTTGTCATTTCTCCTTTTTCTCTTTATGTGTGCACTGCACATCTCATTGTTATAGGCCGGAGGCCTGAAACATTGAAATTGTGTTCAATTGTGTTCAGTTGTTCAATTGTTCTCTCTCTCTCTCTCTCTCCTCTCTCTCTCTCTCTCTCTCTCTCTCTCTCTCTCTCTCTCTCTCTCTCTCTCTCTCCTCTCTCTCTCTCCCTCTCCCTCTCTCTCTCCCTCTCTCTCTCTGTGCGCGCGCGCGCGCGCGCGCGCGCGCGCGTGTGTTGTGTGTGTGTGTGTGTGTGTGTGTGTGTGTGTGTGTGTGTGTGTGTGACCGAATGACTCGTATGTGATAATCCGTTTTTGGAGGTCAGGTTGTTCATATCTCTCCAAATCAGTGGAACCTTTCCTCTTTTGTCTGACCTGGGAATACGATGTCAAAAGGTGTCAAAGGTAAAGGACTACATTGTTGCTGTTCAAAGGTGGTTCTGCAACATGCGAAGGTGAAAGACCAATCGATGGATGCCAAGCTTCCTGAATTTTATTCTGAAATTTTCTCAATTTAGAAATTATACCTGAAATCCCGAATTTAGTGGGACAAATCCAAAATTCCATTTTTCTACATGATCATGTGGGTTTGGGCTGTCGTTTTTATATGGTGATGATGCAGTATTACAGAACAAGGCCGACGTGATGGTATGTGGATGTTGACAGTCGTTTGAGTTGAAGTGCATTTTCTTTTACCCAGACATTTCAACTGACACATAAGGGGGATCACAATGCTTTGGTCACAAGCCGAACTGCCCTGTCTTTACTCCACCGAACCCCTCTCATTGCCTCGTTCCCGAACGTTACCTCCAGAATGCTGGCGGTTATACCGATCAACCACACACATGAGATGAATAAACATGAAAGATGGGTGGGTTAAGTTGCCGGTTGAACAGTGAAATTATGTGGGCCTTTAAAATACGATCTAATCAAACCATCCATGGATATCAAACCATAGCTGACTCTCTGTCTGCTATCATCTCTGATTTCCTGCATTTATTTCCCTGTAAATCTGTTACAGTCTTCCTCCTCTCTCCCCTCCGCCTTCCCCGACAATAATTCATCCCAAAGTATCGCAGCTTGACAGATGATGATAACATCCCCTTCCAGTATCTCTATTTGACAGGGTCAGGGCAGAGTGTGCGCTCTTAGAAGCTAATTCTAGTCAACATGAAATCCCTGGCTGCATTTTCCACCCAGTCGGCTGTGACGTATCTGCCGTGACCTGATACAGACGTGATACGGGGCGCTCGCGCCAAACTTGCTACATTGCTGTAGTACTCTTTCCGCTGGAGAACGTTGACGTGTTTTCTGGCAGTGGAGAGATTCCTCTGTTATTGTACGTGGGTTTATCACATCAAGGTTTAACGACGACACGTGCCTCAAGTGAGGTAGTCGATAACGAAGGTAGAACTGGGCTGCAGCGACGTGCAGTTTCAATGCAAACTGATACAGGTTTCTTTTGTGAAAGGAGAATAGTAAAATGTAACGCGGTAAATTACAGTTTAGACAACAAATTGAGTACTTTTGCTTGGTTCCAAAAATGAAGCACCCATGGATATTACATTTAATTCAAGAAGTATTCGTATTTCAACTGATCCTTTCAGAGAATTTTTTCGTGCTCTTACTCCACAAGAACTGATCTGTTCATACCCTTAGAAAGATCGGCATCGTTTAAACAGTATCACAGCTTTTAGCGACATGAGGTCACTTGACATGACTTCCAGTAATTATCATTGATGATAATCTGTGCGGACTTCAGCGGTCATTCTGTTGACGTTGAACTTGGTGAAGGAACTGGATCGCTGTACAGTGAGAGGCATAAGTGTGTGTGTGGGGGGGGGGGGGGAGGTGGTGGAGGAGGAGGCGGGGCGGCATAAGATGGCCAAGGTGAGTGGTTACTCTTCAACGAGCTCAACACGATCACATGTGGAACAGCAGTAAGCAAAGCTCAGTAAGTGAGGATTACCTCACCGAGTCCCCCACCAGGATGTTCTCTAAGTTTTCATAGCGCTATAATCGGGGGAATAGAGCTAGCACATAACACGCATGTAATGACACCAATCAGAGATCTTCCTCACGTGATGTTCAAGCTTGGTATCCATTGTTGTTCGCAGTTTGCACCACTGGCTTTCTATAGGGTGTCCTGCATCTGTTGGATCAGGACAGGTGCTCCTGGACAGCATTGAAGTCACTCAGCAGCAGTGTAGCGTCTCCTTTGATGGTTCTGGCTGGCCTCTTGAAGACCTGATGTGGATAATTCCTTGTAGATAGCTGGTGCCATGCAAGCTCTGTTAGAAAACAAAAACACGGTGCCAGCAGCCAGAGGCCGGGTCCAATTGCACAGAATGAACATCCACCTGGGCCAGTGGGAGCTCGATGCTCTGCCCCTATCCCGCCCTAAAGCATGTACCCTTAAACTGCTGTAGATGGCGGTAGATTAGAAATGATTTGAATGGCGCGTTTTGGGTGAGTGAAAAAGTTAATGAAGAAAGAACAACGTTGGCTGTTGTGGGAGGACAAATGCGTAATGCCAGATCATGCCGCAGCTTTTCTGCTGTCCTTCCAAATGACCATGCAACAAACGAAACAAAACACCCGTTGCTGTTTAAACCATGGACTGACTCGAATGCGGAAAAAATCGGGGACAGTGAGGGCTAATTCGTGGTTAGCAGCTCGGAGGGAAATAGAAAGACTGCACCAGGCACATAAAAATGAAGCTAGAAAGAAAGATAGATAGATAGATATGTATGTATAGGCAGACAGACAGACAGATATATAAGTAGGTAGGTAGACGAATAAATAGATTATGGACAAAAAAAATAGGGAGGGGGTGAGGGGGAGGGGAGAGGCAAGGAGGGAAGCAGAAAGGGAAAGAAAGAGATTATGGAATAAAATCATGAAGAAAACAATGCTCTCAAAATGCAGCCACATACATGACGTCACACCTCCATGAAAGCAATCCTCCAAGGGCAAACTTCAGAGAAATTCGACGTCAGGGACTGTGCATCAGCGAGATGATTGTCAAACTTCTGCAAAACAGACGGAAAATGGAAACCGCAGGTGTAGGATAAGAGCAAGAACAACGAAAACAAAATCGTTGGATGACGCACAGGCGCAGTACGCAGTTCGACCCATCAAGAGCGTGGTCTGACACAGCCAAAGGTTAATGGGAAACCACTCTGAAACATGACAGAGGGAGAGGGTGAGGAGGAGAACCCAGGGCCGAATGGAGTGTGGGGGTGGGGGTGGGGGTGGGGGGTAGTATGAAAGGTGGAAGAAGATGGCGAAGGCAAGAGGTGAAGTGTTGACAGCTGGTAATGGAAATCAGCGTCCGTAGAGTATGAGAAACAATTTGTAACAAAAGGTCGTGATTGCTGTTGCTGTTTTTTGTTTGTTTGTTTGTTTGTTTGTTTGTTTTTTCTACGAACGAAAATGTTGATGGTGATATTTGCCTGATCAAGACAGTAATTATGACTTGAAAACATTTTGGCACATTCAAATATTTTTTTTTTCCACATGAACACATTAATGTTCACTGATATCCACACCAAACTGACATTGTACATTGAATCAAAGACAAGGAAACATTGTCGATCATAGCATTATAACCAGAAGGAACAGGAATACGTCTCTACATCATCATCACCCATTCTGCCTACCTCCCCCCCCCCCCCCCCCCCCCCCCCCCCCCCCACCCCCCCCCACCCTACAGAGTCACTAAATACTGCCACAGCAATACCTCGTCCATGCAACTGTCAACGCAGTGCGTGAGCTGCCGTGGACGCCGAGACTTGGCTTTTTGTTTGTTTGTTTGTTTGTCTGTTTAAGCCCTCTCGAGGACTGGCGTTACAGTATCACTTCCTGGCCAATAAACGTGCACTAGCTTTCCCCTGCCAAGTTTTACAGCCCGGTGTATTCAGTGCTGTGAGCTGGGAAAAGGGTTCGGATAGCATTGGGAGCTGATCCCTGCCCTCTGCAGACAAACCCATCAAGCCTCAAAAGTGTGTTGCTCCCCGCTGATGGAGTAGAGGAAACTCATCTGGGATCGTGGTGTCAGTGTCCCAAACTGTACCCAGCCCAGGCCTGTCCTCCGGGACAATTTGTGAAAATGTACGTTCTCCAAAAAGATGGGGGGGGGGGGGGGGGGGGTTGCTGGTGTGTGTGTGTGTGTGTGTGTGTGTGTGTGTGTGTGTGTGTGTGTTCAGGATTAATTGTTGTTGTCGTTGTCGTCGTCGATGTCGTTGCTGCTGTTGTCGCTGATTTATTTCCTTTTTTTTTTTTTTGGGGGGGGGGGGGGGGGGGGGGGGGGGGGAGGAGAATATGTGAGGTGGCGATTGGACGGGATGAAAAGGGAGGAGATGAGAAGGGGCAGGGGTGGAGAATGGGGAGTGTTGGCTGGAGGAAGGAGTTGGGGAGAGGGGAGGTTTGAGAACGGGTTGAGTGTAGTCTGAGCTGCAGACAGCCCGAAACACTAGCCCCTCCTTTCTCATGCTGTTAGTCAGTAAACTGACTTGTAGAATTGAAACAAAAAACATGAACGTACAACGTTGATGTTTGTGAAGTTAGAAGAGAATCCGTCTAAACAAAATAATAGAATACAGTAGATATGTGTTCCACTGTCTTGCACAGTTCTACTTGTTTTGGGGGTGAGAGTGAGAGGAGGAAGGCAGTGGGGGTGCAGGGGGGGGGGGGGGTGAGGCATCCTGTCGTGCTTTAGGTGGAAGGAGCCAGCCTTGTACTGTTCGGGGGCAGAGGGGGCAGCTTGGAATTGTGGCACAAGACAGAAAAACAGGGACAGACTGAGAGAGACGGGGCGGTGAGAGAACACCACACACATACATACATACATACATACATACATACATACATACACACCACACACACACACACACACACACACACACACACACACACACACACACACACACACACATACTGACTGACTGACTGACTGAATCCATTTACTGTCAGATTAACATAGTGTTGTACTGAGATTTTAAAAGAAAAACCTTAATAAATTAATGAGATAACGAAAATAATACAAAATAACATCTGAAAGACATAAAAACCACAAAGGGAAATTAACAGGGAAACATTTAACATTTATAAGTAACATAATAAAAATCAGAAATTGTAACAATAAAGCAAATTAGCTTACATCTTAACTGTACTGAAAATTAAAAAATCTCTCTCTCTCTCTCTCTCTCTCTCTCTCTCTCTCTCTCTCTCTCTCTCTCTCTCTCTCTCTCTCTCTCATAAACACCATAAAAAATACATACATACATACATACATACATACATACAGCGAGAGAAATAGGAAAGTGCGAGGGCAGTCACACCCCAGCAAAATAAACATCTTATCGAGACGAAGACACTAAGCTAAACCAAAATAGAAAGGGTCGTAAAAACCTGGTGACGATTTCATTGGAGGCAGTTGAACAAATTTAGGACTTTTCCAACGTTGCCCCGTAACACAGGGACATTTCTGGATGTGGATCTCCAGGGAGCAGTTAACGTTCTGACCAGTCCCCTCAACAGTTCCGCCACGTTCCGCCCCTATCTCGTGTGCTGAACATGGGAAAGAGATGACCACTTGGAAAGCTTAATCTTTTTGTGCGTGCATGTATTCATTAATGGCCATACTCGACCGTTAAACGACCATTGCGTGCAGTTTTGATTCACCTTTTGAAAGATATGTTTTTTATCGTTCTGTCTGGTTGTTAGGCCTGCTTGATTGAACTAGGGTTCTGAGGATCATGCCATATGTGAAATGTGTCTGGCAGTTAAAAAGGGAACGGAGGCACTGTTGTGCGAATCTTTGCTCTGCCTGTGTGCCTATACTCGGGTCAGATTGTTTAAGGAAACTGATCATCACAGAATCATCGCTACAAGGACCTTTACACACTTCATTTTACATTTATGATTCAGTAATGCCAAACAGCCATTTGCCATGTTGATGACGCGAATCTCATCTGTCATCGGTCACTTGGCTTTAATAATCCTCGCCTTGGTTCTCTGGAATCATCTTTACCTAATGAACTCTTTTCATCTTCCGGATCATCTCTTGAGAAGAAAAGGCAAACTGGTGACTGTGTATCTGCCTGTTGTCTTCCCTTCGTTTGCTTGTCTTACACACACACACACACACACACACACACACACACACACACACACACACACACACACACACACTGTCACACACTGTCACACACACACACACACACACACACACACACACACACACACACACACACACACACACTGTCACACATTGTCACACACTGTCACACACACACACACACACACACACACACACACACACACACACACACACACATGTTCGCATACATGTGCGCCCACGAGCTCGTGCACGTACACTTACAGAGAGAGAGAGAGAAAGAGGGAGAGAGAGAGAGAGAGAGAGAGAGAGAGGAGAGAGAGAGAGAGAGAGAGAGAGAGAGAGAACGAGAGGGAGGAGGAGGGAGTAGCCCAAAAAAAACCGTAGCTGTGCAATAGTTCACCTATAGCCGGGGAATGAGGTTCAGCACCAGGCCATTGCCAAAACTGCGAATCTGGAACCTTATCACAGGAAAAGAGTAATACAAGGAACAGAAAACGTCTCTACATCATCACCATCCATTCCTGCTCACCAGTCCCCCTCTCCTCCACCTCCCTCTACTTCTCCCCTCCACCAACCCCTTCAGAATCACCACAAATTAGGTTGCCTCAGACAGAACTTGACCATACAAGAGTCATTACCACCTTCCGAGTGCACAGGCCCGGCTCTTTTTTTTCCAGTTGGGCTTCCTAAGAGTTGGCATTATGGTATTACATGCTGGCCAATAACCTGGTGCTTGCTTTCCGCTGACAGGTTTTGCAGTGTGGTGTATTCAGAGCTGTGAGGAGCTGGAAGGGTTCTGATAGCATTGTTAGTTGATCCCTGCCCGCCGCTGCAAACCCGTCAAGTTTTGAGAGGATCTATTCGCTGTGACTGTGCGTGTGTTGGTGCCCATATGGTCGCCGTGTAGATGCTTCATTTTAGGGTCACGCCTCTGTAACGTGAAGCAGCCTTTTGTCATTGTTCATGGTTTTAAACGTACGTGAATCTCGTTTACCATCAATCACAAAGTTTTACTCAGCCTCGCTTTGTTTGTCGTGAATTCTGAACTCCGATTGACCTGATGAACTCTTTTCATCTTTCGATTCATCTCACACAGGTAAAAAGCAAACTGGAGCCTGTGTATAGGTCTGTTGTTTTTCCGTCGTTTGTGTCTTGCAAACGTAACACATGTTCGTCCAGTCGCATGTGTATTTAAGAGACAGGGAGGGACAGACAGGTGGAGGAGGAGGGAGAGAAAGAGAGAGAGAGAGAGAGAGAGGAGAGGAGAGAGAGAGAGAGAGAGAGAGACACCGTGCGCACATGAAAGAGAGAGGTGCGCACACGCACATGTACGCACGGACACACACACGCATGCACGCACACACACATACATGTGCGCGCGCGCACGTACGCACATACGCACGCACTCACACATACGTTCGCAGGCACACACACACACAGAGAACAGTAATATGCCGCTTCTGGCTCACCCGCTCTCAACCGGCCTTGGCCCGGGCTCGTCCGGGCGAATCCAAAAGCGGCATATTACTGTTCTCTACTAAGCATGACTTTAATAACCAAAAAAATAACGACCCTACAAACATGCATACTGTGTTGGGTTGTCCGTTTTCAATACTAATTTACTAAACTTTTCAGATTTTAGTTTTTGCTTAATCCTATGTTTTTCCTGATCATTTTCAATAACATCATTTTCGCGCAAACATTCATCAAATGAGTCTCTGTCTTTCATGTGAAATAACACTACAGTCTTTAACTGTTCTCTAAAGTCTTTTAAAACGGAGTTATATTTTTGACATAAAATCCACACACTTATTCCAGCATGTCTTCCACTGAAAGCCAGTTTTGACAAAGTGTTTCTCTTTTTAACTATGTCTCTTTCTGCCGAACAGTCATCTATAATAAATAGTGTCTGCGTTCCTTCAAACAGTTTATAAAACTGTTCTAAACACTCACTCAGTTTATTGCTTAGGATCAACTAAATATATTTCATCATCTGTCCATATAAACCTTCTATCATGATATGCTTTGTTCCATTTAAGCGTTGGACAGAAAATCACAATATGATCAAAATTTATAGCGATAAACTGTTGTAATAAGTCTGGGACAAATATTGTTTTTCCACAACCAGTCTGTCCACAAATTAATGAACAATGAGGGGTTTTTGTCATAAAGTTTAACTGCTCCATAGTTTTATAGCAGAATTTAATCTAATCCAGTTATTATTTTTATCATACTCTCCGTCAAAACCTGTTCAGTATAATAAAATCCTATGAGGCCTAAATGTGTAACATTAATCCAATTCAGTTCTGTAAGATTGTTTCTATTTAAGTCAACATTGATTTTGTTGCTTTGTTGTTATGATCTTAATATCCTCACCATTATGAAGAACGACGATGGTAACTTTAAGATGTTTAACGTCTAAGTTTTGCCAGCTAATATTAATTCCTTTTATAAGGACGTCACTAACGCCCACAACCCCATCCCTCTCTACATCTTTAAAGACAGAAATTTCAAATATCATTGTGAACGCATCTCCTAATTTTCTGCTTGGAAAGAACTGAATTTTGTAGAAGCTTCCTTTAAAAACCGTTTCTTTTCTGTGGAGGATGTACTGTTTTCCCATACGGCGTTATTTCAATCTCTTTCCGACTATTGTTGTCCGCATAAGACTTACAGTAAAGGGCCAGAGTTGAATGCTTTTCTGAAACTTTTTTGTCGGCTAAAAAATGTAAATGGCTTATGAATTCAAATTTTATTTCCCATTCTAAATATGGTTCTAAGTGCCATTTGAGGTCAGGTTTCGAACTATTTTATATTCATACTGGCCAACATTATTGCTTCTAGATTGCGCAGCTGTTCTAGTTTAGGAAACTTTTTGCTGTCGCCAACCTCTTTGCGTTTATAATCACCATCTTAGTGTACTCAAAACCATACAAAGCGCCTATCTCACCATTTGTTCAAAGTCCTCAACGTCTGCAAGGTCTTTTAATTCAAAGTTATACACCTCACAGGCGCTAATGTAACTCCTGGTTCATCTGGCCCACGCGACATTATTTTTAGAACAACTAATTATTTTATTTCCAAAACAATTGCAGTTATCACATTTCACGAGTTTCCCCTTATTGTCTGCAATTTTTATATTAAATGATCCGACCCTCCACAAACTAATCTTTTAAACTGTAAATTAGGGAATTGTATAATTTCATAATCGCAATATGCAGCTTTCCCTGACGGAAGAGCTCTTAAAACAGTTGAGGGCCTCCATCATATAAGTTTTCATCAGTGCTCAGCTCATCCAAATGACATAGAGTAATGAATGTATTGCAAGATCGAGCGGACTTTCCCCTCATAAGTAGTTTTGTCTGGTGTAACAATAAATCTTGAGTGTCCGAGTGTTAGCTCCAAAGCCTAACATTTTAGCTAGCTCTTTATCAAAAAAGTAATTTGCTTCTTCAGTTTGATGTTAATATTGTTTTTAGATTTGCATTGTTAAGTTTGAGAGTAATGTCAAAGTTACTCAATGCTTCTTTTAGTAAGCAAAACCCGTAATAACCATCAGGTATTGTTAACTGCTAATAAGTTTCTTCCCCCACCATATTTTTAATCTTATTATTCTTCTTGGTTTCGCTTATATTAAACCATACAACTTTGTAAAAAATTTCATGAAGCGCAACCAGTCTGTTTCCGCAATGTTATTAATAGCATGTTCTAAAAAACGAAGGACGGTCTTGAGTTGTATTGTTACAAACATTTTTTAAAACAAATTAAAAATGAGTGCATTCAAATATACTGATGCAAAATATTCTGTTGGGCCGCACTACAATCTTAAAAATATAACAACTGATACTCTTGTCATTTCTGTGACCCAGACTGACACTTTTCATAAAAAGGTGAGTACTCCATTGACAAATATCTTAACCCCCCTATGTAAAAAAGACTACATCGCGAAAGTGTGGTTCAGTCATCCGATGCAGTTTTATCAGAACCAGTTAAACTTTGCTGTGTTTTGTGCATCAACTGGGTGTGGAGTGTCGTATGCTGATCACTTAAATCATCCTGATCCTTTGGTTAGGTCAGTGTACAGATTCATTTTTATTACACCTTCAGACGTATTTTGACTGAACTGCAAGCACCATTACCTAATGACAAACCGTTTAAATCCATTTAGCAACAGAATAGACATGAAGGCTTTTGAAAGATCTGTAACGAATTCAATATTAAAGTTAAGGAAGACTTTAGGCAAAATTGGACCGCAATCATGCTTAGGCACCCCTTATTTTGGGGCGTGCACAGAAAGTAAACTATGCTTGGAATCCTCCTTACACATCTTTCTCTTCAGGCACAGCTGTTCACCTAGGGTCCATAGAGCAAGAGCATAAAACAGCAGGACAACATTTATCTAGACACTTCTAAGGGCCTAACTAAAGCAGGAATAGAACGAATAAACGACTCTATTCGTACTTACGTTTGGTGTTTGCTAGGTTCGCAAGCGCAAACGAGATCGAGCATAACTGATCCTTCTACTGGCTTTGACGCACAAAAACAATACTTAGCAAATTTAGAGGACGCCATTAATTCTACAGTTGATTACCTTCAAGTATTAAAAGGTACCAAAATGTTTTACAATACGCAAGATCGAAAGTAGACTTTGCTGTTGGCACTGGTTTATACATGCTTGCCTTCTGACCTCAGACTCCCAGATAGGCACAATAAAAACTACAATAATGAAATCCTTGTGCAGGAAATGAACAGAAAGTCGAAAAAACGAAATAAATTCTGAGCCAGTAATATTGCAGAGCCGTAACAAACACCCAAGAATAAGTCATCCAATCCCCGTGGCCCAAAGCCCGAAGAACCGTGAGAAGTCCAAAAAAAAATAACGAACCATGAATATGGAAAAGACAGCACTTGTTCTTGGATTAACTGCCTAGGAGATAACATGGTCTTTATTTTACTAAAAATTAACCCGACTATTTAGAGAACTAATTCATAAATTGCCAGCTAAACCAACTACTTCCTGCAAGTAGACAATACCAGCTAACAACACCCCCTAATATACCTGGTAAAGCATCCCCGGCTTACTGGCTATTTTTTAATAACCCGCAAATGATCGAAGGCTGTTTTTTTACCCATGATTTATCAGGCGTCGATGAGGCGATGGAGGCGCTTAGGCTTGGTCCAAGCAGCTCCTACCGCCGCCTTAATTAGCCATCACCTGTGTACTTATTGCAAATCCTAAGGCTTGTTATAGAACGCTTGCTCAATGTGCTCACTGCTCTCTAAACATGTTCGTATTCGTTCTGCTAGCGTTTGTGTCTTCAAATAAAATTCTTTGGATAGTTATCGCTTATTCTGCACATTGAGTTCGCAATTGTGTCTCGGTTAGTAGACAACACTTCGAGTCTTGCTGAGCTCTCTTGTTCAAGACTTTTAGTCTTTGGTTTTATTCATTCTTTATTGATCATGCCCTATATTAGGCGTCATCAGCCGCAACGAGTTTTGTTTTCTGTTGCTCTTATTAGAAGCTCAGCGAGTTCTCCTAGTTTTGCTATATAGATTTAGTTAATTCGCCGATGATGGTTCTTAAAGCTCGATCAAGGGCCTCTAATTCGCGCGTGGGTATTGGGGGGTCGCGTAGAGTCTTTAATAGCTGTTTTTCTTTCTTTCGGAAAAACTGGTTACTTCTGCTTCTATATTACGCCCGCTGTTTGACGTAAATCTTGAAGTTCCATGTTTTTGTATTTGGTTCTCTGTTGGGAGTTCTTGCAGTGTGTTTTGAAGTTTAGCAACTGCCTCCCTATTTAAATTTGGTTTAACAATGCCAAGGCGAACTTCGCTCGCTCACAACTGACCTTTGTCTATTGTATTCATGCCTACAATACAACATTTGATGGTCTCGTTTAGTTGTAAGCTGAACAAGTTGTCCTTGGGCGTTATCACATACAAAAGGTTATCTTTTAGTTCAAAATCCTCAGGTAATAGTTTCGGGAAGTTCTATGTCCTAAACGGTTGGACAATAATGATCTGACCCTTACTTTCTGTTGAACTTTAATACGACTTGTTTGGTAATGTACTCTCCCGAGTTCTGCTATTCATCATGCAATGAGAGCCCGAGCGATGCCTGCTGTCCCAAGGGGAATTACTCATGTCGTCCCCCAATCTTAAACATCAGAATCGCTCACCTTTCAATGCCTGCCTTGTTTCTTAATAATACACTTTGTATTGGGTTTATAAAAAATGTCACAACATATGGCTGCGATTCTTGACCCGCATAGAGATTGAAAGAACCCTTTGGCGTGTAGGGATATAGCGGAATATTACGGTTCCAAATATTCCACTACTAGTGATGCGGAGTCAAATTCTTACGGTCAAATGTTCCAGACCGTAGGAGCAGATGAAGTGATTGTGCCAGTGCTTCTGTGGCGTCTTACTTTTCAAAATAGAACGCATCATCAGAAACAGACCCAAACCAGGACAGTTGTACAAATATGGGTGGCAATCGTTTTAGGAAAATTTTCTTATAAAACTTGAGGGAGGGGCAAGAAATATTTTCTTTACACAATGCAGACAGATTGTTAAACCTATTCTGATCTATGCTAACCGCGAATGAAAGAGCTGATCTTGCTTTCAAGGAATCGAAAATGAAGAAGCACTAAAACACAGAATAGGCGCCGCAGATGCTAAAGACGCAAAAGTTTGTACCGTAATTTAGGCGTATGGAAAGCGCTTTTCATACCCCTAGATTTTGAGTTGTTAAAACGCAAGCTCCATACTTTCAAAGGAGCAATTAAAAGACAGATTGTCAGATGAACTAACTTTTAAATGACAACAAAACGGTTATCAGATCATCAACACCGAAGCAAAGTACAGCATTTCTGACATCTCGTAGAGTTTGACGTTGTAGCAACCCGAATTTATCAAGGCTGATTGAGCTAACCAATATCAGTCAAAATGAGCAATATATTACGAAAAGAGTGATTCTTCATCTAAATAGCCTAAAAGCAGGGCAGACAAACTATAATGGACTTTTAGTTTAAGTGCCACAGCAAATCGCTTAAAGGTATTTTATATTGCTGTGTGAAGATAAGGACCATTCGAAAGACTAACTGAAAATTTTGTTTAATCCTAAAATAACAAAAAGTGCAATGTAACATTGAGGTAGTCCTAAACCAAATCGCCGCTAGCGGGCTAAACCTTATCAGCATTTTTTGAATGAAATAGAAAACGTTTGGAGGGCGGAGGTGTAAAATCCGACAGTTGACCTTGGAATCTAAAGAATCTGCAGCTTCACAGTGTTAGACGTGATCATTATTTAACAACGAAATACGGTTTTATGGATTGACCTAAGGTCAAGGAGGATAATCAGTTTACATGGAAGCTGGAAACTGTAGAGACAATTATAACATTCAAATTGATAAAGCAAAAGATGTCCGATAAACCACATAATTATATTTGTTTTTAATATATGATGTGCGCAGTCTGAATATTCAAGATAACAGATTAGAAAAATATACATTACTAAATTATTTTTTTTTATTTTTAAAAAAGCATGCCTACTCAGTTATCCAAATGTGCCAGAGTCGCCAGAGTTGCCAAGAGAAAGATAGCCCCCGACATAAAAACCTCGATTAACAAACATTTTTCACAAATGCAACAAAAACTAGAGCAGGGACCTTTCAAAAAAATACAGCATGAGCAAACGAAGGTATTCTGCTGCCTTTAATGGCTGTTACCTAGTAATACTGGAGCATCGACATAAGCCGGTAATCGGCAGGAACGAGTGTAAGGCCTCTTAGGCATCAGCGTAAGTGCACCGGCAGCTGACCTCTAGGCGGTTGTCTTTAGCTCTTGGCCTATTATAGCCGTAGGTGCTGCTAGCACAAAAATAAAAACAAACCCCAAAAACACACAGCAGGGTTTCAACAAATAACACTAAACTTATTTTCCTTAAAAAGAAAAAAAATAAAGCACTACTGACTAAAAACATCCGGATGAAGAATTTGCCGTTTACAGCCGTTTTTTAGACTACAAAAGACAAAAGTTTGATTTTCAAAGAAAGGCGGGGGACAAGTTTTTCCAACAGCCAACACCGAGCAGAAAAAAAAAGGAATTTTTTAAAAAAAGTAAACAAACTTAAAACTCTTTTCTAAACACTCACATTAACCCCCCCAAAGGGGTTTTTATACTTTATTATGGTCCAAGCACAAAAAGACCGTTGATATTGATTAATTATTTTTTTTTTTTTAAAAAAAATTTTTTGAGTTAAAAAAAAACCCAAACAGGCTAAGAATATGAAGGACTGGACGAATTGTTTGAAGGAATGTTTAAGGAAGCGTTTGAAAAGAGCCTAAATGATTTTTAACCTAGAAGTCATTATCCAGCAAACGTCGGCAAGGTTTTTTCATGCTTTTTTCTCAAGTTCCGGTAAACTAACAAAGCCCGCCATTTAAAAGTAAGAACTTTTTTTAAAATCGACATAAAACAAAAAATGAAAAAATCAAGAAGTCGGGGTCTAAACTAAACAACGGGTTATTCTTTGAATAATGCCCTTAACCCCGTGGGCAGACGAACTGTTTACACAGTTTGATGTGCCCTGAAGAACCAAAATAGAGCTCGGTTGGTCGGGGGCAAGTCTTAGAATCAATTTAAAACAGGCTAATATGAGCCTATTGAAAAAGGCAAATATTACTTTCCACTACCTCCAGCTTAGTCGCAAAAAAAGCATTTAAACAAAAAAATTTTTCAACAACAAATGTTTATGGGGTGTGTTCTCGAAAGGGTTTGCATCACTTGCTAAAAACGCGAGAGAGTGCTAACAACACCCTTACATCAATGATTTTAACTTAGGGGAAATCCTTTTCCCTGTTAGCGTGGATTCCATAATCATTTGAAAAAAAACAAAACAAACCAATAACTGTTAATGTAACACAGGGGATAAAGAAACAAACTGCTCCCATTAAAGTGTCCAAGAAACCCAACAATAGGTATCCAACAAAACCATGTTGACTTACTACGAGTTTTCACCACGGGATACCGCATTACCTTGATACAACAAGAGAAATTTTATTGGCTCAACTTCAAAGCTTCCCATAAACAAAAATTCGAAAAAAAGTTTAACAAAAATTCCCCACCCTGTTAAAGCGGCGAGTGAACATAAAAACACTGTATCGCCCAGTTACTGAATACAGAACAAATTTAAACCCCCCCAGAAGGCAAAAGTTATTTTAAGAACTGGAAAAAACTGCAAAATTCTCCTATGTTGTTTACGCAGACTCGAAAAAACTCATTGCCCTTTTATAAAGGGCCACCCCACAAAAACTTCGAAAACATTTTAATGATAATCATCAGATTTGTTTCATTTGCTTTATTGTTTTAGGTCGAGGGCGCTCATAAACGCCAGAATTAAAATAAGGCCCAAATCGCTAAAGATTTTTACAGCGCATCAGCAAGTGCGTAATGACTGTTCTAATAATCTGAATTTATCTGAAATCATAAAAAGCCCGAAAACCAAGAACAGTAGACTAAAACCACACATTTTTGATTTGTTGGTTTAAAAACTCATGAAAAAGCAACAAACCAAAAAAGAAAAGAGACCTTGATTACATTAGGGGAAAGTTCGGGGACAGCACATAGTAAATGCAATCTTCAACTAAATTTTGACCCAAAAAGACATGAAGCTGCCCATCTTCTTTCATAACTTGCGGGTTAGACTCCATCTTATAATGAAAGCAAAACCCAAACCCCCTTCGGGGTACATGCATTGCACAATCACAAAAAGTACATGTGCTTTAATCGAATAACATGCCCTTTTTATGACCTATGCAGCACATGGGGGGTTCTTAATCGCTCGCTATGTCCCTTAATCCGCCCAAAAAGGAAGAAATTTGACCCAACTCTTTTTAAAAGGGGCGTTTACCCTTATGAATACATGAACTTGGGGAAAGGTTTGCGAAAAAACTTCCCCAAAGGGCGCGTTTTTTTTCTAGTCTAGAAAAAAGGGACATCATGATTCGATTACCAGCAGCTAAAGATCGTGGCAGAATTAGAGTGAAAACGGGGGAGCTATCAGACTCCTACTTAAGGGCTGATACATTTTTGTTGGCGACGCTTTTTAAAAATTACAGAAAAACCCCCATGAAAAATTATAGCCTGGGTCCCCCCCATTTCATTTCTGCGCCCGGGGGTGAGTTTGGGGGCTTTCTTAAAGTTTACTGGAGTACAGATTGATTTTTTTCTTACCACCAATGTTTAAGTTAAAAACGGATTGCGTGGAGGAATTTGTAGCGTCGCATCATACTGTAAAGCAAAAAACAAATACTTGGCGCATGACCAAGTAAAAAGGGCAAAATACTCATGTATTAGACGCAAACAATCTGTATGGGTGGGGGAATGGCGCAATCACTTTCCCTTACCAACTTTAAAATGTACACAGAAGACAAAACCGAAAAACATTTAAAAGCATTTAAAAGGGGTTGGATAGTTTGAGCACAACACTTCCCTTCTAGAAGTTTTATTTGAATATCCCCGAAACCCCCGCCTCAAATGAACCATTACAGCAGAAAGCCTAAAGATGAATCCAAAAGAGCCCCTAAACTTGTGCCTAACTCGGGGAAAAAAATTAGTCTGTCATTTCAACTTCTACAATTTTATTTTAAGACATGGTTTAAGTTACAGCTGTTCACGTAAATTGTTTTGATCAAAAACAGTTCATGAAACCCAAAACAAGAAAAACACTGAACTCAAACTAAATCCCAGATGCTTCAAAAAAGACTTTTCAAGCTGAAACAACACTGTTTTGGAAAACTAGGAAATCCGCACAACGGGAAAGATGTCAATTGGGCACCAGAGAGAACGAACAATTAAAGCTAACTTCAAAACCAAAAATCAGGGCTTTAGAAGATTCAGATACTTTTTGGGAAATGTGAAAAAAAAAAAAAAAGTCAAATTAACAAACCTGTATTTTTTGGGTTTTTCCGTTTAGAATTATCAAAGCTTTTGATGTAGAATTTCTTTTGCACTTTAAACCCTTTTATCCAGAGTCCCAAATGCTTTTACACAGATACAGATAGTTTTTTTTATAGATATCCTTTCGAAACATCTATAAAAAACAGGGAAATTTGAAAAAGCAAAGAAGCGAGTGGGGGGAAAACACATCCAAACCCTAAAGATTCGCCTTTTCATTCAATTACAACAAGAAGGTTTTAGGGGAAAAATGAAGGTGAATTATCCCGGGAAAAGGGGATTAAGGAGTATTGGGTTAAGGGGAAAAAAGTACAGTATTTCGACCAGGGGGAAAAAACCCTTTAAAAAGCAAAAGGGAAAATCTCGCAGTGTTGTCAGTCAAACATACGCAGACAACTATAAAGAAACTTTTTTTGACAATAAGATTTTCACATGAAACGAAAAAAATGCGATCTAATCTACAGAGATCAACACCCAAAAAGTTGTAACAAAGAAGTCAATAGTAAACAAAAAACAAAAAAGGGATTTGAACCCGATTTTCATATGCAATAGGGCCGGAGGCCGCATAAACGGGGGTTTTTTATTTTTTATCACTTTATCTAAAGATCAATCAAGCTCCTCCCCCAAACATTTTAAATCTTTTTTCAGTTTTCTTAGCGTTCAATTTTTTTTATTATTTCAAGATATTCTTTTTCCCAATTTGGGGGTTTGAGTTGTAGGTGATCTGGATGATTTAGAATGCATTGATTAATCTTCATAAATGTTCCCCTAATAGCATTACACAAATCAAATGATTCCCGTATCATTTTAAAGGGTCTCTTCCTTTACCATTCTTGTTTCGTTCTGCGCTTCCTTCTGAGCTTCCATTTTAAACTCAAATATATTTACGTAAATTAATTAAAGCGGAACTGTGTCTGGTGGGATTATCTGCAGTTCTTCTTTCACAAAAGATCTTTGAGGAGCCGGTTGTTTGGTTGTGTCAGTTTCTCGTAAATAATACACGGGCGGATTCATCTTTACAATTCTTTTTATTTCATACGGGTCAACACTCCAAACTGGATCTGTTGCCCTGATGCGAGTGTCCCCTTCTGCTTCCCCCGGTAAATAAAGGTACCTTCTTTCAAACCAAATGGTAATAGTTTGCCGGTTGTACTGACGTCTCCTTCAACAACATTTATTGTTTGTTTTTTGATTGCTTGTACTGGTTTTAGCCCTTTAAATTCTTCATTATTCATTGCGCGCAAAACTGAGGGCAGTCTTCTAACCCATTCTGTGTTGCGAGAATTGTCAATAAGCTCTCTGTGATACTGTAGGAGAAAAGTCTTTCAGCTAACTGTTTGTTAAAGTTTTCGACTAAAGCCTGTGATCTGTGAACTCCTGGAATGCCTCTTTTAATGGTAACTCTATGTTTCAACAATAATTGATTCACTTGGCCTTTAAATTCTTTTCCATCATCGACTTGAATCATGCGAGGATAAGTTAAAGGACCTCGCTGGTATATCAGTTGTATAGCGACAGCAACAGCAGAGGCACACTTTGTGTTAATGGTTCTGCATCTTTGTATCTTGAAGCTATGTCAATGACTGTGAGTGCGTACTTAAATCTTTTTCGTCTAATCGTATCATGGGGTAAATATAGAAGATCCATTTGATGGTGTCGTTTGGAGTTGTATTCACAAAGTGTGGTCTCTGTATTCGTTTGGGTGCAGTAAATAAATTTGCCAAATCGCTTGTTTAGATAACCATTCTTTCGCTGTTTGTTCACTGACTCCAGCTGCTTGGCTTAGCTTTTTGATTGCCGTGATTCCCTTCCAATATCCTTTTGGCGAATAATAGATTTTGTTCATTTTTATTCAGCCAATATTATGCGCAACAAAATACACAATGGTCATACCTAAGATAACAAACACGATTTCTTGCATCTTTTGTTTCTGATGGCTGATAAAAGTCACTGAATTTTGGTGGGGCAATGTCTCGATTGGTTTGCCTGTTACAAGATAATATTCTTTTATTGCCTGATCAACATCTTTAAATGTGTAAGCCGCATGCCCCTGTTTTTTCAGTGTGTTATTAATAAAATCTAACTGCTCAATTCTCTGCTTTTCATAGTGATCTGTGCAGCGCTAGTTGCTCCATAGGGCTTTGTTATGTCATTTTCTCTCGCCGTCATCCCGTGTTTACTAAATGCGTAATTACTTATCTTCCGCTAAAAGCAAGCGCATTTCACCACAGCGCCACCTATCACATTCCGAGTGAAGCCATTTTTTATAAATGTATTTTTTTATTTTACAGATTTATACTGTCTGGAATTATTCCTTGCTTAACTATGAAAATCTTTCGTAGCCAAATGAAGCTGTAATAACAGCAATTAGCATTGCTGAATCCTCAAAGTCTAGTTTGCCAAGATTCTGCTGGTTTAATTTTTAACAAGCTTTTACCAAGCATTGTGTATCTTTACTTAGACTCCAATAACGGCATGAATTGGTATACAAGGTTGGCAACAGTTTTTTCAGCGCTCATTTTTAACAAATAAAATAATAATAATTAATAAAAACATAACAACCCGATGAACTATTAAACCTTCCTGAACTTATGATTACAAAATACCAGGGTTGATGAGCAAGCTATAATGCCCCAAAAAGGAAAGACTGTATTCTATGGCGGCATGTGGAAAAACAAAAAACAGTTCCTCGGAACTGAATTCAGCATATAACAGAATTCAACATATTTCAGCCCGCAAGACATTTTAAAGCTATCATAACAGGTATGGAAGCGCAGCTTGGTCGAGATGGTAAAACGTTGGCAAACGGTTCTTATGTTTTGTACACTAAACAAGTCAGTAGATTTTCTCCCATAGATTCTGAACAAGATATTATGTATGATTTAACGCAAGATCCATTTTAAACAAGTCATTAGAGTCTCTAGGATGTGAAATATACTAACAGATATGGAACATTGTTATCGCCGTTAATCATTGGATTAATTACTGTTTAATCATAGATTTTATTTCCCTTCAAAATGAACGACCAGAAAATAGCCAGAATCAGAAAACACTGAATCAGGTGAAAGTGGTCACTAAAACCACCTCACCTGGACGCAATGCGGCAGGAAAAAAATTAGCTGAGTGTAACAAACAAAAAAAATTACAATCACAGATATAGCCCGCCTCATAATGAAAACATAACGCGCCACGCCAACAGTTGATTCAATGCCATCTATAAAACTCCATATGATTCAAGACCTACAGCTCCAAAGTCTTCATGGAATATTGAACATTAAAACTGTTGTCATTTTTTGCGCCCTTGCTGCTGCTTGGGGGCGGGTTTATTAGGTTATAAAATATATTAACCCATGGCAACAAAAACCAAAGTCCAAACAAACAAGAACAATCTCAACCATTAAATGCAAAAGACGAACAACAGCACGCCAGAACGCCATAACAAAACATCATTTTGATCCATTATAATGCAAAAATATTTCTGAAATTTTTTGATAAAAAATAGATCATGTCGGGATTATTATTTGTTAAAGTCAATACATAAAGACAAGGAGTCTATAAAAGACAATTCCATATACCAGAATTGTAATCAATGCGGTAGCTTAGGAGTAAGAACTTCCATTAAGATCTATGCTGACCGATTTTCGCGCCAAGGACGTTGAGCAAGACATCCTCGACGATGACGGAGTTTTTTGAGCGTGTGTGTACTATATTAGCCATTTACTTATTTAAGATAAAAACATTGATTGTATTGTTTTTTTTTTTTTGATAATTATAAGATAACTTGAATAAGAACTTGGTGTACTTAGAGGATGACTTATTACAATCATTAGGGACTGAGTAAGAACTTGAGGATGACTGAGGACCAACTAAGTAGAACTTAGAAGGACTTTGGGGTGACTTTAGTTAAGAACAAAGAAGTGACTTGAGTGAGGCATGTGTGGGGCGGTGAGGGGTGGTGTGGGGTTGGGGTGTGCGTGCGTGGGTGGGGGTGGGGGACGTGTGCGTGATGTGGGTGGGGGGGGGGGACCGTGCGTGCGTGGGGTGGGAACAAAACACACACACACACAAACAAACAAAACAAACACAACCAAACAAACACACAATAGACAGGACAGTGCTATGTGGGAAAGTGAAGGAGGCTTTTTGGTTGTTCACACTTGAACGACGTAAATTCAAGACTGCTACCCAAAGGCAGCCTGAAAAGGAGGTGAATTGAAGCGATTGAAATAGTTGAAACGTTAAAAGACAGCAGAGCCATCCGCAAGCAGCAAAAAGCATGGGCAGGATAAAATGCCAGCAAGTAGGTGCCAACCGTATCACGCTGTGAGCGGTTCTATTTTAAGGCTATGAATTCGGCAGGTAAATAAGGTAGCAGTGAATAGGAAAACGTTAAAAGCAGCCAAGGCAGAGTCCAGCAAGTAGGCCACCGTTCACGAGGCTGTGAGCGGTTGGCCTACTTGCCCGACTATTTTTTTTTTTTTAGGCTGTGGATTCAGGCAGTTAAGCTTCCCACCGTTCAGCGGGAGCGTTTACTGGATGCTGGAGCTCGCCGTAATTGCTATGTTGAGGATCTTGTTCCAGTACTGTGCAAATTCGCCACTTGGAGCATTGCTTTTAAATTTCATTCAGCTATGCCAAAATGAAACGAAAGGAAGGCCTCGTGGTAACGGAAGATTTTGAGCTGTTGAAAAGTAGAATCGTGATCCATGCCCAGGTAGAATTAAAGTTTGAACGCTGTGTTGAGAAATCTAATAGATTTTGAAGAGCAACTTGCGATTTTTTTAATTTTCCCTTAGAATTTCTCTCTCTAATTTCTGGAGAAATGCT
The DNA here is from genome assembly GCA_018398815.1 of Conus ventricosus. NCBI lineage: Eukaryota > Metazoa > Mollusca > Gastropoda > Neogastropoda > Conidae > Conus > Conus ventricosus. Next base: position 59,383,176 of record CM031599.1, on the reverse strand, counting down.
GTCTTGAGACATAAATACTTCTGTAAATCACTTCTCTCACAGAAAACGCACACACGACTTCACAGATCGACACCAGCAAAGGAAATGACAAGACAACTAAGGCCGGTTGCCAACGTCAACAACAGTGCTGGGGCGGATGTGACGTCTTTTTACTATCACATGATTAAATCTTGATCTTATGATAGGAGAATGTAAGAAACATGTCTATATCTGTTTTACCTCAGCGGGAATGACTGAGCAAAATCCTTTCAGCCACTTATAGAAATCTCGCTATTCAGAACTGCAGGCAATAGAAATCGATCGCTATTCATAACTGCTGACTGGCTTTACAAATCCAACGGTGCACGAGTGGAGACCGCTAGCTTTGCTCTGAATGCTTCTATTGAAATCTCTGGGAGTGCCGCGCTTCACTGCATGGCCTTTAAAAAACAACCTGCATAAGCGAATCTTTATTTTTTTGGTTATTAAAGTCATGCTTAGTAGAGAACAGTAATATGCCGCTTTTGGATTCGCCCGGACGAGACCGGCCAAGGCCGGTTGAGAGTGGGTGAGCCAGAAGCGGCATATTACTGTTCTCTCACACGCACACGCACACGCATGCACGCCGCACGCACATTCACCCACCATACGTACGCACGCAGGCACGCACTCCTCCCCCCCCCTCCCCCCACACACACGCACGCACGCACACATCACGCACACATCGCGCAAACACATATGCTCGCAGGCACACACACACACACACACACACACACACACACACACACAACACACACACACACGAGAGAATAAGTAAATGTGCACCCACATGGCAGATGAAAAGTAGAATGGAAAAAAAAGACACGAACAACGAAAGAAAGAAAAGAGGAGCAGATGAAGAATTGGGGAAGAAGGAAGTGCAACTGCGAGATAATGGAAAAGGTGATGGAGGAGATGAACATAAAGAGTAAGAACAAAAGGTCCAGGGACAAGAAGAAGCAGAGACATTTGAGATCGTAGTCTGTGACGAAAAAAAACTCAGTTGTTTATGACAGGGTTCCCATTTTTATTTTAGAAGGCTCTTCTCTTCTTCTTCTTCTTCTTCTTCTCCGGATTTACGGCTGTTTATTGATGTAATGGACTTAATTAATAATTCAAGTCTCGTTTATTGATGTAATGTCACTAATATTAATTCTAGTCTTGGTATGTATTCAATAGTTTTTTTTAAAGGGGGTAGGATTATGATGCACCTCTCTCTCTCTCTCTCTCTCCTCTCTCTCTCTCTCTCTCTCTCTCTCCTCTCTCTCTCATCTCTCTCTCTCTCTTCTCTCTCTCTTCCTCCGTGAGAATCATTGGGGTGCCATGTTTAAGTTCAGTGATGTGTGAGAGGCTCACCGTGTATAGCGCACGCAGTGATGGCGCTAAAACCATGGTGGATCCTTTCCAGACGGAATTATCCTACCTTACAGCCACAATATCCGATCCAGGGGATCGACGTTTTAATTAGAGCATGTGGTTCCGCCCATACAGGGAGAGAGTGATGCACTCGCGCACACAAAAAGATAACATGTGCCATTTCTACAGGCTGCGCGCTCATATAGCCCCACTGTGGGTCAGTCTTGGCCCAGAAGAGTCAATCGTTCATCACTCCTGTCTGTGCCATTCGAGGACCCACATGTTGGATTGTCGGCACGGTCAGGAAGGATGAATTTCGTGCTTACACACATCGCATTTGCCGGGCGAATGTTTCGTGCTCTACTAGCAATCCAATGAGTAATCATTTGTATTGGTTTGATAAATCAATCTGCACGTGACTAGGTGTTCTGTATATGATTGAAACCTGCATCCGAGTTAAAGTGCGTCTCACTGAAACCCTGCCAATGAACAAAGTGCGCTCCTAGTCATCATTTTCACAGGGACCACATAGCTTACATGCCTTAATGGGACCCCTCTTTGTGTAATGCATTTTGGTGGTTAACATGGGAGCCCTCTTTGTGTAATGCATTTTGGTGGTTAACATGGGAGCCCTCTTTGTGTAATGCATTTTGGTGGTTAACATGGGAGCCCTCTTTGTGTAATGCATTTTGGTGGTTAACATGGGAGCCCTCTTTGTGTAATGCATTTTGGTGGTTAACATGGGAGCCCTCTTTGTGTAATGCATTTTGGTGGTTAACATGGGAGCCCTCTTTGTGTAATGCATTTTGGTGGTTAACATGGGAGCCCTCTTTGTGTAATGCATTTTGGTGGTTAACATGGGAGCCCTCTTTGTGTAATGCATTTTGGTGGTTAACATGGGAGCTCTCTTTGTGTAATGCATTTTGGTGGTTAACTTGAGAGAGAGAGATGAGGGGAAAATTCTTTCTCTTCGATAATAGAAAAAACACTCGTGTGCTTTGTTTTATCCAGTCTTCGCTATGAGTAGGGTCGACAGTAAGAGAGAGAGAGAGAGAGAGAGAGAGAGAGAGAGAGAGAGAGAGAGAGAGAGAGAAGTCCAGACGAGACAAGTCAAAATTCTCCGTTTACAAAGATAACCCTGGTGTGTTTGCTACATCCAGTCCTCTCTCTGGGTAGGGTGAACAACGCGAGAGAGAGAGAGAGAGAGAGAGAGAGAGAGAGAGAGAGAGAGAGAGAGAGATTATGGAATAAAGGCCAAGGCAAACACCGGTCTCTAGGGTCAGCCACATGCATCATGTAACAGCTCGTATTAAAGCAATCCTCCACGGGAGAGAACGTAAGAGGAAGATGATGACAGGAACAATTTGCCAGCGAGATGAGTTTCAAAGTTCTTCAGAACAACCGGAAAGGGGAACGGGGGAAAAGGGGCGAGGGTGGTGGGCAGGCGGAGGTATTAGATGTAGAATAAGAGCAGGAACAACGAGTAAACAAAATCCAAACATGACACACTGCCCCCACACAGAGTTCAACCTATGCACTGCTTGGCCTCTTAGAACCAAGGGTTAATAGCGCACTACACCACAAGGTCAAGGAAGAAAATGACTAAAAGGAAAGCCAGGGGAGATGACGATGGGGGATTTAGTATGAAGGTTGGAAGAAGAGGACAAAGACTAGATGAAAAGTGTGAACAGGCGTTAATAGAAATCACAGTCGGAGAAGTATTAGAAATTATATGCTTCAGATGCTCATGATTGCGTCTTTTACTATGAACACAGTGTTGTTGTGGTTTTTTTTTCCTGAAAAAGGACAATAATGATTATGTGCCTGAACAAAACGGATATGATTACTTGAATACAATGATTTTCACATATAAGATGTTTTTCTCCTCGAAAACATACTTTATGCCTAGTATTCACACGTTAATAAGCATTAGTTAGTAATCACATTGTTAACACAAGTACAAAGTGCTTAAATAGTCAGTATTTGTTTGACAGTCATGTAACACATCTTCAGCCCCCCCCCCCCCCCCCCCCCCCCACTTCACCACAACACACACACACACACACACACACACACACACACACACACACACACATGGGCGCACTCACATACACACGAGAGAGAGAGAGAGAGAGAGAGAAGGGTGGGGGGAGGAGGCGGGACAATCCGTGCTGTGCACTATTTCAGCTGTTAACCAAGTAATGAGGTTCACCGCCAGGCCAACGCCATAGCTGCGAATCTGAATCCTTACGTCATCACCAAGAGGAGTGAAGGTCTTTAGACATGACATCACATGCATCCATCTTTGCTCAGTCCCCTCCCCTCCAGCTCTCCCCCTCCCTCCCCCCCTCCCCCCCCCCCCCCCCCGGCCTCTGCCCCATCCCTTCATGCGTTGTCTTCACAAACTGCCATAGCCATAACCCGTCCGTACAACAGTCAGCGCGATGCACGTGTTGCCACCTTCCATGCACTCACAGACCAGGCGTTTTTTTAGTTAATTGTGTGTTTGATTGTTTCCTTCTATCTTTGTTTTCGACTAGCCCTCTCCCAAGGACTGACACTCTGCTAATAATGCTGGCTAATACACTCATGTTTGATATCCCTGACAAGTTTTACAGCCGGACGTCTTCAGTGTCGTGGGGAGCGGAGGGGTGAAAGAGAAGGCTTCTGATAATATAATGACGTGATCCCTGCCCTGTGCGGCAGAGCCCTAGAGTTCGGGAAGCGTCTTATCCCTCACTGACGGAGTAAGGAGAACATGGTTCAGGATTTCGGTGTCTCAGCCCCCGACTGTGCCCCGCCTAAGAATGTCCACCTGGACAATCTGGGCTAATTTAGTGTGTATAGATTGCGGTTGCTTGTGTTTGAAAGTTGTAGTTGCCGTAGTTTTTGTTTGTTTGTTTGTTTGTTTGTTTTTTTGTGTGTTTTTTTGCCTGTTTGTTTTTGATTTGGGGGGAGGGGTGTCTGGTTTTTTTTTTTGTTTTTTTTTTCTTTGTGTGTTTGTTTTTGGGGGAGGATGGAGGGGTGTGTGTTGAAATTGGATGGCAGGTGGGGGAGTAGTGGAGGGAGAGGAGCTGAGGGGGAGGGAGGGTGCAGCCTGGGCTACCGAAATTCCCCAGCATCGTCCTCTCCTTTCTTTGTCAGGAATTCATCTTGTAGTATAAGGAACTTGAACGTAGAACATTGTCGTTAGTAGTCAAACATGAGAATCCATTTCGGAAAATGACAGAATACGGTAACTTAGTGTACTGCTGTTTTTCACGATTCTACCAGTGCTAAGAATGGGAGGAGGGTTGGAATGGCGAGGTGGTTGGGGTGGGGAGAGAGGGGGTATGGGTTCGGCCACTATTGGCTGTCCCAAGCTTCAGGCTGTTACAGCCAGCCTGAGTTAGCTTGTACTGCTCGGGGGAGAGAGGGCAGTTTGGATTGCGACACCGCATAGAAACACAGAATGAGAGATAATGAGATAGGACAGAAGAGAGAAAGAGTTGGAGGCGAGAGGAGAGAGAGAGAGAGAGAGAGAGAGAGAGAGAGAGAGAGAGAGAGAGAGAGAGAGAGAGAATTGTGCAAGGAAGATGAAGTCGCACTTGGAGAAGTATAAACATCTTATCACGAAGAGGAGATTAAACTAAACCGAAATGGAAACGGTCGTTAAAAAATCCCGTGGCGAGGTTATTCGAGGCATTTAAACAAATGTAAGACTTTGCCAACGTTGCCCTTAACATAGGGACATTTCTGGATTTGGACGCAGCATCTCCATGGAGCAGTTAATGCTGAGCCTGATATCCGCCATATTTCCGTAACGTTCCTCACCCCAACCCCCATCCCCATTTCTGCTGTCGAAAGTGAATAAGAGAGGAGCATATCGGAAGCTTGATGTTTTCATGGATACAAGCAGTCATTCATGGACATCGTCATTCTGTGCGATTTTGATTTACCTTTTAAAAGATGTTTTTAAATTATTCTATCTGGTTGTCTAGGTTTACTTGGTTGAATTAGGGTTGTAGAGGTCACCCATCTGTGGACTGTATCTGCCGATTGATGCGATCACATGAGCACCAGTGCATGTAGCATTTTGTTACTGTGTGTATATGGCGATCGGGTTATTCAAGAAACCGATAAGCAAGGAATGATTGCTGATTTCCGCTTGCAAAGATCTCTGTATACTTCATTTCAGGTTTGATTCAGAAGAAGAAACAGCCAATTGTGATTGTTCATGGCTCGAAACGCACATGAATCTCATTTCTCATCTGTCATGGTTTTGATAAGCCTCACTTTGATTACCCGTATTTTGAACTCTGATTCACCTGATGAACTCTTTCATCGCTCGGTCACCTCTGTCACGGTCAAAAATAGAACAACCAAGTCGTGGTCCAGGTTGTTTGGACATAAGCTCTAACTCAAATATTCTGGGCGCCACGTAGACGGGCCCATGGTTCGGATCCAGCCAATTAAGCATAGGGAGAGGCTCCACAGAGACGGTCTGTTCCGGCCAGACGGACTAAGCAGCTTTGACCGACGCCTCGATGTCTAGCGAGACGAGTCGTAGCGCCTGGCTCAGGCTCATCTAGCCAATTTACACTGACCAGTGCCCACACGTTAAGCCACACGGCGCCAGTTAAGTAGGAAAGGGGGGAAGGTAGTGCGTGGTGGGGGTGAAATCTAGCTAATCAATTAAATGACCAATTGACCACCACAGAGGTAAGGCGTGTAGGCGTGACTGTCATGATTTGAATATCCAATGGAATTAGAGGGAGAATAACTTCGGGTATCAGGCGGTAAAAATACTGACCAATGGTACTGGCCCTTGGACACGGAGTGAGGGCATAAAGTAATGCGTGAGTGAGAGAGAGGGGAGAACGAAGAAAACGAACAGACAGAGAGAGAGAGAGGAAGAAGTTCGGGGGAGTAGGCTCTCGCCTACAGGAAGGCAGGGAGATGGAACGAACAGAGAGACAGAGAGAGAGAGAGGTTCTGGGTGTAGTCTCTGCAGGAGAAAGGCAGAGAGATGAGAGGAGTGAAGTTTAAGCATTAGCACCAGATAGTCTGCACAGAACGAACAGAGAGAAAACAGAGGAAGAGGCTCTGTGTAAGCTCTGACGAGAGAGAAGCAGAGAGATGAGGGAGAACGAACAGAGAGGGAGAGAGAGGTTCTGGGGTGTAGTCTCTGCAGGAGAAAGGCAGAGAGATGAGAGGAGTGAAGTTTGAGCATTAGCACCAATATAGTCTGCAAAGGAGGACTAAAGAGAGATGTGGAAGGAGAGAGTTGCTAACTAATGAAGAGACAAAGAAAGAAAAGAAAAGGAAAAGAAAAGCAACCATGTCCATTTAATAGAGCAGACTAGGAGAGAGAGAGAGAGTGCAATGCGTTAATGCAGGAAGAAAGAAAGGAGAACAGATCGATGTTGATAGTCACTGTTCCATCTGAACCGGGGGTTCGACCTCATACTTGGCCAGCGCCACTTTCATCGGCAGTCCAACCTGACCAACGCCAGGTCCAGCCTGACCGATGCCAGCAGTCTAACTTGACCGGTGCCAGCAGTTGTGTCGTGTTGTGAAAGTGACAGTGAAAAGAAAAAAAAAAGGAAAAGAAAAAGACAGTGATTCGTGAATAGTTTAAGATCACCTGGCCAGGTAAAGTGGAAATCTATTTATACCCGGGTTAGTTAATGATGATTTAGATAAATGATTTTGTGAAGTTCAGGGAAGAGAGAATGTTTTATTTTTGTTTGATTCCATATGCATTGATGTTTCGTTCTATGATCATGTGTAGTAAAGTTATAGACTTTACTAGTGGTTTGATGTGACGAATGCATGATATATGAATGAGATTGTAAGCAAGCTGTGAGGTTTTTGGGCTGTGCGCTAGTCCTTCCTCCATCGACATCACCCGAGGTTGACAATTTATTGGCGATCCTGCCAGGATATTCTGGCCCATTTTTATAATTGCTCAACTTCTCAGAGGGGAAGCGGGGTGGATTCAGTATTGTAATCCTAAGAAAAGGGGGTTTTGTCTTACTGTATGTTCCCAAATAGTTAAATACTAGGCTTGGCATTGCTTCCAAGATAGTTTAATACTAGGCTTGGCATTTCAGCCCCAGAGTACTCTTTTCCCGCACAGATTGCCTATAATTCGCCTCATATTGGGTCAGGGGGCTGGCGCCCTTATAAAAACTAACTACGTTGTCCCAAGCTAATATTATCATTCATGGGATTGTGCTATTAGGGCACTCGTGTCGGAAACCACCAGTTTGGCTGTCGTAGAAATAAAATCTTGTTCAAAAAAAAAAAAAAAAAAAAAGAGATATAATGGCGGAAGAAAAGAAAAACCCCTATTGAACAACAATTAGAGTTGAGCGGTACGAAGAAGGAGTTGGGCTGAATTGAAAGAGCTAGTTATGAAAGAACAGATTTTGTCAGGTTGCGGCCCTGAGTTACCTTAATTTGAAGAAAAAAAAGAACAGCCAGAGACAGCAGAAGGGGTGTTGAAGTTTCGCAGAGGTGTAAAAGAGGGGCACGTTTGGGCACTAAGGTGCGGGAGAAACAGGTGCCAGGCACAGGTGAGAAATGCAAGGAGACCAGGAGAGTTTTCTGCAAAGTCTGCAAACCCAGTGGTGGGGCAAAAGGGAAGGGCAAAGGGACATTAGGTGTTTCATTTGTCACAAGAAGGGACATTGGCGAGGGATTGTCGCATGAGGTTTCCAAAGGCACAGCCTTGCAAGAGGGGGATAAGGGTCGTCAAGGGGAAACGACCTCATGGAACCAAAAGGGATTCAGTCTGAAGAGGGTGGATTTGCACCTATGGCTAGCACTGGACAGCAGTCAGTGTCAGGGATAGAGGGCACTAGGCTGAGTGGTTCGTTACCCCGTGGAAGAAGGGGGGATTGGCCAGCAGAGGGTGAAAGTGTTACGAGACACTGGTTTTCATGTGGTGTAGTTAGAACAACGCTGGTCAAGAAAGGGATTGACAGGGCAAATCCAGACCTGTACTCTAATCGATGGCACTGTGAGGGAGTTTCCAGTTGCTAAGATAGAAGACGTACCCCTTACTTCTCAGGGGAGTTGTCTGCGTTGGTGATGGGAAAACCCCTTCATGATTTGATCATTTGGGAAAAATTCCAGGTGCAAGGGATCCAGGGATCCTGAGTTGTTGACTGCTACAGGGGCAGCAGTTTTAACACGGGCAAGAAGGGGGAAAAGGTTGACAAACCGTTAGTCGTTTCCAGCAAGAAGTCAGGCATAGATGTGTCGCCTGATGAGTTTAGGGTAGCGCAGGAACAAGACCCTTCCCCTCGTGAAGTCCCTTGGGAGTTGGCAAGAGGTGGAGAGAAACAGGAGGGTTTGAGGAGGTGAGACAGAATTTTTTTGTGAAAGGCGGGCTGTTGTACCGAGTGTTCACCAAGGGGAAGACAGGTAAGGTGACCACTCAGTTAGAGGTACCAGCAGTTATCGTGACAAATGTCTGTCAGTGGGTCACGAGTCGCTCATGGCGGTCATCTCGGCACCAGCAAAACAGCTGACCGAATCTTTGATGACTTTCATTGGCGGGAGCAATGGCAGACATCAAGCGTTTCTGCATGCATGTGACGTGGTTCAAAGGGCACCACAAGAGGGGTGAAGAAGAAGGCGCCTCTTAAATCCCCCTTTAATTGACACACCGTTCAGGAGAGTGGCTGTTGATCTGATTGGCCCCAATCTCGCCCTTTCCAAAGGTGGGCACAGGGATGAGACATGTAAGGTTGCAAAGGAAAAGTTTTCAGAAGCTAGGGTCGGGCAGAAGAAAGCAATATGACAGGGAAAGGGGAGGAACAATCCCTCAAGGCGAGATCAAGTCCTGGTACTGCTTTCCCACGGGTCACAACAAGCTGCTGAAGCATTGGAAAGGACCATTCACCATCACGAAAAGGTCGGTCGAGATTACCGAATTGATGGATGGAAACCAAAACTTTTCCATGCAAATTTCCTCCGCAAATATATTCAGCGTGAGACTCAGCACATAGGCGCAGCAGCAATCATTGATGAGGTGAAGGAGACCCACAGAAGAAGGGAGATTTCGTTCCCTAAGTTCCAGAAGAGCATACAGGATGTTCACTGTATAAAGGGGCTAAAACAGTGGGATTTCCCTGGGTTTTGTTGTCGGAGGCGACACAAAGCAGCCGGAAAGAGGAAAGTGGGAAAATGATGAATTCAGAGAGACCAAGACCAAAACAGAAGTCGGGAGTCTGCTAGGTTTTATTGGCTTCATAGGGATTTGTTCCAAATTTCGCAGCAATCACGAGTCCCTCTCAGTGATTTGGTCAAGGCAGGGAAACCGGCATGGTCGAGTGGTCAGACGCTGCAGAGCAACACTGCAGACGGTTTTTGGAAAGACTAGGTTCCCGTCCCATCTTGAAGCTACCGGATATGTCAAAACCATTTTTGTGGGGACAGATGCATCAGTGGTGGGATGGGTCAGTAATTGTTGCAGGACATGAAGGGTCGAGTTTCCTGTGAGGTATGCTAGCAGAAGTTGACAAAGTGTGAAGAAGGGTACCAATGTAGAAAAGGGAGTGTTTAGCTGTTGTGTGGGCCGTGCAGAAATTCCACAAATACTTGTATGGAAAGATTTTCGTGATAGAGACTGATCATCAACCACTAAAATTCCTGCAGGAGGCGCAGTTGAAAAACAGCAGAGTTCTGCGTTGGGCAATGCACTGCAGCCCTACGGGTATCGAGTGCAGTACATCCCAGGTCGACAGAATGTCGGAGCTGACTATTTAAGTCGCGTATCTAGCAAGCTGCAACTCAGAGGAAGTCAGTCATATCCGGGGGGCTTTGTTGTAATACTGTTGATTCCCGTTATGTTGATTGGATATGGTTCATTCCCAGTTGGCTAGGGTTTTATTTTTTGTGTGAATTTGTTCATATTTTCTTTGTGAGACTTGTTCAGTGAATGTAGTTATGCTGGAGCATACAGTCGCTTGTGTAGTGATGCATATTTGCAATAAGTGAGGATGGAGATTCCTCAGTGAATGTCATGGATCGTGATCATTTTAAATATTGTGCTTTTCATAAGAATTGTGAAGAGAAGATATGGCAAATCCGCAGGTAGGGGAATTGCATAAGTGCGCACAGGGGTCGTTATAAAAAAATTTGAAATAACGCAAGAGCGCACGTCAATGATAACTCATTGGAGGGGTATTCACTAATGATAATTTTAAAAATTTATAAACCTTTTGGTTGTAAAGTATTTTTTTTAAAACTTTGCACGTGTAGCTGTGTGTCAGAAAATTCGGTTGTGTTTTTTTTGTACCGTGGTTTTGAGACGTGCGGTGCATAGTCTTTTGCAAGGGGAAATTGTCACGGTCAAAATAGAAACAACCAGGTCGTGGTCCAGGTTGTTTGGACATAAGCTCTAACTCCAGATTTTTCGGGGCGCCACGTAGAGGGGCCCATGGTTCGGATCCACCCAAATTTAAGCATAGGGGAGAGGCTCCACAGAGACGGTCTGTCCGGCCAGACGGACTAAGCAGCTTTGACCGACGCCTCGATGTCTAGCGAGACGAGTCGTAGCGCCTGGCTCAGGCTCATCTAGCCAATTTACACTGACCATGCCCACACGTTAAGCCACACGGCGCCATTTAAGTGGAAAAGGGGGGGAAGGTAGTGCGTGGTGGGGGTGAAATCTACTAATAAATTTAAAATTTGACCAATTGACCACCACAGAGAGTAAGGCGGCAGGCGTGACTGGTCATGATTTGAATATCCAATGGAATTAGAGGGAGATAACTTCGGTATCGGGCCGTAAAAATAACTGACCAATGGTACTGGCCCCTTTGGACACGGAGTGAGGGCATAAATAATGCGTGAGTGAGAGAGAGGGGAGAACGAAGAAAACGAACAGACAGAGAGAGAGAGAGAGAGGAAAAAGTTCGGGAGTAGGCTCTCGCCTACAGGAAGGCAGGGAGATGGAACGAACAGAGAGACAGAGAGAGAGAGGTTCTGGGGGGTAGTCTCTGCAGGGGAAAGGCCCGAGAGATGAGAGGAGTGAAGTTTAAGCATTAGCACCAGATAGTCTGCACAGAACGAACAGAGAGAGACAGAGGAAGAGGCTCTGTGTAAGCTCTGACGAGAGAGAAGCAGAGAGATGGGGGAGAACGAACAGAGAGGGAGAGAGAGGTTCTGGGGTGTAGTCTCTGCAGGAGAAAGGCAGAGAGATGAGAGGTGAAGTTTGAGCATTAAACACCAAATATAGTCGCAAAGGGAGGACTAAAGAGAGATGTGGAAGGAGAGAGTTGCTAACTAATGAAGAGAAAAAAAAGAAAAGAAAAGAAAAGAAAAACAACCATGTCCATTTAATAGAGCAGACTAGGAGAGAGAGAGAGAGTGCAATGCGTTAATGCAGGAAGAAAGAAAGAGAACAGATCGATGTTGATAGTCACTGTTCCATCTGAACCGGGGTTCGACCTCATACTTGCCCGCGCCACTTTTATCAGCATCCAACCTGACCAACGCCAGCGGTCCACCCGACCGATGCCAGCAGTCCCAACTTGACCGTGCCAGCAGTTGTGTCGTGTTGGAAAGTGACAGTGAAAAGAAAAAAAAAAGGAAAAGAAAAAGACAGTGATTCGTGAATAGTTAAGATCACCTGGCCAGGTAAAGTGGAAATCTATTTTATAAAACCCGGGTTAGTTTAAAGATGATTTAGATAAATGATTTTGTGAAGTTCAGGAAAAAGAGAATGTTTTATTTTGTTTGATTCCATATGCATTGAGTTTCGTTCTATGATCATGTGTAGTAAAGTTATAGACTTTTCTAGTGGTTTATTGTGACGAATGCATGATATATGAATGAATTGTAAGAAGCTGTAGTGTGTTTGGCTGTGCGCTAGTCCTTCCTCCATCGACATCACCCGAGGTTGACAACCTCCCATTGGGGAGGGGGGGGGGACAAACCTATGACTGTGCAACTGACTTCTGTATCCTTTGTAGCTCTTTCAAACAGATATGAATCCAGAACACCAGTGTTAAGAGAGAGAGAGAGAGAGAGAGAGAGGAGAGAAGAGAGAGAGAGAAGAGAGAGAGAGAGAGAGGACGCACATACACACACACTCACTTACAAACGCACGGGGGCACACACACGCACGCACGCACGCACACACACACGAGAGAGAGAGAGAGAGAGAGAGAGAGAGAGAGGAGAGAGAGAGAATTCGTGAACTCGTGACTTTAATGTGAGGCCTCCAATCTATCCACATGAGACATGTAACATGAAAATGTTTATGCTATTGAAATTGAATGATTTATATAGAAACATTTTCAAAAAGAATTGGGTATAACAAAAGTAACAAACTTAGGTTGATAACATTTCATTATAACCGTTCCTCTCTAAAACATAAAGCGTAATGTACAAACATAGCATTTCTCATTATGACAGCATATTTGTTTTGCAATAGTGTGTTCAACTGGACAGGAAAGCTATCTGTAAAATGTTTATGAATATTTGTTTCTCGTAATTTTTTGTAACTTGGACATTTTAGAAGAAAATGTATTTCGGTTTCTTTTTCACTGCAAAAAGGGCAGGTGGTTATTGCTGAAGAGTTGGTATACTTTTTATTTGATCGATTCTCATTTACACCTAATTTGACTTTTGCTAATGCCCTTCTGAATTTTGTAATTATGTGATATCATACAAGTATTTTTCAGGTTGATGCAGTGATTTAAAGGATCGGTAGACGGTATAACGATCATTACCTTCTAATTCACTGTGCCAGTCCTGTTTGAAACCGTCTACCATGCTCTGTGTAAACACTGATAAGAATCCCATTTCATCTTCCACTTCTCCATTTATCCACACTTCTGAAAATTCGTAGGAGTCAAAACAATTGTTTTATGTCTAAAGCCCAGTTGGGGATTTACTAACTTCTTTCAATTCTCTTTCGTATGCTTGTTTCGTTATTCGGTTTGGCGTCATTTTTTAAACTAGCATTTCACTGCCCGTAAAGTATCAATATATAGAGGGCATCTGCCTAGCTCACCATAAACAAGAGTATTTGGCGTCTTTTTGGCAAACGTCCAAGAACTTTTTATAAGCAAAGAGATGTATGCGTAGAGAGAGGAGAGAGAGAGGGAGAAGGGGGGGGGGGGGGAGAGAGAGAGTGAGGAAAACAAACCCTTGCTGCGCAACATTTCAGCCGTTAACCAGGTAATAAAGTTCACCACCATGCCAACGCCAAGGCTGCAAATCTGAATCTTTATCATAGAATTTCATCACCAAGAGGAGTAAAGCTTTCTAGATATATATCATCAAACCCATCCTTGCTTACACCCCACCCCCTCCCCCCATCATGTCTTCACAAACTGCCGCATCTGTAATTTGTTCTCACAACAGTCAGCGTGTTGCACGTGTTGCCACCTTCTGTGCACTCACAGTTCAGGCTTTTAGGGGTTGGTTATGTGTTTGTTTGTTTCTTTCTTTCTTTGTTTTCGATCAGCCTTTTCAAGAACTGCTGTTCTGGTGTTACGTAATAGCTGCTACATTTGTGTTTGGTTTCTCCTTGACATAAAAATTTAGAAAGAGAGGGGGTTAGTTACCGCCAAGGACATTGACAAACAAAGCACAGGACAAGACACGATGCGTTTCGACCTCTTGGGTCTTCTTCAGGCAAAAAACAGATCACATGTAACATTTAGGACAGTAGAAACAAAGAGCGAAGAGTGACTTATCTGTCCATGTGGTAGGAAAAATGGCCGCCAGACGGAAACGTCAGAGGGGATTATGGGAGAGGAAAAGGAGGGGGGTGCGTGGCGGGAGGGGGGGAGTGAAACGATGGGGTTGTGTAGCTGGTTTAGTGGGGTGGTGTGATATATTTGTGACGGTTGTGGTTAAGGTGGATTTATAATAATGCTAAGTGTGTGTGTGTGTGGGGGGGGGGGGGGGGGGGGGGGGGAGGGGATTTTATATACTCGAAAAATAACTGTATAGCAACTCAGTGCGCCGCTGCCTTTCTCAGTTCTGTGAGTGTTTAGGAGTGGCATTTGGGGAGGGAAGGCAGTTTGGGCGGAGTGAAAGGACGAGGAGGACGTCAGGTCAGGCATGCCTTTCTGTCCAAATTGGAGAGGAGGACGTCAGGTCAGGCATGCCTTTCTGTCCAAATTGGAGAGGAGGACGTCAGGTCAGGCATGCCTTTCTGTCCAAATCGGAGAGGAGGACGTCAGGTCAGGCATGCCTTTCTGTCCAAATTGGAGAGGAGGACGTCAGGTCAGGCATGCCTTTCTGTCCAAATTGGAGAGGAGGACGTCAGGTCAGGCATGCCTTTCTGTCCAAATTGGAGAGTTTCAGGTGGTAGGAGCCAGCCTGATTTAGCTTGCATTGTTCGGGGGACAGGAAACTGGGTTGTAGATGGAGATAGCGGTGGGAGAAGAAGAGAAGGAGAGAGAGAGAGAGAGAGAGAGAGAGAGAGAGAGAGAGAGAGAGAGAGAGAGAGAGGGGGGATGGAGGGGGGGGACCAGTGAAGAAGTAGAAGGAAGAGGAGGAGTAGGTGGATGAGGAGGAAGAGTGTAGAACAGTGTAGAACACAACAGTCCAATCGTTGACATGCTCCAGGCAGGCTAAGATCTGGCTGTTCTGACAGGACTAAGGGCTGACAGGACTGTGGGGTGTGCCCCAAGCCATTCTTTCTGCCCGTGTGCTCTTGTTGTTGGTGTTGTAGAGAGAGGCTCAGAATGGCTCGTAAACTCTTAAACAAAATGAATGATGACGACGGGAGAGGTCGGGGAGGATGAGGGGGGGGGGGGGAGAGGGGGGATGAATGGGTCAGATTTCTTTTCATTTCGGGTCAGACATGGGAAACCCGAAATATTATCGTGGAGTGTGTGTGTGTGTGTGTGTGTGTGTGTGTGTGTGTGTGTGTGTGTGTGTGTGTGTGAAGTGGGAAGACAGGGGGCCTGAATTTAACTAGTATTCATTATCAGTTGTTTAAAACACATTATAAAACGGCAGTGAATAACATGTAAAACAAAAGTGGCAACGTACAGTGGTAGTTTCACGAAGAAGTGTAAACTGAAATTAATGCTGCTGTTGGACATTATTAACAGTTTACTCGACAAAAAATTAGACTTTGTAGTACGAGCATAGTGAAGCTGCTGCTTGTCATTTGGGTAAGAAGTTTGTCAAACCTGTTTTAGGGAGTAATTAGGCCCACGGCAAAAAGTGCGTTTTAATTGTTTATAATGAAACGGTGGAGAGCATTCATATTCTTTTCGCTACAAGTCCATGTTGATGCTGTATCGAAGTTTTTCTTTTAAAGAATTCAGATAGAAAAGTTTTTGATTTTTAACCAAGCTTTCTTGTAAAGGCATTCAGCTTGAAGCTGTTAATCAAAGAAAACGAGATTATGGTAAGGTAAGGTCATGTAAGCTAATGTTGCTTATAACCCATCCGACCGCAAAAGGCCATTTCAGGCTGTCAGCGCGTTGAAGTCAACCCAAAAGTTCTTATATATATATATAAAAGTTCTTATATATATATATATATATATATATATATATATATATATATATATATATATATATATATATAAAGTTTAAGTCATTCACGCAACCCTTTGAAACACTTTCTAAAAAGATACCGGAAATGTTGTAAAAAATCTGTCCTCCGTAAAATCTTAGATCAGATGAAAATTGTTGATCTCTTTGAGAAATTCACTGATCACATCAGGTAGGACATCTCTGAACAAGGTTTTTATGTAGTCTGCTACAAAGTGTTTATGTCTCACATCAAGCAAGTCCCAACATTCTGAAAGAATATGTTTCACTGTGAGTGGAACATGACATGGAATGCACCATGGAACTTCTTCACCTTTTAAAAGATAAGAATGGGTGTAAAAGGAGTGACCTGCATGAAAAAGAGATTGAATCAGTGAATAAAGTCATCTTGAGTAATAAAAGATGTCAGAGGTATCCATATTTTCTGACTGACTTGCAGGAAGGTATCGCCTCTAGGAACACCCACCCTGATTCCTTCCTTCACCGGAAATGTCTCCAGCCTGCCTTTTCAGTGAGCTGTATCTAGCTCGTGCACAGACAATGGAATATCGATGGAGTCTGATCCCAGACAAGTGTGATCCGATTATGTCGTTCGCTCCTCGTTTCGCGGCGCTGTCAACCCTCTCTTTCTCATTGTGTGTGCGCGTGCGGTTAATGTGAAAACCATTGTGCACTCCATTGTGTTGGTGGGAACGGTGATCTCACGCGGGTGACTTTGACTTCTTGCCTCTTTTTTCACAGCATCGATGTTACCCTAATCGTACATTTTCCATAGGTGCTTTATTGTTCTCAGCCTTCATCGAGCGGAGTCTCTCTCTCTCTCTCTCTCTCTCTCTCTCTCTCTCTCTCTCTCTCTCTCTCTCTCTCTCTCTCTCTGTGTCTCTCTCTCTGTCTCTGTCTCTCTCACTCTCTCTCTCTCTCTCTCTCTCTCTCTCTCTCTCTCTCTCTCTCTCTCTCTCTCTCTCTCTCTCTTCCCTGAGAACATACCCCACCGTGTCTGCGTGAATGGTCCACATTGCTGTGACGGAATAAAGGATCATGGTTCTGTTCTCGGACCTGTTCTTTGTCGTCCTTTTACAGATGACTAGCAGTGTACACACCACATAGTGATGCCATGTGTGATCGTCCTTTTACAGATGACCTAGCAGTGTACACACCACATAGTGATGCCATGTGTGATCGTCCTTTTACAGATGACCTAGCAGTGTACACACCACATAGTGATGCCATGTGTGATCGTCCTTTTACAGATGACCTAGCAGTGTACACACCACATAGTGATGCCATGTGTGATCGTCCTTTTACAGATGGCATAGCAGTGTACATACCACATAGTGATGCCATGTGTGATCGTCCTTTTACAGATGGCATAGCAGTGTACATACCACATAGTGATGCCATGTGTGGTCGTCCTTTTATAGATGACCTAGCAAGTGCACATAACACATAGTGATGCCATGTGTGATCTGTCTGCCGATTATAGTTCTCACCACAGTGATACAGACATCACATCTGCACAACCTCATTGCAACAAGATGGTAGCCTAAACGACGCCTCAGGATGATGCTGCCAATGATGCTGCCAGTGATGCTGCCATATGGCCCTCAATCCACAGAGAACAAAAAAGTGTGATCTTAACAACCATACAAAACTTTAATGTGGCACTTTGATTAAGCCTTAAACAAGTTAAAGTGCACTTAGCTAAGCAGGTCAGCATACACAATGTCCTTGACGTCAACATTGAAGAAAGTGAACATGGTAATCAAAATCATTCATATCTGTGAACAGCTGGCATGCAATTTGCTTTTTTTTTCTTAAATGAATAGTATGTTGACACGGAAAACGTTCTTAGAAGCTCATTGCCTTTCTGGCATTACTGCCTGTCCACAGTCTGGAGTGGAACCACCCATAATCCTGTAAAAAAAGAATTTTGTGCACAGACAGGTAGCAAAGCTGATTTGATCAAAAACTCTTTATCAACCATGAAACAATGAACTAACTTAGTTTATTAATTAGTATTTACCGTAGACAATCAAATAACAACGGTACTGTGCATAAATTCAAATTCTGTACAAACATGGTGCCACCATATCTTACTGAGTTTGTTCGACTGGCAGGAAACGTTATCATTCCGGTTACTATATTGCATGACAGGTACGCATCCTATGTGAACGCAGCGCGGGCTTCCAAGGATGGTTCAGGATTGCTCTCAGCTGGTTTGTTTGGCAGTTGAAGACCGTATTTCTTTGGTCCCACCCGCAACGTCGGATGCATCGGTTCTTGTTCTGCCTTTCGGACGACTCTGGGGAAAGGTCCAGTGACGTGAGGAAAGACCCTTTGACCGCAGGGAAAGTCCTGACAGCGGGAAAGACTGTAACCGGGATGCTCTTCAGAGGACACATTAGACCTCATGGCGAAAAGCTTGTTCGTGTCTGGAGTTGTACTCTCTTCACCTGTTAGCGGAACAGCAACGAGTGAGGTTGCGGGATGCACACAACTGTTGCTGGACTGTGGCGTTTTTGCCGGTGCGCTCCGCAGTCATGAAATATGGGCTGGTCCACCCATGGGAACGCTCGCGTGCAAGTTGTGTCGTGTCACATCCAGCGGCCTTTACACAATGGCATCTGCCAGGGAGCAATTATGTCCCTTGACGTCTTACTGGAATGCCTGTGCGTGTCTGCACCCCATGTGAACACAGCGCAGGCTTCCACGGGTGGTGCAGGATTGCATCCAGCTGGTTTGTTCGGCAGCTGAGGACAGTACTACTCTGGGTCCCACATATCTTCGAGCGCATCTTTTCTTTCTTGTTGAATTTTGTTGACTGGCTCCAAAGCATTATCATTCCGGTAACCATATTTTATGACGGCTTCTTCCAATCCAGCTTTGCATTTTTGAGGCCACTTGCCTGGGACTGTTTACTTGAGTTTTTCAAGATATGTCAGTTATCGTAGTACTTCAAAGCAACTTCTCGTGAACTACAACTTGAGGTACAAATATAAAAGTGTTTGTGACTGCATTCCTTCATACGCTACAGTATACAGTCCTCACCCTCTCTCTCTCTCTCTCTCTCTCTCTCTCTCTCTCTCTCTCTCTTCTCTCTCTCTCTATCTCTCTCTCCCCCCTATCTCCCTCCCTCTCTCTCTCCCTCTCTCCCTCCCTCTCTCTCTTGTCTCTGATTCTCTCTCTCTCCTCTCTCTCTCTCTCTCTCTCTCTCTCTCTCTCTCTGACTCTCTCTCTCCCCTGATTCTCTCTGTGTCTCTCTCTCTCATTCCTTAACACGCTACAATTTACAGCCCCCCCCCCCTCCCTCCCTCTCTCTCTCTCTCTCTCTCTCTCTCTCTCTCTCTCTCTCTCTCTCTCTCTCTCTCTCTCTCTCTAACACCTGAAATCATTCCTGAGCCGTCACAAACCAGCGCTCACAAACTGGTCCGAAAACATGGACTCAGATAATCAGAAACTTCTTCATCCGTCAAACTGGATACTAGAATACAACAGAGGGTTCCTAATGCACACGATAATGGCAGGAAATTCACCCTCAACATTTGTTCATAGATTCTCCATTAATTTCTATACAAAGCTTTATATCCCATTTCCGAGACTTCAGCCGTCATAGAAGTTCATGTTCACAACCTCCCTCCAGTCCCACCACCACTAACCCTCATCCCTACTTCACACGTACAATAGTTCTGACATTTGAAAAAAAAGGGGGTTCGCGCTTAAAATGTTTATTATATTTATTACCTTTATTTCTTCATTTGTTTGTTTCTGTTTTGTATACCTGTATTTTCTGTTTATGTTTACTTGTGTTTGTTTCTTCAGTCCTTTGTTTCTGTTTTGTATACCTGTATTTTCTGTTTATGTTTACTTGTGTTTGTTTCTTCAGTCCTTTGTTTCTGTTTTGTATACCTGTATTTTCTGTTTATGTTTAACTTGTGTTTGTTTCTTCAGTCCTTTGTTTTGCTTTGCTTCTCTTTTTTCTTTGGCAGGGGGATCTGCTCGGTTTTTTCTTTTCTTTTCTTTTTTTTTTTTGTCTTCTTTCTTTACTAGTATTTTTTTAATGCTTGTAACCTTTAGCAAGTGCCCACCACCTCTCCCTTTCCTCTCTCTCTCTCTCTCTCTCTCTCTCTCTCTCTCTCTCTCTCTCTCTCTCTCTCTCTCTCTCGCTCTCTCTCTCTCTTTATTTGGTCAAGCTTCTTTTTAGCATTCCTCTATATGCTTTATTTTGCTACACATCATTGTCCCTACTCAGGGCGAGGACATGATGCCTTGAAATAAACAGGTGCTTATCTATTGTGGGGATAAAACAAGAGTGTTTGTGTACACCGCCATTGTTGTTTTGCCAGCAGCGCTGTTGAGGCACAAGAAGTGCCAGCCCACCTGGCCGCCAGCGGTGATTAAGATTCCAGGGTCCAGCACGGCAGGAATGTTCCAGGTGCCAAACGTCGAGAAGCATCAGCCTTGTTGGTCACACACACACACACACACACACACACACACCACACACACACACACACACACACACACACACACCACACACACACACACTTGACACTTCATGCCGTGTACACAACGGGCTGCGTGCCTGGGTACAGCTGATTGAAGAGCTGCCTGCCGGTACTAATCATTAGTTACCGTGTCACTCAGTCAAATAATCATTCACTCCGATTGTCACACCATCAAGGGCTTCGACTCTTGGTGCATTCCGCACCACCCCTGTTATAGCCTGTATGCTGAGGCAATGGAACAATCCCTCTCGAATCGTCGGCTGAACTTAGCTTGAACTACTGTTTGAATCTGTCCTCTATACCCCAAACTTGAACTACTGTTTGAATCTATCCTCTATACCCCCAAACTCTGCATATGACTGTGTTTTTGCCCCAAGTTTCAAAAGAAATTCAATGACCACCACAGTTCCATCCGACCGCTTGAGAATTCGTATTTGTCCCTATTTGAACAATGCAGATGTGGACCTTGGTGTCGTGTGTGATTTATCCAAGTTTCCAATGACCTACATGGACTTTCTTTACTCCAGAGATGTAGTTTGATTTGGCCTCGCTCGTACCGTAAAGATTCCACTAGCTCCTTGGCGTACAAGTCCTTTTTTGCCGAACTATGTTCCAAGCATCCATCCTTCACAAGAATTTTCTCGACGGTTCCGAATCCGAGAGGGGGGTTACCTCTGCTGTGTATTGTTTAACAGGTCCTCCTCAAAGATGTTCTAAACCATTCTCACTGACAGCTCCATCTACACTGCAAACATAAAGATTTCCTCATTTTGTATGTATCTGCACTGGGGGCCAGTGACCTCAAGCACCATCAACTGCTGAAGTTATTCGAACTGTACACCTCTCTCAAATCAGATGGATATAATATAGTTTTTGCTTGCGTCCCAGCCATGTGGGCATTCGAGGCAACAAAATGGTTGATGAACTTGGTAAGAGAACCACAAAGAAAGAGTTGAGCAGATTGTCTATCCCTCACACTGATCTGAACCCCAAACCCAGGCCTATGTCGAAGGCCTCTGAAAAGAGGAATGGGACTCGCTGACGGATAACAAACTATTTAAAATCCGTCCAAACCTGAAAGAGTTTTTACCATGTTCTCGAGGCGGCCGCAAAGAAAAACAGTTTTGTGCCGTCTGCATACAGGCCACTCTTTTTACACCCATTCTTATCTTTTAAAAGGTGAAGAAGCTCCGTGGTGCATTCCATGTCATGTTCCACTCACCGTGAAAACATGTTTCCTTAAGAGTGTTGGGACTTGCATGATGTGAGACATAAACATTTTTACAGAAGACTCCATGAAAACCTTGTTCAGAGATGTCCCACCAGATGTGATTTTTTAATTTCTGGGAGATTAACATTTTTCATCTGATCTAAGATTTTTCGGATGAAAGATTTTAAACAAAATTTCCGGTGTGTTTTTGGAAGGTATGTTTTAAAGAGTTGTGTGAATGAGTTTTTTTGTTTGTTTGTTTTATTGACTTGTGAGTTAACTTCCACTCGGTGACAGCCCTGATATGGCCCTTTGCGGTCGGCTGGGCTATAGGTAACATTACCATTACCTTTTACCACACTTTCTTTCGATTTCCACGGAGAATGCTAGCTACGGGTGTATGTATCACCCATACGAACACCAAACTGGCCGTCTCTTAAGTTGGTGATGGGATTTTATGTGCACGCAAGCTCTTACGCATGCTTTTACACGCGGAAGCTCAGTTCATAGTCTCATTCGAAGGACTTCTTGGGAAATGGAGTCGGAATCGACGCGGGGAAACCCCCCCCCCCCCCCCCCCCCCCCCCCCCCCCCCCCCCCTCCCGTACCAAAACGGCGCGGCAGAGATTCAATCGCACAATTCCAGGATCACCGGAATCACGAGTCCGTGGCTGTTCCGACTAAGCTATATCGAGTCCTGTACTGTACCAACTGAGCTATGTCGAGAATACGTCAGGCATCCACTAAGACCTGTTCTCAGTGCCTCGTTGACTGAATATCAAGCTGAAATGACGCGCGCTTGTTTTATGTTCGTGTGTGTGTGTGTGTGTGTGTGTGTGTGTGTGTGTGTGTGTGTGTGTGTGAGCGTGAGCGCATGTGTGTGTGTGAGTGTGGGCGCATGCGTGTGTTTGTATGTGTGTGTTTGCATGTGTGTGTGTGTGTATGTTTGTGTGTCTGTCTGTCTGTATGAATGAGTGTGTGTTTGTGTGTGTGTGTGTGTGTGTGTGTGTGTGTGTGTGTGTGTGTGTGTGTTTGACAGACAGACAGACACGGACAGTTAGACAGGCAGCAGACAGACGGACAGAAAGTCAGAGAAAGAGAGAGAGAGGAGAGAGAGAGAGAGAGAGAGAGAGAGAGAGAGAGAGAGAGAGAGGGTGACAATGACAATGATTATTTACTTTACAACGGTAAAAGTATTAGTTAACCATGTTTCATTCTTGTCGTTACTATTCTACAAAACTAGAACCAAATGATACAACGTGTGCATCACATGGTTATACAAACAAGAACTAACCAACGAAACAAACAACCACTACCACGACCAAGAAGCAAGTACTGACATCAACAGTGAAATAAGCAAACCAAAGCAAATAAAATTAAAGCAGTTTCAAGTGCAGCAAAAACCACAAAGACAATTAACAACATGAACATAGCATATATAGATTGAGGTTATTAATTTTCCAACTTCATGTACTCAGAGTGGAGGAATAGTGAAACACTGAGTTTGTCTTCTGTTTACAAAACTTTAAAAGCGTCCCTGAGCAGTGTGTTCTACCGTGCTTGTTGGTTATGTTGATTTTGAAGTCCAATGACTGTATCAGACAACAGAACAACATCATCCGCAAATAACAATAGAAATATTTCAGTAGCACCAGGTATTAACTGAATACCATGTTTTCCGCTTTTTGACAAATCAGTAGCCAGTTCATTTATAAAGAAAGAAAATAATTGGGGACTCAGCAGACAGCCTTGTTTCACACCTCTAGGACATTCAAAGCAATCAGAATAATTACACTTGTCACGCACACATGCCAAAACATTATCGTATATGCTTCTAAGGGCATTATACAGTTTACCTTTTACACCATTTTTCCTCATTATCGCCCAAAGCACATTTCTGTTTACTGAATCAAATGCCTTTCTGAAATCGACAAAAGCAACATATAGTTTAGGTTTTTTTTGCAAAAACTTTTCAACAATTGCATACAATGTGAAAATATGATCGACAGTACTGTGCCCTGCTCTAAAACCTGCTTGCTCTTCAATGATCTTGCTTTCTTCTTCTGCCCATTTCGTTATTCCTTTTAGTATATGTGTATAAACTTTACTAACAACACTTGTTAGGGCAATACCACGATAATTGTCTGGCTGGTTTACGTCTCCTTTCTTATGCAAAGGTACAATAATAGATTTAGACCATTCAATAGGAAAGACTCCCCTGTCAAACAGCTTATTAAAGTAAACGAGGAAATCAACAACTGAGGCATCAGCATGTTTTAACATTTCAGTGACGGTTTTGTCTGGCCCTGCGCTTTTCCCGGCTTTGAGTTTACCTATACTGGCGACAACCTCCTGCCTGGAAATAAGGCTATTAAACATTATGACAGAGAGAGAGAGAGAGAGAGAGAGAGAGAGAGAGAGAGAGCAAAGTGAAGGGAAAGAGAGAGTGGCGGGGGAGGGGGGGAGAGTCGACGGAAGAGACAGAAATCGAGAGGATGCCTCATGAGGAATTTCCCGCGGGTGGCATAAGACGCCGATCTCTCACGATAACTGCTATCAAAACAGGATGTCTGCCACTCATATAACACCGCTGTCGTGAACGGAGCAAGAGCATATTGTTTAAGCGGAGTCGTATGTTACCAAGTGTCTCTGTCCTCTCATATTCCAAGAAATGCCGTGACAGTTTTCAACAAGAGTTTAGGAGCAGAGAGTGAAATTAAGCATAATTATTCGATGTTCAGCATTGTTTTGTTTTTTTCTTCTCGTGACGTACGTGCAAATGGCATGGCTCTTATTACCGTAGGTTTCTGTCTACTCTTCAGTGTTGAAGGTACGAGACTCGCGAGAAAAATATGAAATTAGTTCTTACGAAATAAACGGAAATCTTCCTGTTCCTTATGTTTTCCTGACGACTGTAGGTAACGGCGCCAATGTCAAAATATGTATTCGGTAAATGCTCTCACGGATGCGGATGCAAGACTCTCTCTCTCTCTCTCTCTCTCTCTCTCTCTCTCTGTCTCTGTCTCTCTCTCTCTCTCTCTCTCTCTCTCTCTCTCTCTCTCTCTCTCTCTCTCTCTCTCTCTCTCACACACACACACGCACACACACACACACACACACACACACACACACACACACACACACACACACACACATTGTTTTGTTATAATTAGTTCTACATTGTGTACAGTATGTGTGTTGATATCTTTAGTCCCTGAAGGGACAAGGACCAGAGAGAAAAAAGCATCCTCTTGCGTATGTGTTTTCCTCGGGAATAATGACTCTCTCTCTCTCTCTCCCCTCTCTCTCTCTCTCTCTCTCTCTCTCTCTCTCTCTCTCTCTCTCTCTCTCTCTCAAGCACACACACGCGCGCACGCTCGCATGCGCTACTCACTCACACACATACACACACATGCGCGCGCGCGCGCGCGCACACACACACACACACACACACACACCACACACACACACACACACACACACACACACAGAGGATAGAGGAACGAGAGAGAGAGAGAGAGAGAGAGAGAGAGACAGGCACAATAATCGAGACACAGACATCAGCGGCCGGGGTTTGATCACGTTCCTTTGTACGGGTTGTCCTTGTGCCATGAAAATGTGTCCCTACCTCCGCGCCATCGTCCTTGTGCCATGAAGATGTGTCCCTACCTCCGCGCCATCGTCCTTGTGCCATGAAGATGTGTCCCTACCTCCGCGCCATCGTCCTTGTGCCATGAAAATGTGTTCCTACCTCCGCGCCATCGTCCTTGTGCCATGAAGATGTGTCCCTACCTCCGCGCCATCGTCCCTGTGCCATGAAGATGTGTCCCTACCTCCGCGCCATCGTCCTTGTGCCATGAAAATGTGTCCCTACCTCCGCGCCATCGTCCTTGTGCCATGAAGATGTGTCCCTACCTCCGCGCCATCGTCCTTGTGCCATGAAAATGTGTCCCTACCTCCGCGCCATCGTTGCCAAGGAGACGCGCGATGGGCAGGCTAAGTTCCTGGACATATGACGGGGAATGGGCGGAGAGGGGAGCATGCAGGGGGGGGAATGGGCGGGACCGGAGAAGGGAGAGGAGGGGGGGAGGCGTAGATTAGTGGGAGGGAAGGGTGGGTGGGTGGGGGGTGTAATTTTGCTGGTAAGCGCACTCTTACAGACGATCATCTGAGTAGGGTAAGTACACTAGACAGGCGGTGTGGTGGGTGCAGACGCCAGCATGCTTCCTGAACTCGTCTGGCTCTTCGGACTTTGTCTCTCCTGCCGGTGGAATTCCATGTCTGGCTCTCCATCTTTCTGCATCCATCAAGAGCCGTACACTGAGAATGTAATAGCACAGTGAAAGGCCTGAGCGTGGTCAGTGGTTTGCATGCATGCATTGATCTCCCTTTCGGGTGAAGTAGAAGAGGGGTGTGGGGGGCGTCGATACGACTGTGGAAGTTGCATGATTTGGGAGGTTTGTAGAAATCATGTCTGTTAGAAGTAGTCGTATCTTGTTCGGAACGTAGCACTCCGGAGTCTGTGTGTCTGACATTCAGATAAAAGTTATCCGATCAAGTTAGAATCTCTCTCTCTCTCTCTCTCTCTCTCTCTCTCTCTCTCTCTGCTTTGTTTTTCTGTCGGGCGTTCACATTTTTGAAAGTGTTCACAATTTTTTAAAGAATGCTTTCTGGCATAGTTTATGTCTCCACAAAAACACCAACCCTCTACTGACTATTCTTGGATGTTGAGAAATCCGTGAGCGCACAGCGTAGTGTTCTCTCTTTCTTTCTTTCATTTGTTAAACACTATCGCCACAGAGTAATGCTACAT
>CM031599.1:59336749-59346749 GCA_018398815.1 Conus ventricosus | reverse complement strand
TTTAGATTTAAAGTTTCCCATCAATGTTGTTTTTTCTTTCACAAGTCCAGTCAAGCATTTTCTGTAAGATTATTTGCAGGTATGTTGTAGGGATGTAAAGAGGAACATTTATGTACACTTAGATAACCACATTATGCATACACTTGCATAGTCACGCACATTTATGCATCTTCTCTCTCTCTCTCTCTCTCTCTCTCTCTCTCCTCTCTCCCCCCCCCCCCCCCCCCAACCTCACTCTCTTCGTCTAATATCACAGATGTGAACAGACGAAAAACTCAACTAAACTACTACTACTACTACTACTGCTGCTACTGCTACTACTACTGCTACTACTACACACACACGCGTGCATGCACGCACACACGCACGCACACACACACGCGCGCGCGCGCACGATTCTGTCGAAATTTCGGAGTGTGTGTGTGTTTTTTAAAAGAAATTCTGTTTCAGTTTGTGCGTGTGTGTGTGTGTGTATGTGTGTGTGTGTGTGTGTGTGTGTGTGTGTGTGTGTGTGTGTGTGTGTGTGTGTGTGTGTGTACGTGCGTGCGTGCGTGCGTGTGTGTTTCAAATCTATTTAGAGAGTTGATTTCATCGAGGTGACATACCTGATGTGGCCCATTGCGGTCGGCTGGGCTACAAACACTATCTGTTTGGCTGACACTGTACTCAGACACATCCCGGATATCCCATCACAGTGCCAGCACCGTCAGAGTCTGTCCAGTCTTTGAAGAGAGTCTGCAGGGGTCACTGGGACCTTAAGCATCCCTGAAGACAGTCTGCAGGGGTTACTGGGACCTTAAGCATCCCTGAAGACAGTCTACAGGGGTCACTGGGACCTTAAGCATCCCTGCAGACAGTCTGCAGGGGTCCCTGGGACCTTCAGCATCCCTGAAGACAGTCTGCAGGGGTTACTGGGACCTTAAGCATCCCTGAAGACAGTCTGCAGGGGTCACTGGGACCTTAAGCATCCCTGAAGACAGTCTGCAGGGGTTACTGGGACCTTAAGCATCTCTGCAGACAGTCTACAGGCGTCACTGGGACCTTACGCATCTCTGCAGACAGTCTACAGGGGTCTCTGGGACCTTCAGCATCCCTGAAGACAGTCTACAGGGGTCACTGGGACCTTACGCATCCCTAAAGACAGTCTGCAGGGGTCACTGGGACCTTAAGCATCCCTCAAGACAGTCTGCAGGGGTCACTGGGACCTTAAGCATCCCTGAAGACAGTCTGCAGGGGTCACTGGGACCTTAAGCATCCCTGCAGACAGTCTACAGGGGTCACTGGGACCTTAAGCATCTCTGCAGACAGTCTACAGGGGTCTCTGGGACCTTCAGCATCCCTGAAGACAGTCTGCAGGGGTCACTGGGACCTTAAGCATCCCTGAAGACAGTCTGCAGGGGACACTGGGACCTTAGGCATCTCTGAAGACAGTCTGCAGGGGTCACTGGGACCTTAAGCATCCCTGAAGACAGTCTGCAGGGGACACTGGGACCTTAAGCATCTCTGAAGATTGTCTGCAGGGGTTACTGGGACCTTAAGCATCCTGAAGACTGTCTGCAGGGGTCACTGGGACCTTAAGCATCCCTGAAGACAGTCTGCAGGGGTCACTGGGACCTTAAGCATCTCTGCAGACAGTCTACAGGGGTCTCTGGGACCTTAAGCATCCCTGAAGACAGTCTGCAGGGGTCACTGGGACCTTAAGCATCCTGAAGACAGTCTGCAGGGGTCACTGGGACCTTAAGCATCCCTGAAGACAGTCTGCAGGGGTCACTGGGACCTTACGCATCCTGAAGACAGTCTGCAGGGGTCACTGGGACCTTAATCATCTCTGAAGACAGTCTGCAGGGTCA
This sequence comes from Conus ventricosus, assembly GCA_018398815.1. NCBI lineage: Eukaryota > Metazoa > Mollusca > Gastropoda > Neogastropoda > Conidae > Conus > Conus ventricosus. The sequence goes on along the minus strand of CM031599.1, from coordinate 59,344,899 downwards.
CTGGGACCTTCAGCATCCCTGAAGACAGTCTGCAGGGGTCACTGGGACCTTAAGCATCACTGAAGACAGTCTGCAGGGGTCACTGGGACCTTAAGCATCCCTGAAGACAGTCTGCAGGGGTCACTGGGACCTTAAGCATCCCTGCAGACAGTCTACAGGGGTCACTGGGACCTTAAGCATCTCTGCAGACAGTCTACAGGGGTCTCTGGGACCTTCAGCATCCCTGAAGACAGTCTGCAGGGGTCACTGGGACCTTAAGCATCCCTGAAGACAGTCTGCATTGGACACTGGGACCTTAAGCATCTCTGAAGATTGTCTGCAGGGGTTACTGGGACCTTAAGCATCCCTGAAGACTGTCTGCAGGGGTCACTGGGACCTTAAGCATCCTGAAGACAGTCTGCAGGGGTCACTGGGACCTTAAGCATCTCTGCAGACAGTCTACAGGTGTCTCTGGGACCTTCAGCATCCCTGAAGACAGTCTACAGGGGTCACTGGGACCTTACGCATCCCTAAAGACAGTCTGCAGGGGTTACTGGGACCTTAAGCATCCCTGAAGACAGTCTGCAGGGGTCACTGGGACCTTAAGCATCCCTGAAGACAGTCTGCAGGGGTTACTGGGACCTTAAGCATCCCTGCAGACAGTCTACAGGGGTCACTGGGACCTTAAGCATCTCTACAGACAGTCTACAGGGGTCTCTGGGACCTTCAGCATCCCTTAAGACAGTCTGCAGGGGTCACTGGGACCTTAAGCATCCCTGAAGACAGTCTGCAGGGGACACTGGGACCTTAAGCATCTCTGAAGACAGTCTGCAGGGGTCACTGGGACCTTAAGCATCCCTGAAGACAGTCTGCAGGGGACACTGGGACCTTAAGCATCTCTGAAGATTGTCTGCAGGGGTTACTGGGACCTTAAGCATCCCTGAAGACTGTCTGCAGGGGTCACTGGGACCTTAAGCATCCCTGAAGACAGTCTGCAGGGGTCACTGGGACCTTAAGCATCTCTGCAGACAGTCTACAGGGGTCTCTGGGACCTTAAGCATCCTGAAGACAGTCTGCAGGGGTCACTGGGACCTTAAGCATCCCTGAAGACAGTCTGCAGGGGTCACTGGGATCTTAAGCATCCCTGAAGACAGTCTGCAGGGGTCACTGGGACCTTACGCATCCCTGAAGACAGTCTGCAGGGGTCACTGGGACCTTAAGCATCTCTGAAGACAGTCTGCAGGGGTCACTGGGACCCTTTAGCATCCCTGAAGACAGTCTGCAGGGGTCACTGGGACCTTAAGCATCCCTGAAGACAGTCTGTAGGGGTCACTGGGACCTTAAGCATCCCTAAAGACAGTCTGCAGGGGTCACTGGGACCTTAAGCATCCTGAAGACAGTCTGCAGGGGTTACTGGGACCTTAAGCATCCCTGAAGACAGTCTGCAGGGATCAGTCGGACCTTAAGCATCCCTGAAGACAGTCTGCAGGGATCAGTCGGACCTTAAGCATCCCTGAAGACAGTCTGCAAGGGTCAGTCGGACCTTAAGTATCCCTAAAGACAAAGACAGTCCGCAGGGGTCAGTCGGACTTTACGCATCCTGAAGACAGTCTACAGGGGTCACCGTGTATGGGTTAGTCCTTACCCCCTACTCCACTTCTGCTAAGCCACGACACCCCCTTGTGCAGGGTTAACAGCTGATAGATAAATGAATGAAGAGCTAAGATGAAAGGATTCAAGACGAGGGTCTAATGGAAAGGACTCAACAGATGTCTGACTTTCCTATTAGCCCAAGACGCTGGACAGACCTTGAGTACATATCTAACATTGTCTGTGCCACTATTATTGATATGTGTGGGTTTGCGTGTGTGTGCATGCGTGTGTGTGTGTGTGTGTGTGTGTGTGTGTGTGTGTGTGTGTGTGTGTGTGTATGTGTGTGTGTGTGTGTGTGTGTGCATGCGTGTGCCTGTGTATGTGCGCACATTTCCATGGGTATGCATGTGTGATCTGTGGGTTTGTATAAACAAGCCTCTGCATGTACACATGTACGCGTATGCGTAAGTTTACGTATACATGTATGTGCCTGTGAATATGGGCGTACACGTATGGGCGGTGTGTGTGTGTGTGTGCGTGTGTGTGTGTGTGTGTGCGCGCGCGCGCGCGGGCGCGCACGCATTAGTTTATTATTTGTGGGGAAGGAATTTGTCACTTTCTTGTTTTTTGCACATCTTTCCTGATCTAAGGGGATTTCTTTGATCTGTCTCCTGACCTAAGGAAATCCCTATATCCGTCTAAACGTTTTACAACTCTGTCCTGACTAAGAAATTCCTTTCATTTGTCTTTTTTTCCAAGTCTGTCCCCACTTCAGTGAATTCCATTCATCTGTGTAATTTTTTGTTTCAACTCTGTCCAGACCTTTCTTTCATCAAATATTTCTTTCATTCGTCCAAACCTTTTTTCTTTTAATTTTTGTCCAGTTTTGATCAAAGGTATTCCTTCCGTCCGTCTGAACTTTGTTCAACTCTGTCCTGACCTAAAGAAATCCTGCCCGCTGTCTCCAGAAATCGTAAATAGAAAAAGATATCATGCGACCAACACAGGCACACTTATTTCTCTCGTTCGCTATTAATTACACGGTTACGGGGCTCCATGGTACACACAGTGCACGTCATCGCGTAGTATTATATTTGTTGTATGTATGTGACGAAAAACGTAAACCTTTTACTCCGGATACGATGAAGACCTTTTTCTGAGATGTTCTCCTGATGGTGTGGTTGTTTTGTTTCTAAGCAAATCGATTACTTTGATTTATTCTGACGTGGTTGGTGATATGTTGTTTTTAGGTCAGGCTCGTTTCAGCTCTTCATTGAGCATGAATTTTTCAGTTTGGGCATTTCAATTTGATAACAGTTCCGTTTTTAACCTGATGGAAGACCTAATAAGGCCTTCTTCATGTGCTCAGTTAAACACATCATGACATCATTCGACGACAATGGGAGGGAGAAAGAGAAAGACGGGCGAAGATAAGAGAAAGGGAGCGAGGCAGCGAGGAGGAAAAGAAGAAGGTGGAGGGAAGGGGAGGAGGGAGGGGAAAGGCTGAGAGGACAGGGAGGAGGGGCGGGGGGGGGGGGGGGTTGTAGCATCCAGGTGATTAACACCACAGGCACTGCCAGTGCAAACAGGGTCTAATCAGGGAGAAAATTAGCACCTTTTTCTGCTTGCACATAGGCACATCCTCACGTAGGTCCGTGCCACCACCCCCCTCAGGGGAGCTGGTTGGGAAGAGAAAAGGACCCGAACAGCCAACCCCTTCCCCTTCATGAAAACTCGGGCCTGCAGCTCACCCCCTCCCATCATCCTTCCCCTCTTCCCCTCTCTCCCTCTCTCTCTTGTCTTCCCCTCCTCCCCCTTAACCACCTGCAGGCTTCCTTTTCATGAACGTTTTCCTTCAGACGCTCCGTAGCGTGTTCGAAGAGCAGCTGATAAGCCTCATCATCTCCTCCATAGCCTATCAGAGGCTGCCTTCGTCTTCTTCTTCTTCTTTTCTCTCTCACTCTCTCACTCCCTCTCTCTCTCTCTCTCTCTCTCTGGCTTCAAGCTAATTTTTAATTGAGGGGACGGAATAGAAGCGAGAGGGATGGGGGAGTCGGCGAGGAGCAGAGCTATAAAGGAACAATTAACGACTGTCTCTGCCCTTCAAGCGAGTCCAGGGGCATGGGTAGGGACCGCTTGTCTCCCTGGATGAAAAGGAGGGACGGCAAATTGGGAGAGAAATTATCTCTCAGTTAGGCAGTCGGCTGTTCATGCCCTCTGGGCCTTTTCGTGGGACTCCTTTTTTTTCTTGTTGTTAAATAGGTGTGTGTGTGTGTGTGTGTGTGTGTCCGCGTGCGTATAAATGTGTGTGTGTGTGCACAAAAGCGCGCGCGCGCGTGTGTGTGTGTGTGTGCACAAACGTGTGTGTGTGTGTGTGTGCGCGCGCGCGCACGTGCGCGCGCGTGCGTATAAGTGTGTGTGTGTGTGTGTGTGTGTACACGCACGCGCGTACGTATATGTGTGTATGATGTGTGTGCGTGTGTGTGTGTGTGTGTGTGTGTGTGTGTGCCGTCGGCTAACTCATTTGTACACTCTATCCGCGAGGGGGGAAAGTAGTCAGATAGATAAACATGAAAAGTCGACCAACTTCTCCAACTTTTGAGGGCAAACTTCAATTTCTTTTAAGTTTCCTCTTTGTTCAGTAAAATTCTTTACATGATTTGCGACGACACCAGAGCATCAAAACCATGTAAATAATCTCCTTTTTTTTCTTCTTTTTTCTTTCTTTTCTTTTTAAATCCATGTAATAGGCCGCATTCCTCAACTTGCAGTTGAGGTCAAGTATTGATTTCAGACTCCACTACAAGGTGTTACTTATCTCTTACCACTTGCACAGCAAACATCACTTCCAGCGCACAAAGTTCAGGTCAAACATCTGCTGCCTGCCGCCCCACAAGTCCCTTCCTCTGCCCAGCTCTTATTCACTTAAGGCTGTGTGGCGGAAAAGTTTTCGAAACTTTTTCATCCGAGAACTACTTTCACGACGTGCTGTAGTTTGGCGAAGTTCATTTCCTTGAATGTTGCGTCATTAGCCAATGAACAGCGCTGCTGAGACACACGTGACCATGCCCCGCCCGGCAATCAGATAGCTGACCGGCCCGTTGTAACTTTTTTACGTCATGAGAACTTTGTTGTGGATTAATTCATTCCATCGCCATTTCAACTTGTAACGCGCGACATTGAAAATGGAAAACAACAGACACGATAACCCAAATTCAGGCAGGCGGATGACACTGATAAATTAGTTTGCATGACAAAGTCGAGAAGTTGGCGGTGCATAGAGAACGGCTGGTACGTGTAGCATTTGGCTGTGGGGGCACATATAAAAGAGGCAGCTTTGAAATGCCCTTAATTTACCTCCGTTGTTGGGGCTTCTTCGGGTTGAGTGTTTCACATGGAAAAAGTGTAACCTCTTTGCATTTTCTGGCCTCGTGACTCAGTAGATGTCGTGCAGCCTGCATGGACTAGGTCGCATGCCTCCTCGATCAAACGTGATGTTAAACGCAGTCTGTTGAAACACGCTCATCACTTTGTGTCCTCTGAATCGAAAATACGCGACCGTGGTGGAGTAAACTGCTTCTCTCTCTCTCTCTCTCTCTCTCTCTCTCTCTCTCCTCTCTCTCTCTCTCTCTTGTGTGTGTGTGTGTGTGTGTGTGTGTGAGTGCGTGTGAGTTTCTCATTCTCTCACTCTCTTTTCGTACATAAGTGTGTAAAGGAGTTGTTTTCCCCCACTACTTAATTGTTCAGCATTATATTGTTTGGTCAATCAGTGGGAGATTGCATCTCTTAGGAGATCCAAGTAAAGGTTGTTCTGTGCAATTCTTAGCCACTCACAATGCTTGGGTTATTGAACAGCAGCGCTGACCACTCAGACTGTTCCATATCTTTTGATCTCCCTTGCATCCTTGAATGGATCCTCAAGCATAGGCTCAAAGATTGTCCCCTACATTTTATACTGTTTGAATAATGCTTTTAGTCTTTCAGCGACTTTTTTCCCCTCCACACTTTTGTTTTGTTCCATTTATTACCCTTCACTGGCTGCTTTGAGGCTGCTGTTGGATTCTTTTTTCGAACCCTTGGTGGTGAGAACACCACAGAATTATGGACTGTGGTGTGTCTCTATTTGACACCAAGCGCACAGACACAATTAGCCGTGTCTCCCTGATGAGTCCGATCCAGCAGACGAAAGGCCTAGGAGCAGGCAATAAATGTGCCTTTGAGAGGGATTACGATGGTTCCCTCAGGCAGCTAGTGAAGGGCTTATCATATTTATAATATATTCCCCCCATTTTCTTCATCTTCAATTTTTTTTTTTTAAAGTTCAAATCTTTGCCAAGTCATTACTACGACGACTGAAGAACTGTTAGCCTGCTGCACTTGTTTTCCCCCACTACTTAATTGTTCAGCATATATATATATGTATATGTATGTGTGTGTGTGTGTGCTCGCGCGTGTTCATTTCACATGTGTAATTGTGACCCCTGCGTGTGTTTGTATGTGTCTGTTTAGGTCCAATATGTGCGTGTGATCATGTCAAGAACACTGTATTATCTGCAAAGAGAAATTAAAAAGTGGCCATAAAAAGTCTGTGGATCTGTGTTTCACAAATCACACCCACCCATCGACCCCTGCCCATCCACCTACTCATACACACCGAAGAATACACACACACACACACACACACACACACATATACATATATAGACAAAAAAGCTTTCTGGACCGGATCCCACAGATCAGAGTGTCTGTTTACGGTTTCGATGACGAATGTACCATGATTTTATCATTCACTACGGAAAGCAAACCATCTCTCTCTCTCTCTCTCTCTCTTCTCTCTCTCTCTCTCTCTCCGCGCGTGTGCGTATGTTTGAATGTATTTGGCCTATTGATGGCTTAAATTGTCTGTTGAGTGTGTGTCCCTCTGTGTGCGCGAGATATATGTATACAGTTACAGGTAGCCACTTTTCTGTTTGCGAGCACAAGCTTCTCCTGTTGTGTGTGTGTGTGTGTGCGCGCGCGCGTGTGCGTGTGTTTGTATTTGTGAGTCTGGAGGGATTGCAGATAATGGGAGATTGTGGGTGGCTTGGTGGGGATGGGGGAAGGGTAGTTGGTTTTGGACCCGCAAATGTCACTGAGGTATGTTTGCGTTGTCAGAATATAAAACAAATCAAAGAAAGAAAGAAGAAACGCATCGCTGAGATTGCTACATTCATTGTCCACAGTGACGGTCACTCACAGGTGCGGTATGTCATTGCATGTTTGTTTGGACAGCCTAAACCGACTGTGTACAAGACCAGAAATGCTATAATCAAACACTGAAAGGCTAATCATCAATGAACAGGCTGGCTTAAAACTAAATCTGTCTAGCGCCTACCATCTGTTGGACATGATGGGTAGAGAGAGAGAGAGAGAGAGAGAGAGAGAAGAGAGAGAAGAGAGAGAGGCAGGCAGAGACAGAGAGAGAGGCAGGCAGAGAGAGAGAGAGAGAGGCAGGCAGGCAGAGAGAGAGAGAGAGAGAGAGAGGCAGGCAGGCAGGCAGAGAGAGAGTGAGAGAGAGAGAGGCAGGCAGGCAGGCAGAGAGAGAGTGAGAGAGAGAGAGGCAGGCAGGCAGAGAGAGGGAGAGAGAGGCAGGCAGGCAGGCAGAGAGAGGGAGAGAGAGGCAGGCAGGCAGGCAGAGAGAGGGAGAGAGAGGCAGGCAGGCAGGCAGAGAGAGGGAGAGAGAGGCAGGCAGGCAGAGAGAGAGAGAGAGAGAGAGAGAGAGAGGCAGGCAGGCAGAGAGAGTGAGAGAGAGAGAGAGAGAGAGGCTGGCAGGCAGAGAGAGTGAGAGAGAGAGAGAGAGGCAGGCAGGCAGAGAGTGAGAGAGAGAGAGAGGCAGGCAGGCAGAGAGTGAGAGAGAGAGAGAGGCAGGCAGGCAGGCAGAGAGTGAGAGAGAGAGAGAGGGCAGGCAGGCAGAGAGTGAGAGAGAGAGAGGGAGGCAGGCAGGCAGAGAGTGAGAGAGAGAGAGGGAGGCAGGCAGGCAGAGAGTGAGAGAGAGAGAAGGAGAGGCAGGGGCAGGCAGGAGAAGTGAGAGAGAGAGAGGCAGGCAGGCAGAGAGAGTGAGAGAGAGAGAGGCAGGCAGGCAGAGAGTGAGAGAGAGAGAGAGGCAGGCAGGCAGAGAGTGGAGAGAGAGAGAGGCAGGCAGGCAGAGAGTGAGAGAGAGAGAGAGGCAGGCTGGCAGAGAGTGAGAGAGAGAGAGAGGCAGGCTGGCAGAGAGTGAGAGAGAGAGAGGCAGGCTGGAGAGAGTGAGAGAGAGAAAAGGCAGGCGGCAGAGAGTGAGAGAGAGAGAGAGGCAGGCTGGCAGAGAGTGAGAGAGAGAGAGAGGCAGGCAGGCAGAGAGTGAGAGAGAGAGAGAGGCAGGCAGGCAGAGAGTGAGAGAGAGAGAGAGGCAGGCAGGCAGAGAGTGAGAGAGAGAGAGAGGCAGGCAGGCAGAGAGTAGAGAGAGAGAGAGGCAGGCAGGCAGAGAGTGAGAGAGAGAGAGAGGCAGGCAGGCAGAGAGTGAGAGAGAGAGAGAGGCAGGCAGGCAGAGAGTGAGAGAGAGA
>CM031599.1:59326749-59331749 GCA_018398815.1 Conus ventricosus | reverse complement strand
CAACCTCTGGTGGTCGCAACAAAGACACGGTTTTGTGTCAGCTGCACACTGGTCATTCATTTTCAATTAATTCATACCTTTTCAAGAGGAAAGAAGCTCTATGGTGTATTCTATGTCATGTACCACTCACAGTGAAACACATTCTTTTTGAGTGTTGGGACTTTCATGATGTGAAACGTAAACATTTTACTGCAGACTCCATGAAAACCTCGTTCACAGATGTTGCACCTGATGCGGTCTTTGAATTTCTGAAAGATTAATATTTTCATCTGATTTGAGATTTTGCAATGGAAAGATTTTTAACAGAATTTCCGGTGAGTTTGAGAAGGTGTATTTTAAGGGTTGTGTAAATGAATGACTTGTAGATTGACTTCAGCGTGATGACAGACCTGATAAGGCCCTTTGCGGTCGGCTGGGCTATTATAAGGAATAATGCTTACTTACTCTGGTGTCAGCATACGGGTGGCATACATCCGCACAACCTGGTTAAGATGTATCCTGTCCAGTCTCCATATCTTGCATCACAGAATAAGCCATGACATAGATGCGATCCTTCAACGACGTAAGATGTTTCAGCAGAAATAAGGCATCAGTTCCTAACTTCTTGTATTTCTTGGTTGCACTGGACATAGTCGGTCACATCATCTTCATTGTATCTTTATTAGTAGCCGTCTCTAGATAATGTTCAGTCTGAAAGTGTCAAGACACAATGAAAATCTTAGGAGCCTTTAAGCCTGTTTTCTCCTCTTAACTGTCTGAGCTGTCTATTCAGTTTAACAGAACACGAGTACAAATAACCCTGTGTTGGTTGATGACTCATTTACTCTGACCTGGACGTCCAAGAATCACTGACTGTGTCGGTAACCAATTCCAGTATGTTGTTCGATGGCCATCCCAAGGAGTTCCACCAAAGGGCTTGGTTGACAAGTCTGTACAATGGGACTCGTATATCGATCATTACCTAACCAAGTGGGACGGGTCTCGCTAATTAAGTCCATGAAAATGTGACCATTATAGGGAATTGTGTTTATAGTGCAGCAGACTGGATGTTTGACAGTTAGCGCTAGGTAGTGAGCGCAACAGACTGGCTGTTGTACAACAAACAGCGATACTGTTATCCGGCTCCTTGTTTTCTGTGTCCCAGACCTCAGACCTATGTTGAGACCCGCTTTTCTGGATGTTCTGCAGAACTGGCATAGTTAGACATGTCCTCGCTGCCTATGTCAGCTTGTCTTCTCCTGGTAATCAATAACAATAAATGTTCGCGTTTGTTTTGCTACTTCAAATAGGTACTGTCTGGAGTTTATATTGGCTCCATTTCAAAACAATCGTCCAATCAAAAGTAGAGTGAGAATATGTGGATTGACATCGTCTGCCATTTCGAAGTGTCTATGGTTCTTCCTATCTTATGCCTCTTGATTCCTTGAGGAACATAGGGCCGCAACGACACTCCTCCAACGCACGCGATTTTGGCAGTCCTCCTTAGCTGGGCCCACGTCATTCCGGTGGCCTTCACCTCGGCGTCAACACTCCTGCGCCAAGTCTGTTTTGGTCGACCCACTTTCCGCTTTCCTTGTGAATTCCAATCCAGAGCCTGCTTGGTTACGTTGGATGCGGGCTTCCGTAGCGTGTGGCCGATCCATCCTCATTTCCCTTTCTTTATCTCAGTTTTCAATTGGGACTTGTCTCGTCCTGTCCCACAGTTGTTCGCCGGGATGTTTGTGTTTGGTGAGGCCGTTCTGTGTATTTTCTCGTATTTCAAGCTAAAACATAATAATTGAAATTGCCATTCAGTGTTTCTGGTGCTATTCACTCTTTTACCCCCGCCTAGCTTTCTCCATTTTCCAGTTTTGCACACTGCCTCCAGCTTATCGTATTTCAGTCCTGAATCTTGTGTCATCCCATTTCCAGAGTGTGCAGTACAAAGATCCTTGTGCACACCACACTGACATAGCTTTCTGTCTTCTGAGAAAAATCCGCCTTCTCTCCTTGGCGGGAAATCTCTTCATCCCCGCCATGCACAAAACAACCGGCTGTTTAAGCTTTGATGATCATGTTCAATGAGTTCTGTCATCGGATCGCGTTAAATGAGTTCTACCATCGGATCGTGTTAAATGAGTTTCTACCATCGGATCGTGTTAAATGAGTTCTATCATCAGATTATGTTAAATGAGTGCTATCATCGGATTATGTTCAGTGAGTGCTATCATCGGATCGTGGTAAATGAGTTCTATCATCGGATCGTGTTAAATGAGTTCTACCATCAGATCGTGTTAAATGAGTTCTATCATCAGATCGTGTTAAATGAGTTCTACCATCAGATCGTGTTAAATGAGTTCTATCATCGGATCGCGTTAAATGAGTTCAACCATCAGATCGTGTTAAATGAGTTTCTGTCATCGGATTATGTTAAATGAGTTCTATCATCTGATTATGTTAAATGAGTTCTATCATCGGATTATGTTTAATGAGTTCTGTCATCGGATTATGTTAAATGAGTTCTATCATCTGATTATGTTAAATGAGTTCTATCATCGGATTATGTTAAATGAGCTCTGTCATCGAATTATGTTAAATGAGTTCTATCATCGGATTATATTAAATGAGTTCTGTCGTCGGATTATGTTAAATGATTCTGTCATCGGGTCGTGTTCAATGAATTCTATCATCGGATGAATGTACGTGTCCATTCTCTGTGTTATACAGTTCAGGCACAAGTGGCAGGTGTGTGCGTCCATGGGCGCTTGAGTGTGTGGAGGAGGGCGGATGAGAGGGTGGGAAGGAAGGGAGACATGCGTGTGGGAGAGTCTGGGGAATTCAGACGTATTGATTCGGCCTCTTGAAGATGCGTAGCTGCCTGACTGTCTGTCCTTGATTGCTTTTGAATGACGTTTCTGTTGGTTCAATCCTGGTGTGGTTTATCACGCTGCCTGCCCACTTTAACCCCATCGTAAACATAAAAGGAACTGGAGCCGGCAACGTTTTCTGTTGCACGACAAAAAACAGTTATCGTTGCATTGCTAGGAAACACCAACTTTGAAAACACGCCAACTCTCTCTCTCTCTCTCTCCTCTCTCTCTCTCTCTCTCTCTCTCTCTCTCCTCTCTCTCTAACATACACAGGCACACTGGCCCGCGCGCACGCGCGATCAGATATGAAACATGAGACGGGAAGGGACGGAAAGAGAGTTGACAGTGGGGATGTCTTGTTTACTTTCATCCGAGGGCGCCGATGACATTGTTATTTAGTAGAGTATCCACATCTGCATCCACAAATTCTGTTTTTCCACATCTAACGACGTTGATTGTTGCGAACAAATAGATTTTTCTTTTTAGTTTTACTCGTTCAAAGCGATGTGTTTGCCTTGTCCCTCCTCCTCTCTCTCTCTCTCTCTCTCTCTTTTCTCTCTCTCTCCTCTCCTCTCTCTCTCTCTCCTCACTCTCTCTCTCTCTCTCTCTCTCTCCCTCTCTTTCTCTCTGACTCCCTCTCTCTTGCTCTCACCCTGTATGTGTGTGTGTGTGTGTGTGTGTGTGTGTGTGTGTGTGTGGTTTTTCATGAACTTTTGACATGAAGCCCAACAGTTCAATTTGTGACAATACGGAAGCGTTTACTAGTTTTACAGACATTTGATGAAAAAAAAAAGTATGCTTACCTTAGGCGAACCAAATCGTTACTTGCACTTTTATGGCTTTCTTTAAGATTATAAAAGTTTTACTGTTGTCTAGACTGTATTGCGATTTTCTTTTCCAGGGTGTGGGTTTGGCCAGTTCATAAGGAATTGTAACACTGTCAACTCCATCATGGTCATTGCACAGCTATGCAAAGGCACCAACAGCACGGTGCAGCCTCTGGACACCCTCAGTGACTCCCTCCCCACAGTCCCTGAACTGCTAGCACGAAAGTAGTGTCCTCGCTCTTGTGTTGTTCACGTCAACCTAGAACATTATCATGTTAAATTTTCCGTCACTGAGCACATTGTTGTTGCTTCAGTTCAATAACTTGTTTATGTACACATCTGTTCAATAAAGGAATGTTTAAAAAAAAAAAAACCCAGTGTCATGTAGGTCTTCATCGGGATGAGGGAACAGCGCGTCCAAGAAAAGGCAGATCCTTTTCCATCTGTCTTTGTGTGATGGCGACCAGATTGCAGACAGGGGAGGAGAACTCCAGGAACTTGATAACAGACTGCAGAAGGTGTCTAGAACACATGGAACGGAAGGAACGTCAGTACACTTGGTGGGGGGGGGGGGGGGGAGGAGATTGTCATGTGAATAAAACGTCACCACCTGACCACAACACACATTTATGTAGCTACTGGAGAAAGACGTAGTTACGATAACACAACGCCACCGCCCAACCACAACACAGAAAGTGGAAGCAGCTGTCAGCTCCAACACTAGCAGACGACTTACCAAGTTCTCACTTATGGAAAGTTTCTGTGTCGACCACTATTTCTTCGGCGCTGTAGGACACTAAACCCCCCCCCCCCCCCCCCCCCCCCCCCCCACCCTCTCCTCCTCTTCCTGGCTTCATATCACAGCCATTCCAGTCCCCTCCCCCCCCCCCCCCCCTCCCCTCTTCTCGACAGTAGCATCCTGAAATGTCCTGACCTTGATCACTGCTGCTCTGTTTTCTGCCATTTACGGAGTGCCCTCAAGGTCGAACGTTCATTCATAGCTGCAAAGTGAGGCGACTGCAGACGGAAATGTAAACAAGTTGGAAATGTTGGTGATAATTCACCGTCCAAAAAAAACCCTAGACAAACGAATCACAAGACAAAACACGATACGTTTCGACCTCTTACGTCTACTTCAGGCAAAGTACAAAACACTCAGGACAACGAAAATCAACGAGTAATCATTTGCCTTCTCAGATTCAGTGCAAGATAGGCGTTGAATCATTTAACGCCTGTCTTGCGCCGAATTGGATGAAGATAAGTGATCGCTCCTTCATTTTCGTTGTGTTTTGTATCTTGCCTGAAGAAGACGTAAGAGGTCGAA
>CM031599.1:59291749-59316749 GCA_018398815.1 Conus ventricosus | reverse complement strand
CCCCATCTGAGCACTATTTACTTTAAAGTCGACAGTCTGGGTCTGGATGATTTGAAAGTCCTCTCTTTCCAAAAATCCTAAACTAACGGTGTGTGTGTGTGTGTGTGTGTGTGTGTGTGTGTGTGTTCGTGCGTGCGCGCGCCCCGCGAGCGTGTATGTTTATGTGTGTTTTAAAGTTGTATTATAATTTTTATCCAAACTCATACCAAGTAAGCTGTTTATCGTTTCGTTTCTATTAAACTGGATACCATGTGATGCTAGTCATAATACGTGGTGGGTTCTCGTAAACAGTTACTGTAGTGTTTGGTGTTTGACCAATTGTTTGTTTGTTTAAGTGTTGTTGTTGTTTTTGGGTTGTTGTTGTTGTTGTTGTTGTTGTTGTTGTTGTGTGTGTGTGTCCGTGGGTGCGTGCGTGCGTGTGTGTGTGTGTGTGTGTGTGTGTGTGTGCCCCCACCGTTGCACCTTTTTTTTTTTTTCCTACCCTCCCATCCTTTGTCATCCTCCCCACTTCTTTTTCCTGGGAGCCTTTCTTCAATTTACCCCTTCTTCCCTACCCTCCTCCTCCTTTTTCCCCATTTTTCTGGCAGATTGGCAATGGCAGTCTCAACGAATCTGTCAAAATTCAAAACAAATCGAGATCTGCTGAATGACCTTAAAGTCTCTCATTTAAAAAAACTATTATCAGAAAATGATCTTCCTAAAAATGGGAAGAAAAAACATCTGGTTATCGTCTTGCATCTTTATTAAACGACTCAAAAAAGAATGAAACAGCCAGTGTTGACCAGACAACAGAGCCAGTCGAGGTCTCGACCTCCTTGTTTCCGTCATCCTCATCTTCTGTTAAAACTTTACTTACCTCGCCATGTGTCAGAGAGACCACGTCTACGACACACCAAAATCTGTCAGAATCAAAAAAAATATCGTCTTTCAATTTTCCAGTCATTTTGGAAGATACTAAAAAGGGGTTCTGCAACTTGGCTGGTATTGGGGTTCTCAGCAGAAAGCTGTGGACCAATACCATCGGACCCATTATTGAACAGAGACAATTGTCGTCCGTAAATGGTTGATTGGCTGTACGTCTGCTGATCAGCAAAAAGCGCTCTTTAATACAAAAAATCTGGCTGGCATCACTATCAACTGCTCCATCCCTGAAGTGTATACCGAAGGGTGATTAAACCCATTCCTGTAGATATTTCTCTTGATGAAATCAGAAGAGAAATACCAGGACCAAAAGCGGCCAAAAGATTGAAAAATAAAGATGGCAGTGACTCGAGGGCTGTGAAAATTACCTTCACTGTCCCAAGTCTTCCAAAACAAATCTTTCTGGGGTTTCAGTCTTTTAGCATTAAACCATTTGTTCCGCAAGTCTTTCGTTGCACTCGCTGCAACAGACTGGGACATACAAAATCCGCATGTCGCTCCAAACAGACGTGTGGTAGATGTGGTCAATCTGGCCATGACAGTAACAAATGTTCCAACGCCAGACGCTGTGTGAATTGTTCAGGAAATCACTCTGCTTCCTACCTTGGGTGTCCTGAATATAAACTTAGAGTCTTGGCGGGGTCTTTAAAATCATCTAAATATATGTCTTTCTCAGAAGCCATTTCTCTTGCACGAGCTCAGCTAGAAGGACAAACAAATCCTGAACAGTGTGGTCACCAGTCTTCAGTCCATGATTCCAGTCCATGTAACCATACTGTTCCTGTGTCATATTCATCAGTTGTTGCTGGGAACAAAAGTAAGTCGCCAGGCACGAAGAAGGCGGCTTGCTCCCCAGTAACTGTCTCAAAGATCTGTTCTCCTGACTTGGGAAAAGATAACGTCAAGGCAGAAAATTGTGAAAGTAGGCCAGAATTGTCACCCCCTCTTAGTACTCCTAAGAAAAAATGTCATTCAACAGAGTCTCCAAAAGCACC
The DNA here is from genome assembly GCA_018398815.1 of Conus ventricosus. Taxonomy (NCBI): domain Eukaryota; kingdom Metazoa; phylum Mollusca; class Gastropoda; order Neogastropoda; family Conidae; genus Conus; species Conus ventricosus. The sequence continues at coordinate 59,314,833 of CM031599.1, read as the reverse complement.
ATCGCCCGGCTGTCCATCTCCTAATTTTGATCTCAATAGTATTGTTCTGTTCATGGAAACCCTTTCAGTTAAATTCATCAGTATTATGAAAAACGTGACGGACCTGCTTACATCTTCTGTTTGGAATTCAAAAGAATTATTTCAAACTGTCACGCCAGTGTGTTATGAACTTTTACAAAATGAAAGTTCTTTCTTTGTTTTCTCTTGCAAAAATCCGCCTGTTTCTATTTGTTATTATTCTTCCTTTCCTTGTAATGCGGGCAACCAGTTCAAAAGACAACATGGACAGTCAAGTCATAGATCGTCTTAAGTTTTTACAATGGAACTGCAGAAGCAAGTGTAACATTGACTACCTTATTCAGTTTTTGCAAGACCATTAGTTTTGATGTCCTTGCGCTGCAGTCTCTGAATTGTCATAAAAATGATTTACCAAAACTCCCGGGATACTATTTTCCTCCAGTGACTAATGCAGTGAAGAAAAATACTAAAACAAAAGCTGCCATATATGTGTCGTGTAAAATTTTGTACCAACCTGTTAAAACACCCTGTAACTCGACTGACAAAACGCTTATATTCCTGCTGTATAGCAGTGAATATCAAGGGCCAAAGTTTAACGAGTTGTAAACGTGTTATTACCCAGATGGTGTATGCAAGAAGGAAGCCGACTGGTTGTTTGATTTAGATTCAGACAAAGAGTGGGTAATTCTAGGTGATTTCAATTCCCATCATGCTCTATGGTCCGGAAACTCTAAAAAATATCACAAACGATAATGAATATCTTGCAAACACTATAGTAAATGCTAATCTAACGATACTGAATGACGGTTCTTTTACCAGAATTGCTGATCGTTCTGATCAGAAAAATTCATCAATTGATTTGTCCTTAGTAACTCCGGGTATTTTTCCACTTTGTATGTGGAATGTCATTCAGTCACCACTGGGTAGTGACCATCTTCCTGTTGAAGTTCAGATCTTGGTGAGTCCAGAGAGAACTGAGCATACCCCCGACATACAAAATACAACGAAGATAAAGCTAACTGGACCTTTTTTGCCCAAACTCTAATTACTGGTTCTCTTAAGCTCAATTTTAATCATAACATAGAATCAATAGAAGATCTTGAAAAAAATATGTAGAATTACGAAATCTCATACTGAGAGCAGCAGATTGTGCCATTCCAAAGATTAAGTTTAAAGACCATCCAAAGAGAGCCTCAAACCCTTGGTGGAACTCCTCATGTGAGTTAGCCGTAAAAATGAAAACAGAGACATTTCAAAACTGGATGAATAGTCGTCATTCACAGCCCCCCCCCCAAAGTAATAAATGAACTCCACAGTAAATATAAAATTGCTAATAACTATAGTAACAGAGCAGTAGCTCTTGCCAAAAAACAGTATTATGGTAATTTGATCATGACTTGTTCTAAACATCCACATGACGTTTCTAAATTATGGAAAGAAATTAAAAAAATCAAGGGTACATTCCATCTCCCTCAGCCTGCTTGCATGTTAATGATAAAATTTATAGAACTAACAAAGAAAAAGCTGAATTAATTAGCAGAAACTTTTGCTTCAATGAGTCAGACTGAGTGTTTATCCCAGACTGAACAAATTCGTAGAAAGGAGTTTGAGGATAAATACCAAAACATTGAGCAGCTTAACATAGAAAGTAACACTTTATATATTAACACAAATTTAACAATGCAAGAAGTCTGTTTCGCACTTAAACGCATAAAGCCAGGCAAGATATCCACTGGTTCAGATCCTATTTCCAATAACATGATTAAGCATTTTCCTGCGAGTCTGTTATCAAAGTTGTTGCAGTTCTTTCAGATTTGTTGAATGCTGGAATGCTCCCTACAGATTGGAAAAAAGCTACTGTTATCCCAATCCTTAAACAAGGAAAATCTGAAACTCTTCCCTCTAGTTTCCGACCTATTTCTTTAACACCTCATATTGGAAAACTTTTTGAAAGAATCATGAAAAACAGAATAGAACATTTCCTTGAAAAAAATGGAGTTTTGCCTTTATTCCAGGCTGGTTTTTTGGAAAGGTAGAGGAGTCACAGACCACATTGTCCACTTATCCTCGAATGTGAAAAAAGCTCTTGCCAAGCGTCATTCGACCCTTGCAACGTTCTTTGATGTTCATAGAGCCTACGATTCAGTATGGCATTCTAAATTGTTGTACAAAGCACATGAAGTAGGAATACGAGGTCGTTTTTTTCCAATTTCTGAAAGCTTTCTTATCGGACAGAACTATCCAAGTCAATGTTCATGGAGCTTTATCAACTTCTAAGACTATTAACATGGGTGTTCCCCAAGGAAGTGTAATCGCTCCAACACTTTTCTCGCTAAATGCTTTACGATATTAAACAGGGTTTTAATACAAAAGGTGCCACAATAGCTCTGTATGCAGATGATATTGCTCTGTGGAGAAATGTAAACAGCAATTTTCCCAAACAACAAACCAAAAGAAAGAAAATCATTGAACAGTATCAGGAAATAGTTGACAATATTTTTCATTACATGAAATCAAATGGGTTCGGTTTATCTGCTCACAAAACGGTTTTTGTTGTCTTTACAAAGAAAACAATTGTGTTTGAAGGCAGAGAAGCTGTCTCTATAAAGGTAGATAATAATTTAATATACCCAAGCAAACGAGGTAAGTTTCTCGGTGTAATCTTCCACTATAAACTTTTTTGGAGTAAACATATCAATTACCTTGTAGAAAAGGCTAGGAAAAAAGTTGGTTTATTACGCGTTCTATCTGCTATACCTCTGATTAACTGGGGATCTAATCTCGTCTATGTCGCCTCAGGGCTAGTTCGTTCAATTCTGTCGTATGGCCAAGAAGTTTTTTTTACAGCTGGAAAGACAGATTTACACAAGCTAACCAGTATTGACTCGTTAGCCTTTAAAATTGCATTAGGACTTCCCCGATGGGCTTCAATTGATCTGACGTACAAGGAGGCTGGTGTGTTACCCTTAAATGAACACAGGCTAAGTTGCGCCTGTAATTTTACAGTGAGAGCTAGAACCATTCCAAATTCAGTAATGACTGAACTGGATGGAAGTACGTAGTTTCAAGAGAGATCCGTAACAAATCGGTATACATGTCCCAAGGTGATTGATTATGTTTCCCCATTATTTCAGAACTGTAACCTGTCTCTTGATGGTATTGCCGAGGTTCCATGTTGTTCATACCCTTCGTGGTTGTCAGAGCAGGCTGAAATCATTACACTTACGGAGATCTGAATAAAAAAGATAATCCTCTGTTACTATCATCCTATGCCAAAGACTTGATAGATAGGAAATACGATTCCTATCTACACATTTTCAACGGATGGTTCTGTTTTAGATTCTTCCGATGTTGGGGCTTCCTTTGTAATACCAGCGCTCAGCATTAGAAAGAAATACCATATTACGAAAGGATGTTCTATATTTACAGCAGAGTTATTTGCCATTTGAAAGCACTAGATTTTATACTTGACATGCCTGTTATACATAGACAAATACTTATACTATCGGACTCAAAATCAGCGCTTACGGCTCTACATTGTCAATCAAAATCTAGTCGTTCAGACTTGTGTGAGATCTTATTTCTCATTCATCAGCTAATAACCCGGGGTATCAATGTAACTTTGTTATGGGTCCCAGGACACTCCAGTTTACGTGGCAATGATTTAGCTGACTTTTATGCAAAGGAAGCTGCAAGAAATAAATCTGATGTTTTGAATTGTGGTATCCCTCTTTCTTCATCTGAAGCTATCCACATTCTGACAAGTTCAATCTGGAGCAAAAGACAGAATCAGTACCTTGAAGATTCAGCTCGGAAGCACAGATGGGATGTGACTAAACCAACAAGCAAATGTTGTAATCCTCCAGGGCCAATCCCAAATCGTAACCTTGTACATAGGCTGCGGGTTAATGGTTGGTTATGTAGGTATTTAAAACCGGCACCTGCTTGTGCATGTGGTCAGACTCTCGATATCCCTCATTTTTATTTGACTGTACTAGTACAAAAAATCACTTTCAGTCTCTTCATGATAAGATGAAGTCCTTCAAGCTTCCGCTGACTATGTCTAGTGTTTCAATCCCAGTTATGAGAACGGTTGGAGTCTGGCAATGTTGGCTGTTTATCTTATTAAATCTCATCCACTTGGAAGATATTTTTAACTCTTCCACCGCCCCACCCCCTCGTCACTGCCTCCCTTCCCCTAACAGGTGTGTGTGTGTGTGTGTGTGTGTGTGTGTGTGTGTGTGTGTGTGTGTGTGTGTGTGTGTGTGTGTTTCTTCTCCAATTTGCAAATTTTTGAAATGTTAAAATCTTATTCTAGGCAAAAACCATATCAGTATGGTTCGGCGTCTAATTTGCACGTAGAGCAAGGCTTTTTCATTCCCCCCACCCACTCTCTTCCTCCCCTTCTTCTCCCCTTCCCCATACACACTCATAAGCTGTTCGACTCTTACGAGTAATATGTCAGCCAGTTAATGATCCTTGATTACCATGTACGTATTGGATATACATGTAATCACACAGAATTGGTTTTTCTGAATAACAGTATATATGGCTCTTGTGTGTGTGTGTGTGTGTGTTTCTGAATACCAGTATAATATTTTTTTTATGGGCTCTTGTGTGTGCGCGCGCGCGCGCGCGTGTGTATGTGTGGGGTGTGTGTGTGTGTGTGTTGTGTGTGTGTGTGTGGTGTGTGTGTGTGTGTGTGTGCTTATGTTTGTGTATGTAGAAATTATCTCGTCTATAGCCATATTGCTTTGATGTTTGTGGACGAACGAACGAACGAACGAAGTTTAATGATGTTAGGCTGTAATACCCATTAAGCAAATCGACGCGATGGACAACAACAAAACGCGACTCAATTTCGATTTCATTAACATGGAAACCACAGCAATGTCCTTTTCTTTCACTTTACATGATGAATTTGAGAACGAGAACATGTCACTGGTATTCACTGTCAGTTCTGTAGACGACGGTCACCCCAGGTAAAACTGGATCAGTCCGTGGACAGCGTGCAGGCGCCATAGAGCACATGCTTGGGTCTCTGGATGCTTCGTGTTGCCGCTGCGTCTTCTTTTCCGAGGCAGGCCAATTTAACACATTCCTCCGATGACATGTGTCTTTCTCCTGCTTGTCAAAACAGAATAAGCAATCGTCTTCCGAACCGATCGCAGGAATATTCTAGAACGACGTCGTCGGATTCACACAGCAGCACACCCACGTCATCCGTTTGATGGAGCACGACCTTCCGAAAAAAATTGATTTCTGTGCGGATCTCGGAATCGTCTCTGCACCTGTCGCTCTGTAAGAGTAACGGCATAACCCTTAACCATTCCCGTGTCAAAAACCAGCGATAATTTTGTCTATAGCTTGCTCCAGACTTGTTTCGATGTCCGACGGGTGATTTCTGGGCCCCTGCTGTTTCACTCCTACAGATCGGAACGCAAACACCAAAGCGTATCCTGAATATGCGACGTGTCATTATCATCTCGAATCGGCTTGATGTGTTCCTCCTGTGTTGTGTACTATGTTCATCCAATTCGGTGTTAGGTACGGCCAGTTCATTCGCGACACAAGTGGTACCGAGACCAGCTCCAACCTGTTCATGTCGTCCGTTCTGCTGCTCCGATCTCTCTTGATCCGTCGCTCCTGGCTGGGGGAGGGGGGGGGGAGGTGCAAAGGGGTACAGGATTGTATATAATTGGCAGAATTTTTTTTCTCTGTGTGTGCGTGCGTGCGTGCGTGCGTGCGCGCGCGTGTGGGGTGTGTGTGTGTGGTGTGTGTGTGTGTGTGTGTGTGTGTGTGTGTGTGTGTGTGTGTGTGTGTGGAGCGTGGGTGTGTATGTGCGTGCGCGCGTGTATGTGTGCGTGAAAGAGTGTGTTGTGAGAGTGAATGCATGTGTGTACGAGTGCTCGAGTATGAATGTGTGTGTGAGCGTGCGTGTGTGTGTGTGTGTGTGTGTGTGTGTGTGTGTGTGTGTGTGTGTGTGTGTGTGTGTGGGCGCGCGGGTGTGTGTGCGCGTGTGTGTGTGGGCGTGTGTATGTCTGTGAGAGAACGGGGAAATACCAATCCTGGGCCACTTCCGCCCTCACCCAGTTTCGGGCGAAAGTAACCCAGGATTGGTATTTCCCCGTTCTCTGACAAGTAAGACTTCAATAACCAAAAAATAACGATTATCTACAAACAAACATACTGTGTAGGGTTATCCGTTTTCAATACTAATTTACTAAACTTTTCAGATTTCAGTTTTTTGTTTAATCCTATGTTTTTCCTGGTCATTTTCAATAACATCATTTTCGCGCAAACATTCTTCAATGAGTCTCTGTCTTTCATGTGAAATAAAACTACAGTTTTTAACTGTTCTCTAAAGTCTTTTAAAAACCGAGTATATTTCTGGCATAAAATCCACACACTTATCCCAGCATGCCTTCCGCTGAAAGCTAGTTTTGACAAAGTGTTTCCTTTTTAACTATGTCTCTTTCTGCTGAACAGTCATCTATAATAAATAGTGTTTGCGTTCCTTCAAACAGTCTATAAAACTGTTCTAAACACTCACTCAGTTTATTGCTAGGATTAACTAAATATAATGTCATCATCTGTCCATATAAACCTTCATCATGATATCTTTTGTTCCAATTAAGTTGTGGCCAAAACCACAAAATGATTAAAATTATAGCATAAACTGTTTGTAATAGGTCTAGGACAAATATTGTTTTTTTTCCCCGCAACCAGTTTGCCACAAAATCACCGAGCAAATGAGAGATTTTTATGTCATAAATTTTACTAGCTCCAGGGGTTTATAGAGAAATATAATCTAATCCCGTTTTTATTATTTTTATCATACATTCTGTCAAAACCTGTTCAGTATAAATAAAACCCTACAAACCTAAATTGTAATATTTAATCCAAATTTAGGTTCTGTAAGATTGTTTTCTATTTAATCCAACAGTGATTTGGTTCTTTTTTATGATTCTTAATATCCCTCGCCATTGTGATGAACGACGACAAACAACGTTAAGGCGTTTAACGTCTAAGTTTTGGCAGCTAATATAATTCCTTTTATAAGGGACGTCACTAACGCCCACAACCCCCTCCCTCTCCACATCTATAAAGACAGAATTTCAAATATCATGTGAACGGTCTCCTAATATTCTGGCTTGATAGAACTTATTTTTGTAGAAACTTTTGTTTACACGGTTTCTTTTCGGTGGAGATTAACTGTTTGGGGGAAATTTTCGGCGTTAGTTTCAATTTCTTTCCGGGACTTTGTCGTCCGCATAAGACTTACATGTAATGGCCAGAGTTGAATCTTTTCTAAACTTTTTTGACGCTTTAAAAAATTAAATGGGCTTATGAAGTCAATTTTATTTCCCATTCTAAATATGGTTCTAAATGCCAGTTCTGTCAGGTTTTCGAAACTATTTTATATTCATACTGGCCTACATTATTTGCCTCTAAGAGTGCGTAGTTTGCTTCTAGTTTAAAACCGAGTGTTGTCGTCAACCTCTTTGCGTTATAATCACCATCTTTAGTGTCCTCAAAACCATACCAAGTGGCCTAATCTCACCATTCTGTTATCAAGTCCGCATCATCTTGCAAGTCTTTTAATTCTAAGGTTATACACCTCACAGGCGCTAATTAACTACTCCGGATTCTTCGCCCACGCGACATTTTTTAGTACACACTATTATTTATTTCAAAACAATGTGCAGTTATCACATTTTAACACTTTCCTTTTCCTCCCCCGTTTTGTCCTTGATTTTTCTATTAAAAATGATCCGACCTCCACAAAACGAATCTGGTAAACTTAAATTAGAAGTTGTATTGGGTGGGGGATTTCATATATCGCAATAATGCAGCTTTCCCTGACGGAAGAGCTCTTAAATCAGTGAGGGCCTTCCATCAAATAATTTTCAATCAGTGCACAGCTCATCCAATGGCCACAGACAGAGAGTAATGAATGTAATGCAAATTGAGCGGGATTTTCCCCTCATAATAGTTTTGTGTCTGGCCCAGCATTAAAACTATGAGTGGTAAATTGCTAGTGTAAAGCCTAACATTTAGCTATCTCCTATCAAAAAAGTAAAGATGTTCCTATCGTCTTCAAGCTTAAATGTTAACAATGTTTTTAGATTTGCAATTTGTTAAGTTGAGAGTAATGTCAAAGTTACTCATTGCTTCTTTTAGTGACCAAAACCCGTAATAACCATCAGTTATTGTAACTGGCTCCCATTTTGGCCCTGCTCTGTTAACTAGTTTAGAACCTTATTATTCTTCTTGCTTTCTTTTATTAAAACCATACGGACTTTGTAGAAGAATTTCAAGGAGCGCGACCATTTTGGTTCCCAATCGTTCATTAACGCATTTCTACAACCCGGGACGAAAGGACGGTCTTTGGTCTTGGGTTGTTTATTGTTACAAACATTTTAAAAACAATTACAAATAGTGCATTCAAATATAACTGATGCAAAATTTTCTGTTGGGCCGCACTACAATCGTAAAAATATAACAACTGACACCCCTCGACATTTCTGTGACCCAAACGTTCGCTTTTCAAAAAAGGTGAGTACTCCATTGAAGAGCTATCTTAACCCCCTATTAAAAAAGACTACAATACATCGCGAAAGCGTGTTAGTCATCCGATGCATTTTTATCAGAACCAGTTAAACTTGGCTGTGTTTTGTGCATCAACTGGTGTGGAGTGTCGTATGCTGGATCACTTTAAATCATCCTGATCCTTGGTAGGGTCATGTAACAGATTTCATTTTTATAACACCTTCAGACTATTTTAACAGAACTGCAAGCGCCATTACCGAATGACAAACTCGATTAAATCCATTCAGCAACAGAATAGACATGAAGGCTTTTGAAAGGGAATCTGTAACGAATTCAATATTAACATCAAGACAACTTTAGACAAAAGTTGGATCTTAATCATGCTTTAGCACCCCTTATTTTTGGGGCTGCACAGAAAAGTTTAAATTTGACTGAATCCCTTACACAGCTTTCTCTTTCAGCGAAACAGCTTTTCCACCCTCGGTCCATAGAGCAAGAGCAATAAAACAGCAGACATCATTTATCCTTAGACACTTCTAAGGGCCTACCTAGGGCGGGAATAGAACGAATAAACGACTCTATTCGTACTTACGTTTGTGTTTGCGAGGTTCGCAAGCACAGGCAAGATCGAGCATAACTGATCCCTACTGGCTTTACAGCGCAAAACAATACTTAGCAAATTTAGAGGACGACAATTAATTCTACAGTTGATTTACTTCAAGTTATTAAAAGATACCAAAATGTTTTACAATACGCAAGATCGAAAGTAGACTTTGCTAGTTGGCACTGGTTTATACATTTGCCTTCTGACCTCAAGACTCCAGGAGGAATAATAATAAAACTTATAATAATGAAATTTCTTATAGCAGGCAATGACACAAAGGTTGGGAAAAACAAAACAATTCTGGGCCAGTAATAATTACAAACAATAAAAAAACACCCAAGATTAAGTCATCTGATTCCGAAGTCAAAACCCCCAAAGTCATTGACGACTCAAACAAAGCTTGCAACTCTGTTCGCGATGACCATGATTGAAAAGACAGCGCTTGTTCTTGGGGATTAACTGGCATAGATACTTGTCTTTAATCTACTAAATATTAACCCCACTATAAGAGAGCTAATGCCCATCAGTGCGCGGGCCATAAAGCCAACTACTTTTGCTTGCAGTAGACAAAAGCCAGCTGAAACAATACTCCCCAATATTCCTGTAAAGCTCCACGGCTTTAGCCAGCTAATTTTTTTAATAAATTCGCAAGATGATCAAGCTTGTTTTTTTTACCCATGATTTATCAGGTGATGGCGATGGTGGCACTAAACTTTGACACCACCACCGCCCGTAATAGCCATCACCAGTGTACTTATTGCCAAACCTAAGCTGTTATAACGCTTACTAATGTTCTCCTGCTCTCTAAACAGTGTTCGTATTCGTTCTGCTAGTGTCGTGTCTTCATATAAAATTCTATGGATAGTTTCTCTTATTCTGCTCACTTGGATTCGTAATTGGTCTCGGTTATAGTTAGCGCTTCTTCTTCTAGTCTTGCTGATCTCTCTTGTTCAAGATCGTTTAGTCCTTTGGTTATCTTTCTTTAATAGCAAGGCCTAAGTTCGGCATCAGCCCAAACGAGTGGTTCTTTTTCCTCTTTTTTAGATGCTCATACTAGTGCAACCTAGTTATTGCTAAATTGTTTTGGTAATTCGCCTGAAATGGTTCTTAAAGCAGATCCAAGGCCGTTAGTTCTCGCATAGGCCCAAAAAAGGGGGGGGAATCATTAATTGTTTTAACGCGTTTCTTCTGAAAAACTGGGTTCTTCTGCTTCTATTGTTTTATTACTTCGCCTGCTGATTGATTTAATTCTTTAAGTTCTATGTTTTTGCATTTAGGTTATCTGTTGGGAGTTCTTGCAGTGTGTTTTGAAGTTTGCACACTGCCCTCCCCGCTCCGCCCTTTATTTTGGCCTAACAAGGGCCAAGGCGATTTTGGATCTTTCACACTGAGTCCTATTTCTAAATTTGAACCCACGGCTAAAAAACTTTTGATGGGTCTTTTTTTAGTGTAAGCTGAACAATTGTCCTCGTCCTCCTCACAAACAAATGGTCATCATTTACTTCAAAATTCATTAGGGTCTATAAATTCGGGAGTTCTTGGCCTAAACTCAGGTATAATGTCTGCCTACTTTCTGTTAATTTTAATACCGAGCATGTTGGTAATGTACTCCCCGATTTTTGCTAATTCATACATGCAATGAACCCCGAGCGATGCCGCACCCCAAGGGGAATCACTCATGCGTCCTCCGGACAAAAACATCATAATCTTCATCTTCATGCTGCCATGTTTTCTTAATAATTAATTTTTTTTATTTGTTTAATAAAAAAAATGTTACAGGCATATGCATTGATTTCTGACCACCATAGAAGACCTGATAGAACCCTTTGGCGTGAAGGGAAATAAGCGGAATATTACTGTTCCAAATAATCCATCACTATTGATGCAGATATCAAATTCTTACTGTCAAATTTCCGAACCTAGGAGCGGAAGAAGTGGAGTGTGCCAGCTCTGCGCGTCTTACTTTCAAAATAGCGCTCGAAGCGCAACAGACCCCAACAGGACAATTTGTCAGAATTTGGGGCGGGCAATTGTTAAGAAATTGCTATACAACTTTGAGGGGGCAAGGAATATATTTCTTTACATAATGCAGCCATATTTTACCATTCTAGCTATGGCTAACCGGGAAAGAAGAGGGGCGATCTTGCGTTTCAAGGAATCGAAAATGAAGAAAGCAAATAAAACTTAGAAGAGGCGCTGAAACTCGCCTCAGGTGCTAAAAGCAGCAAAAAGGCAAAAAGGCTTTAGCTGTATGTGATGCGTATGGAAAGCGCTTTTCCATGCCCTTAGATTTGAGTGTTAAAAGCCAGGCACCATAACTTTCCAAGGAGCATTAAAAGACCGATTGTCATATGAACTAACTTTTAATGAATAACAAACGCGTTATCAATCACAGACACCGCAGCAAAAGTACAGCATTTCTTTCTGACATCCGATAGAGTTTTGAACGTTGTAGCAACCTAATTAGCAAGCAGATGAAGCAACCAATATCATCAAATTATCAATAATTACGAAAGAGTATTCATCATACAACATATCCTAGAAGCAGGCAGACACTATATGGAAGTTTAGTTTTAGCGCTCAGCAAGATCGCTTTAAAGGGATTTTTTGCTGTGCGAAGATGAAGAACCGTTTCAAAGAGTTAAGTGAAAAGTTGTTTAATCCAAAAATAACGAAAGTACAATGTACGATTGAGGCCAGCCTAACCAATCTACGCTAGCGGCTATAAACCTTATCAACATTTGATGAAATAAGAAAACTGATTGGGCGGGAGGTGTAGAAGTCTACAGTAGACCTTGTGTCTAAAGATTTTACATCTTCACATGTTTGGCTTGGATGATTTATTTTAACAACAAAATACGTTTATGGATTACCTAATCAACAAGGAGAATCAGGTGGCATGGAAGCGAGAAAACTGTGAGAACGTAATTAACATTCAAATTAATAAAGAAAAGAAGCCGAGAAACCGCTTAAGTACATTGTGTTTTTATTATATGATGCCAGCTAAATATAAGCTAACAGATTAAAGATGTACTATACTAGAATATTATTTTCATTTATAAAAAGCATGTCTGTTTCAGTTTATCCAAATGTGCCAACACGCCCCAAAAGAAGAATAGCAGGCATTCTGCTGTTATAGAAACCCTAACATAAACCTTCAATTAACTAACATTACACAAATGCATCAATTACTAGAGCAAGACCATTCAAAATACAGCAAAACCAAACAATAGTCTGCTGCCTTTAATGCTGTTACATAGGTTAATACTGAGCATCAACTTATAAGTGCTCTAATCAGCAGGAACCAAGTGTTTTGGTCCTCTTACAACGGCATAGGCGCACACCGCAGCTTTTACCTCTAGGAGGTTTGTCTTTAGCCTCTTGGCCTTGTTCATTAGCTTAGTGCCGCTAGCAAAAAAATAAAAACTAAACTCCAAAAGCAACACAGCTATGGTTTGTCAACTAATTACAGCATAAACTTAGCACGTACAAACTGACAATAAATAAAAGCGCTTGTGACTCAAACATCACGATGAGAATTTAATCGTTTACCAGCCGATTTTGATGACTACAAAAGACTAAAGTTTGATCTTCAAAGAAGCGGGACAAGTTTTTTCTCAACACAGACCCCGGCAGATAAAAAAGAATGCGTAAAAAAATAAAACGAACAGTAAACACTGTTCTAAAAGCTCATCATTTACAACACCAAAAGGTGGTTTATACTTTAGTTTATGAGTCCAAGCACAAAAAACTGGTGATATTGATTCGGATAATTTTTTTTTTTTTAATTTAAATAAATATATTTGGGCTTTAAAAAGAAAGACAGATGGCTAAATATATGAAGGACAAGACGAATTTTGAAGAAGCTCGAAGAGACGTTGATCAAGAAGCACTGAATGATATTGATTTAAAGTCATTGACCCAAAAAACGACAGGCAAGTGTTGTTCATGCTATTTTCTCAAGTTCCCCAGGCAAACTAACAATAGACCCCATTTAAGTAATTTTACTGTTTAAGTAATCCGACTATGTAACCAATAACTGAAGAAAAGCTAGAATCTGTCTCAACTAAACAGCAGACAAATTCTTTCTCATAATGAACTTAACACCCCCGTTGCAGACAACCTGCTTGCACAGTTTGACGCTCCGCGAAGAAGCTAAAATGAGAGGCTCTGGTTTGTCAGAGGCGAAGCTTAGAGATTATAAAACCAGGCTAAAGTATGCACCGATTGTAGCAAGGCTTACATTCCGCTACCCGGAGTTGTTTTAAAGAAGCATTTTAATACATAAAGAATTCAGACACAATGTTTCAATTGGTGCGTTCTTGCAAGGCGGCATCATTCCGCGCCACGCAAGAGAGAGTGACTAACAACGGCAATACACCAAAGATCTTAACTTCAATGGAATATCCTTTCCTGGTAGGTAGACCAAATTGATCAGTTGAAGAACTAAACAAACCCAATAACTGTCAATATCTACACATGGAATGAGGAAACACATCTACAGCCGATTAAAGGGTCCCAGAAAATCCCGACGATTGGCGAGCCAGACAAAAATCAGTTGACTTACTACTAATGTTTTTCACCAGCGGGCTGCCCATTACACATGATACGATCAAAGAGTAAACTAATCAGTCATAACTACAAAAGATGGGCAAAACAAAAATCTGCAGAAAATTTTAACAGAATGCCACTGTTCCAAGACCGCAAGCCGAACATAAAAAACATTGTATCGCCCCAGTTTGACTGTATCCAACTAATTAACGGCCCCCACTGATCTAAAGTTAGTTTTTTAAGAACTTGGAAAAAACTGCAACTTTCTCCATACGTTGTTTATGCAGTACTTTGAATCACTCATTGATCCTTATGAAGCCCCACCACAAAAACTTCGAAAAACAGTCTAAGAGTAATCATCAATTTGGTCATTTGCCTCATTATTGTTAGACGGATGCTTTATTCAGACCAGAATTATATAGAGGACCAAATGCGCAGAAACATTCTTAAAACGCATGCAGCAAGTCTAACGCCTGTTCTAATAATCTAAACTTATCTGAAATTCATAATGACAGCCTTGAAGACCACAACAGATGACTCAGCCACACATGTTGATTTGGCGGTTTAGAGCGAACGCCCAAGAGTGTAAACTCCCACATAAGAGACCATGATCATATTAGCGGGAAGTTTAGAGTGCAGCGCACAGTAAATGCAATCTTCAACTAAAGTTGATCCAAAGACATGAAGCTCCCATTTCTTTCATAACTTGCGATTACACTCTCATCTTAGAATTCAAGCAGTAACCAGCGCCTTCAGTGCGATGCATTGCTCAGTCATCAGAAAAGTACATGTGCTTTAATCTAAAAATAACATGTCTTTTTTATACTCAAATGCAAACAACATGATGGTTCATTAGATCCTGGCTATTTCCTTACAGTCCTGCCCCCAATAACGGATAGAATATTTTGACTCAACTCTTGATAGAAAGGGTGTTTACCCTTATAATACATGAACAGTTAGGGAAAGTTTGACGAAGATACACTTCCGCCTAAAGGCGCGTTTTCTTTCTAGTCTTAGAGGAAAGGACACAGTGATTCAATTACCAGCATGCTCAAGATGCGTGGCAGAAGTTAAGTGAAAAACGATGGGAGACTATCATGACTCCATTAATGCAGATTATGTTTGTTGGCGGACGTCTTTGAAAATTATAGAAAGACCTGCATGAAACATTATAGCTTGATCCCCGCGCATTTACATTTCTGCGCCCGATGAGTTGGACGCTTTGCTTAAATTTTAAGGAATACAGAATTGATTTATTTGTCGGACCTACCAATGATTCAGAATGATTGAAAAACGATTGCTGGAGGAATTATATGGCTCGCACCATTACTGTTAAAGCAAAACAACAAATACCTAGATGATTATGAATACGAGTAAAATCTAACTATCTCAATGTATTAGATGCAAACAAACTGTATGTTTGGGGGCTATGCAACAATCACTTCCATTACGTAACTTCAAGATGTCCACATACGAATAATATCAAAAAGCATTAAAGTGGTTGGCATTTAACGCCTGATCAGCAGCGCGGTTTCATTCTAGAAGTTGACTAGAAATCCGCATGAACTCCAAGACCTGCATAAGACTAACCATTAGCACAAAAGTCTAAATGATCCAAAGAGAGCCGCCTAAAACTTGTGCCTAATCTTCGAGCAAAAAAAATTATGTCCTGTCATAACAGACTTTCACCATTTTATTTAAGACATGGTTTAAAGTGACAGAGCTGTTCATCGGAATAATTGCTTTTTGATCAAGAACTGTTCATGAAACCATACATCAGGAAGAACCACTGATCACAGAACTAAATCCACAGATGCTTCGAAAAAGAACTTTTTTCAGCTATGAACAACACTGTTTTGGGAAAGTACTAGGAGAATCCGCACAAGACGCAAAGATGTCAGATTGTCACCAGAGAATACGAAGCAATTAAGCTGACTCAAAACCTAATTATCAGGACTTTAAAGATTCATGATCACGTTTGGCATAATGATGAAGACAAAGAAGTCAAATTGACCAAACCATATTTATTGGGTTTACTGTTTTAGAAATTATTCAAAAGCTTTTGAATGTTAGAGTTTCATTAAGACTACTTTAAGCCCTCGTATCCTGAGTCCAGAGTACTTTCACAGATACAGACCGTTATTGTTATAGATATTCCTACTGAAGACATCAATAAAGACATGGAAATAGAAGTAGCTAAAGGGCATGCGGGATGGTACATCACATCTGATTACCCCTAAAAGAGATTCGCCTTGCATTCATTACTAATAAGAAGGTTTTAGAAAGGATGAAGGATGAATTATCTGAAAGGTGATCAAGGAATATTGGGTTAAGGTCAAAAAGTTCAGTATTTTCGAGCCAAGGGGAGAAAATCATTAAAAAGCAAAGGAATATCTCGCAGCGTTGTGCAGTCAAACAGATCACATGACAACTACAAAGATAGCAATGGTTTTGGCAAAAAGACTTTCATCATGACAACTAAAACTGCGATCTAATCTCCATGAATTCAACACAACAGTTGTAACAAAGAATCATTAGATAGAAACAAACACAAAACGGTGGTTGTTAATCCAGAGTTTTCATATGCAATTGGGCACTGAAGAAACCGTAATATTAATAAAGCGAACCTGTGTCTGGCGGAATTATCTGCAGTTCTTCTTTCATCACAAAAGATTTGAGGAGCTGGTTGTTTGTTGTGTCAGTTTTCTCGTAAATAATACACGGGCGATTCAATTTTTTTAACAATTCTTTTTTATTTCGTCGTGATCACACTCCAAATTGGATCGGTTGCCCTGTCAGTGTCCCCTGCTTCTCTTCCCCGTAAATAAGGGACCTTACGTTCAAACCAAATGGTAATAGTATGCCCGATGAAGACTCTCCTTCCAACAGCATTTATTGTTTTTTCTTTTTGAATGCTTGTACTGGTGTTAGGCCTTTAAAATTCTTCATTATTCATTGCGCGCAAAACTGAGGGCAGTCCTTCTAAC
Organism: Conus ventricosus; assembly: GCA_018398815.1. NCBI lineage: Eukaryota > Metazoa > Mollusca > Gastropoda > Neogastropoda > Conidae > Conus > Conus ventricosus. Next base: position 59,298,120 of record CM031599.1, on the reverse strand, counting down.
CCATTCTGTGTTGCGAGAATTGTCAATCAGCTCTCTGTGATACTGGTAGGAGAAAAGCCTTTCGGCCAACTGTTTGTTAAAGTTTTCAACTAAAGCCTGTGATCTGTGAACTCCTGGAATGCCTCTTTTAATGGTAACTCTATGTTTCAACAATAATTGATTCACTCGACCTTTAAATTCTTTTCCATCATCAACTTGAATCATGCGAGGATAAGTTAGCGGGCCTCGTTGGTATATCAGTTGTATGGCAACAGCAACAGCAGAAGCACTCTTTTGTGTTAATGGTTCCGCGTCTTTGTATCTTGAAGCTATGTCAATGACTGTGAGTGCGTACTTAAATCTTTTTCGTCTAATCGTATCAGAGGGTAAATATAGAAGATCCATTTGATGGGTGTCATTCGGTATTGTATTGACAAAGTGTGGTCTCTGTATTCGTCTAGGGGCAGGTAAATAAATTTGCCAAATCGCTTGTTTAGATAACCATTCCTTTGCTGTTTGTTCACTGGCCCCCGCTGCTTGGCTTAGCTTTTGTATTGCTGTTATTCCCTTCCAATATCCTTTTGGCGAATAATAGATTTGTTCATTTTTTATTCAGCCAATTTATGTGCAACAAAATACACAACAGTCATACCAACGACAATAAACGCGATTTCTTGCATCTTTGTTTTTCTGATGGATGATAAAAGTCGCTAAATTTTGGTGGGGGCAATGCTGGACTGGTTTGCCTGTTACTAGATAATATTGTTTTATTGCCTGATCAACATCTTTAAATATGTAAGCTGCATGCCCCTGTCTTTTCAGTGTGTCATTAATAAAATCTAACTGCTTAAGTCGCTGCCTTTCATAGGCGTCTTGTGCAGCTGCTAGTTCCCCCCATAGCTTTGTTATGTCTTTTTCTCTCGCCGTCATTCCCCAGTTTACTAAATGCAAAATTACTGCCGCTAAAAGCAAGCGCATTCACCACAGCGCCGCCTATCATTATTGCGAGTGAAGCCATTTTTTATAAATGTATTTTTTTTTCTTACATATTTATATTGTCTGGAATTATTCCTTGCTTGACTAGAAAATCTTTCGTGGCAACCGAAGCTGCAATGATAGCAATCAGCTTTGCTGAATCCTCAAAGTCTAGTTTGCCAAGATCTGCTGGTTTTAATTCTTAACAGGCTTTTACCAAGCATTGAGTATCCTACACTTAGTCCTCCAATAACAGCAGAATGGTATACAAGGTTGGTAACAGTTTTTTCGGTGCTCATTTTTATAAAATAAAATAATTATAATTATTAAAAAACATGAACAGTGATGATCTCCTACAGCTACAAGGCAGCCTAAACCTTCCTGAACTTATGAATGACCAAGTTAATGATCAAGCTATTATGCCCAAAAAGGAGAGGCTGTATTCTTTAGCAGCATGCGGAAAAACAAAACAGTTCCTCGGAACTGAATTCAGCATTGAACAGATTCAACAGATGCCGCCGCAAGACATTTTAAAGTATCATAACAGGTATGAAGCGCAGCTGGGTCGAGAATGGTAAAAAGTGTGGGGCAAACGGTTCTTAGTTTGTACACTAAACTAGTCAGTAGATTTGCTCCCATTGATTCTGAACAAGATCTTACGTATGATTTAACGCAAGATCCAGTTTTAACAAAGTCATTAGAGTCTCTAGGATGTGATTTATACTATAGATTTGGAACATTGTTATCGCCATTAATCATGGGATTAATAACTTTCAATCATATAGATTTTATTTCCCTTCAAAATGAACGAGCTGGAAAATCATCAGAACCAGAATCAGGTGGAGAAAGTAACCAAGCCAGAAAACCAGCAGAAAACATTGAATCAGGTGGAGACCATTAAAAATCCTGGGCGTGTTGAAGCAGGAAAAAAATTAGCAGAGTGGAACAGACAAAAAAAATTAATGTTACAGAATATAACTCATCATGAAAACATAACACCGCTAACGCCAGAACAAGTTGATTCAATGCCAGCTATAAAAACTCCATGTGATACAAGGGCCCCAAAGTCTTCATGGAATATTGAACTTAAAACTGTTGCCATTTTTGGCGCCATTGCTGCTGTTGGGGGCAGTTATTGCGGCTATAAAATATATACACAATTGCAACAGAAACAAAAGCAATCAAAAAAATCTGAACCATTAAATGCAGAAAAAGACAACTGCACGCCAAAACCGCCAATAACAAAGCACCATTTTGATCCATTTCAAATGGAATAATATTTTAAATTTTTTTATAAAAAATAGATCATGGCGTATTATAAAATGATAAAGTCAATAAATAAAGACATGGAGTCTATAAAAGACATTTCCATAGACCAGAATTGTAATCAATGCGGTTGCTTCGGATGTAAAAACTTCATTAAAATCTATGCAGAAAACGCTGAGCAAGACATCCTCAACGATGACGCGTTTTTTGAGGCGTGTGTGTACTATATTAGACATCTACTATTTAAGATAAAAACATAGCTTGTATTTTTTTAATAATTATAAGATAACTTAATAAGAACTTGGTTGTACTTAAAGGATGACTTGAGGATGACTTGAGGATGACTTGAGTAAGAACTTAGAAGTGACTTAAGTAGAAACTTAGAAGTGACTTAAGTAGAAACTTAGAAGTGACTTGGGGTGACTTAAGGATGACTTGAGGATGACTTGAGGACAACTTGAGGATGACTTAAGTAAGAACTTAGAAGTGACTTGATTAAAAACTTAACTAAGAACTTGAGGTGGCTTAAGGTGACTTTAAAAAAAAATTTTTTTTTTTTTTTTAATTTTTTTATTTTTTATTTTTTTTTAATTTTTTTATTTTTTTTTTTATTTTTTTTTTAATTTTTTTATTTTTTTTATTTTATTTTTTTTAATTTTTTTTTTTAATTTTTTTTATTTTTTTATTTTTTTTAAAGTGATTTATCTCCCTTTAATTATGCAAAAAAATATAATTACCTCCCCTGAATAAATTATCTATTTATAGATCAGTGAGAGAGAATTGATTATTAAAAGTTGTGTTTTTGTGTTTAATTTGCTAAAGTTTTTAATATAAATATTGTACAAAGTAGCTACTAAAAAGTACTTTAAAGCACAGTTGTTGTTTAACCTTTAAAACTATTCTGCTTGAATAAAAAACAATTTTAATAACACCCCCAATTATGCATAAACACCATAAAATTATAAAAGCTTTCAGTTTGTACAGTATATATATTAATCCAAAAAGTGTAAAGTTGGGAATATGCCTGCGGTGGTTTTGTGCTTGTTTGTGTGGGTTGGAAAGTCTTAATTTGGCCCTCTTCTCTGCCCTATAGTGACCCTTCCCATTTTCGTGTTTCGTCTAGGTCACTGGCGCGGCTATAAACGCCCGCAAACCACAATGTGATGTCTGGGTCACTGGCGTGGCTATAAACGCCCGCAAACCACAATGTGTGTGTCCTAGGAAGGGCCACTGAAAATGGGGTGAGAGAATTGCCCCAAATTAGACAAACTGAAAGTAGGCAACCAAGTGTAGAAATACCACTATTAGAGGCATATTCCCAAAACTCTTCGCATCTAGCCACATTATCTGTGATCCTCTGGATCTGGCTTGGGGCCCTAGGGCGCCATAGGGTCTCAAGTTAGACCCATGGTGATCAGTAATGTGGCTAGATGCGAAGAGTTTTGCATTTTTTTTATTGAAAAGTTTAGTAAATTAGTATTGAAAACGGACAACCCTACACAGTATGTTTGTTTGTAGATAATCGTTATTTTTTGGTTATTGAAGTCTTACTTGTCAGAGAACAGGGAAAGGGCATTCTGGGCCACTTCCGCCCGAAACTGGGTGAGGGCGGAAGTGGCCCAGGATTGGTATTTCCCTGTTCTCTCTGTGTGTGCGAGTGTGTAAGTTTGAGTATATGTGAGGGTATGGGTGTGTTTGTAATGAGATGTGTGTATTTGGGTATTTATGTAAGTGCGTTTGTATGTGTGTACGTGTGTGTGTGTGTGTGTGTGGTGTGTGTGTGTGTGTGTGTGTGTGTGTGTGTGCACGTATTTTTGTGTGTTAATTATGCTTCTTTGCTTTGAATGAAAAACGTTCATATTCTGTTCATAATGTTTTCTTAAATGTCAGTACAACCTTGAGTTAATCTGACAATAAATTGGTTTCAGTCAGTCAGTGTGTACGCCCCGTCACGAATGCTGGCTTCACAGTCTGCAGGGGCCAGATCATTCATTATAAGACATGTTCCATCCTGCAGCATGACAACAGCACACGCTGCTGCCCATCCCCGATCCCTCCATGTCACTTTGAGGATCGTCCAGTTACGCGGAAATATGAATATTCAGCTGCATCAAGCTCTTCCCAGTCAGATGACAACGTGTCACATAACATCGTGTTGCCGTGTCACAGACAGAATGTGCCTGCGTTTATGCAGACTGGCCCTAACGCGACGGTGGTGGACGTTGTTTTTCCTTCAGAGCGAAACAACAGCCTCGTTCGGGGGCTGCGTATGATCCTCAAGCGGAGATCCTTCGCAAACCCATAGCGCAGATGTCGTGATTTTGGTAGCTAATGATGACAGAAAGAAGCTGGGTCTTATGAATGATTCCCATATCGACCCAAGGCCTCTTTAGCGCACGTTTGATGTTGATGTCGTACGAAAACATCGTCTCCGATCGGCGAGGCTTCGATTTGCCCTCCATTCCAACCCCCCCCCATCCCCTCCCCTCCCATCCCCACCCTCTCCCATTTTTTTTTTTTTTTTTTTCTGTCCCAACCTCTGCGCTACCTCAGAGGCAGTGCACCCACGCCGCTCATTCCGACACCCCGTCCACAGCCATAGCCCGGCTGGCCCCGCCGCAACCCCGACACCGGCAATCCACAGGGAGCAGTCAATGTCAAGTCGTCATGAGGCAACCCACCGGAGGAGACACTGCACTGCTGCCGAGTCACTTCGGTGGTGTTCAGTGGCGCCTGTTCTGATCTAACATACGCAGGACACCACCTACTAAGCCCCCTACTGACGATAATAATTGCTTAGTCGCGGAGCCGGCGTGAGTGAGCTCTCCCTCCGGAGGGCGCCACCACGTCCGTCCAACGACAGCCCCCATGGACTCGCCGATACCGGTGACCCCGACGGAAGCAAACCAAGGCCACAGACGCGGAGAGGACATCGAAACTGAGGTCACCATGAGAGCAGGGCATGAAGGGCCACAGAATTTGAGACATTTTTTTTTTAATGCTGATCAATGGGAATGAGGATGATTAAGATGATGCTACGGATTTCCATTTCGGTCTGAGACTACATGACAGGGCTGTACTCTACGCTTCCTTTCATAATATATCCTGGCGTCAACCAGGCCCGAGAGATACAGGCACCTGCAGTGTTGGTCAGGAAATTTGAGCAACACTCTCAGAAACACATCCATTAAGTGGATGAAACTCGACTGTGTGGTCCCAGTCTTCCCAACTGAGTCCGCAGCAAACTCAACTCTGGGTAGGAGCCGGTCGGGGCAGAAAAAACACACATTACTCTGATGGGATTCGAACCCACGACCTCCCAGCCGGGAGTCCGCGACGCTAACCACTTCGCCACGGCGGCTGGTCCCCCTCCCATTTTTGTTAAATATTGCTCTTTAGGGGTGAACTGATACTACTGAAATTATATTTTTATATATATACACTATGTCATTTCCACCTGCCATTGGATGAATTCATTTTTGTTTAATTGGAAGTTTTTTTGTTGCTGTTGTTGTTGTTTTTAAGTTCCGCGTTGTGTGAATAAAAACATGTTTTGCTGATTGGTATTTTTCACTGCAAGAGAAGAAAAGTCCGTTACATGCTTGCTTGGAACCTGTCTGAATTCGAAAATAAGTGCTGCTTTTTATCGTTGAACACATCCGTACACGTGTGTGTGTGTGTGTTGTGTGTGTGTGTGTGTGTGTGTGCGCGTGCGTGCGTGCGTGCGTGCGTGCGTGCGTGCGTGCGTGTGCGCGCGCGTGCGCGTGCGCGCGCGCTCCTATGTTTGTTTGGGTGTGTGTGTAAGTTTGTATCTGTCACATGCGTGTGTGCCCGTGCGTGCATACATGTGAGTGTGTATGTGTTTGTACATGTGTGTATGTACATACATCCGTATGTTTTATGCGTCTAACACAATACGATGAGTACATTTCCTTCACAAGAGGTGATCTGACACTGCGTTAATCAACTGGGATACCAGATTCCGCGCGAAACAGGTCTCCAAACACATGCAGGCGGAAATGGTAGAAAAAGAAAAAAAAAAAAAAAAGAGGGGGGGGGGGGGGCTTCCCTCCCCCTCCTTTCCAATTTCTCAACAGATGAATTACGTTCTAATCAGACACCAATCGGAAGGAAAATTTTACCGAATCTGG
>CM031599.1:59274249-59289249 GCA_018398815.1 Conus ventricosus | reverse complement strand
CGGTTACTTCCCTTTGTTCCTTGAGCGACCCACTGGGACTTCATAGGCAAAATAAATGAAAATAAGTTATTTGACTGATCTGTCGTGATCAATTAATTTGTTTGGGTCACAGGTGACCCGGTGGGCCTCTGAGGGTTAACATTTCGACTATTGCTTTCCTTTAGAACATGAACAACTTAATATGCAAAGAAGTTGCGTTTTTAATCTTCTCGGAGGAAGTTGAATCCATTAGTCTACATGGAATAATATACCAACAGTAAACATTGTTCTAAGCAGACACTAGCTGTGCATTTTGCGGTGTCTAATTGTCTGAATGCCTTTTTGTGTTGTTCAGATTACATTTAGATTTGTTTCTGTTTATTCCTTTTTTTGTACCTATTCTGTTTTTTTCCAACTGAGTCCAAATTAAGGATGGAGTTTTTAGCGCCCTCAACACGGTCTAGTATCATATATCTTGCAGATATTGATAGAAGGTGATATGGACGTCGTTTGTAAATATATATGAACTCAAAAAGAAGAAAAAGAAGAAATTACAGAAGCTTCTCCCCACTCCCGCTTCTAACTTTCCAGCACCAGTTAAAGAACAGACACCAAGGAAGAGGAGAAACAGACGTTTTAGAAGAAACAATGCCACTGAGAATACTCAAGCAAAGAATGTAGTAGTTAACTTGTCAGATTTCGAACTCACCCCTGACCAGTTCAACCTCCTGGCTCTGGGTCCTAAGTTCTGTCCCACCCCTATGAGTTTGGATCATGATCAGCTAACTCGAGACGTCACAGAAGCATGCCGAAAACTCAGGCTGAAAGAGATGTTCTATGACTCTGATGAAGACGATGAGACTCCTGATACTATACCCAAATTCTACAAGCCTACTGGTTACAAGCCACCTAGTGGAAGAGATGCAGCCCTTGATGAATACATCAACTTACTTGAGTTAAGAACTAAGTCCTATCACCCTAAACAACGACCACGGAACAATCTGGACAGCAAGAAAAGGGCCGCCCTGAAAGAACTTCAAGGACTTGTCCACAACAGGACACTTCGCATGAGCACAGCCGACAAAGGGGGAGCTGTTGTCGTTCAAAACGCCAGTGATTATATTGCTGAAGCTCATCGTCAACTTCTTTCCACTCAGCACTATGAAGAAATTAAGAAAGATCCTTCAAACACCATTGCTAGAAAATCCAACTACCTGGTGAACCGACTGCTGAATGATGACTACATCGATGAGAACACACACAAGTGGGCTACTATTGAAATTGGGAGTGTACGCAGCCATCAGTTTTACATGCTTCCGAAGATCCACAAAACTTTGGAAAACCCACCTGGACGTCCCATTGTCTCAGGAGTTGGTGGCCACACTGAACGTATCTCCAAACTGGTGGACCACTGGTTACAGGATCATGTCAAACAACTTCCGTCCTATGTGCAAGACACCACACATATGCTCCATACACTGGAGCAATGGAACCGTGAGTTTGGTCCTTTTGACGACAGCACATACCTGGTCACCATTGATGTCGTTGGACTCTACAGCAACATTCCTCACGCCGACATGGAAACAGCAGTGAAGGCGTTTGTTGACAAAAATGATTGCATCAACATGCCCATAGAGCGTCTTCTGGAACTGATGAACCATGTACTGTCCAACAATGTATTCCACTTTGATGGGCATTTCTACAAACAAGAACTGGGCACTGCCATGGGAACACCTATGGCACCTACGGTGGCTTGCCTCTTCATGGGCTGGTTGGAGGCACAGATACTGGACAACAGCCCCTTTCCTATCATCCGAGAACTGTGGAAACGGTTTATAGACGACATCTTTCTTCTGTGGTCTCGATCAACAGAAGAACTTCACCAGTTCCTTGAGTTTTTGAACCAGTTCCACCCTACCATCAAGTTCACTATGAACTATTCTATGAAATCACTGCCATTCTTGGACATCTTCATCCATCTGAAGCGAGGTTATCTGTACACAGACCTGTATTCCAAACCTACAGATGCTCGTACATACTTGGCCCATTCATCCTGCCACCCTTACCATACCATCAAAAACATTCCTTATGCCCAGTTCCTGCGCCTCCGCCGCCTCTGTTCTGACATGCCAACCTTCCAGTCTCGTTGCCAGGATATGGAACGTGATTTTCTCCAGCGAGGATACAGCCCTGTGACCATCCAGGAGGCAAAAACCAAAGCCAGCCATGTTCCCCGACACGAGACTCTCAGCTATAAGACGGAAGACAGGCAACACAACCGAGTTCCATTCATCATCACCCACAACCCCTCTAATCCCCCATTCCGTTCTTGGTTTGCAGAACTCCAACCTCTTCTCCACATGAGCCAGAAAATGCGGAAGGCTATGCCTTCCCCACCCATACTAGCCGAAAGAAAATCGCGGTCTTTGAGAAATCTGCTCATGCCATCAGCTCTCCCGATTCCAGATGACATCTATGCTGGATGCTTCAAATGTACATCTGAGCACTGTGTGGTTTGTGAAAACCATCTAGTTGAGAGCAGAACATTTTAGTAGTATGCAGACAGGAGAGACATTTACCATCCGTCATCGACTGTCCTGTGACAGCAGCAATATTGTCTACATGCTGTACTGCACCAACTGTCAGAGTACACAGTACATGGGTGAAACTATGCTGACACTGAAAGATCGCTTCTATCTGCACAGGTCTAACATCAAGTTGAACAAAGGTGCATGTGTTCATGTCAACAGTCATTTCAACTTACCTGAACACTCTCTAAAGAACATGAGATGCATTGTGGTGGAAAAGGTCCACAGCCTGAACAAAACCGCAAGACAGAGAAGAGAAGATTTCTGGAAGAATAAACTAAAGACAGTTTATCCTTTGGGACTCAACGGCCTTGATTCCGATGGACACTGATTTGCAGAGTGGAGACGGGGGAGTCTTGGTTAACGTATGGGGAGGGTGGGGCATGATGTGGTTGGGTGGAATTCTTTATGTGACCTGCACGTGTGTGTATATGTGTGTTTGTGTAAATACTGTTATGGAATGGTCCCTGTGGCAGAGGGACTTGGTTCTCTGGCGGTCTCGGTGGCAGAGAGACACGTACATTGTGTGTGTGTGTGTGTGTGTGTGTGTGTGTGTGTGTGTGTGTGTGTGTGCACGTAAGTGTGTGTGTGTATGAGTGTGTACGTGTATATGTGCGGTTTTTTTTTTTTCCAACTTCATCTCTTAATCTCAATTTTTTTCTTTTAAATAGCAGAAACACTGACGTCATAGCGATGACAACTATGTTCAAATGCGTCAATACTTATGACGTTCTTACCTTGTCAATAAACAAGCCCCAGAAGAAGGCCGCATGGCCGAAAATTTGGCAAAATATTATGACATTAAGTGCGTTGTGTTTCCTTTTAATATATTTATTATATATATATATATATATATATATATATATATATATATATATATATATATATATATAATATATATCGTTTGTCACGTGTGTGTGTGTGTTGTGTGTGTGTGTGTGTGTGTGTGTGTGTGTGTGTGTGTGTGTGTGTGTGTGTGCGTGCGTGCGTGCGCGTGTGTGTATGACAAATTGACAGACAGACACAGAGACAGGGAGAATTTTTCCCGTAAGTGGTGACACCACTAAAAAAAAAACCCTCTATGTTGTGCAACCAAAACAACACCTAAACAACCTTAACAACAGAACGAAAGCCAGACCCAACTATTACAGCGAGCTTTGTGCCGGAGTGTACTTTCAGAAACAGGCTGTCCCCCGGAGAGTGGTTCCTTGCTGATTGCTGCTGCAGGTTCCGAATCGACCTTGAAGAGTTGGTTCCGGCCCCAGTACCGTTCTGAGGTGGTCTGATAATGACTCTACATCCTGTTTGATTGCTGTAGCAAGGCTCGTCCACGTCCATGCCGTTTCGGGACACGAATAAGCTGCGAGTTGGGTTCCTCCCGTCTCTCCTTGTCTTGACTCCACTTACGCATAGAAACAAAGAAGCTAATCAAAGTGCACATAGGTTTCCCTATGCTGTTTGCATGGGATGTTGACTTCATGATACAGATATATCTGGAAGAAAGAAAGAAAAAAAAACTTTCTTTACTCACGATGATCAAGGAGGAATGGGAAGAAGAAGATGATGCTGTTGAATGCCATTGTGGTCTCGGCTGTACTCTTTGATATATCTTTTCATGATATATCAAACCAGTGACAAACCAGGCCCGAGAGACACACACACATGCAGCTAAGGTTTGATAGTTTCGGCAATAAAAGCGAAGACACATTTGTCGGTGGGATCAGACACAACCACTTGACCCCAGTTGTCTTCCCTGAAAATACGTGATAGGGGCCAGCTGGGGCCGATAAAACTGACTCTATGATAGTAAAATTCTCGTGGGATCGAACTGGCAACCACGTAGCGACACTCCTCTACCGGGCCACACCGCCGCTGAGAATTGACGAAAAACTTTTTTTCCTTTATCAACATATCTCCTCCTCCCCCCCCCCCCTTTTTTTCTCTCCATCCCTCCCCCCCCCCCCCCTTCTCTTCTCTCTCTCTCTCTCTCTCTCTCTCTCTCTCTCTCTCTCTCTCTCTCTCTCTCTCTCTCTCTCTCTCTCTCTCGCTTTCCGCGCCTTCTTGGCCTTTCTGTCTGTCCTCTTCCCGCTGTCAGTAATGTGTATATATATATACACACACACACACACACACACACACACACACACACACACACACACATGTACATGTTTGTGTTTGTGTCTCTGTGTGTATGTGTGTGTGTATGTGTGTGTGTGTGTGTGCGTGTGCGTGCGTGCGTGCCTGTCTGTCTGTCTGTCTGTCTGTGCCTGTGTGTGAGGATTTATTTTCTGAACCAGTATTTTGCACATATGTAATCGGGAGAGGCCAGATGAGCTAGAGACAGACAGACAGACAGACAAGCAGACATTGTGCATGCACTGGATGGGAACACACGCGCTGAAGGACACACTGTCCTATCTGAATGTAATTGCAATGCTTGAATTGTTCGGCAGCATTCCTGTATTTATTATAAGATGGGGAGGGGATGGGGGGCGAGGAGAGAACGGGGTGTGCTCATTCCTATTCCCTGTCCATAGCTACGCCCTGGCTCGTCCCTTTTAGCCCCGGCACCGGCAGTCCACTAAAACCCGTCAATGTTATGTCGTCATGGGGCAACCCGTCACAGGAGACACCGCACTACTATCGAAAGATGCAGACATGTTCAGTGTAGTTCTGGAAACTTGGGCAACACTTTCAGAGACGCACCCAGCAAGTGGATGAAACTTGAGTGTAGTTCTACTCTTTTCAGTCTGACAAGTAGCACACTGAGCTCTGGAGAGAGCCGACCAGTGCAGACATTTCAGTATGACAAGTAGCAAACTCAGCTCTGGAGAGAGGCGACCAGCGCAGACATTTCAGTATGACAAGTAGCAAACTCAGCTCTGGAGAGAGCCGACCAGTGCAGACATTTCCGTCTGACAAGTAGCACACGGAGCTCTGGAGAGAGCCGACCAGTGCAGACATTTCCGTCTGACAAGTAGCAAACTCAGCTCTGGAGAGAGCCGATCAGCGCAGACATTTCCGTCTGACAAGTAGCAAACTCAGCTCTGGAGAGAGCCGATCAGCGCAGACATTTCCGTCTGACAAGTAGCAAACTCAGCTCTGGAGAGAGCCGATCAGCGCAGACATTTCCGTCTGACAAGTAGCAAACTCAGCTCTGGAGAGAGCCGATCAGCGCAGACATTTCCGTCTGACAAGTAGCAAACTCAGCTCTGGAGAGAGCCGATCAGCGCAGACATTTCAGTATGACAAGTAGCAAACTCAGCTCTGGAGAGAGCCGACCAGCGCAGACATTTCAGTATGACAAGTAGCAAACTCAGCTCTGGAGAGAGCCGACCAGCGCAGACATTTCAGTATGACAAGTAGCAAACTCAGCTCTGGAGAGAGCCGACCAGCGCAGACATTTCAGTATGACAAGTAGCAAACTCAGCTCTGGAGAGAGCCGACCAGCGCAGACATAACCCACACATACATGGCTCTGAATGGAATAGAACCCAGTCGGGAATCCGCAACACTAACCACTGGTCAAGGCGGTTGCTGAATTTCGACATCTGAATTCTCGTTTAAATAGTTCTTTCACATTTTGCATGGCTGCCTGTCTTCGTATCCACCGTTTCATATTGGAATTTTTACTGGAATTTGCCACGGTAAAATATGAAACAGAAAGTCGAACAAAATCGATTAAACTAGATTGACAGTCGCATGCACGTATGGATACGCACAGTTCACTTTGCAGTAATGTTTTATCTGACTTCTCTCCCTTCATTCGTGTTGTCTGTGAGCTCGTTTGCGTGCATATAGGGCCTCTGGATGCATGTATGTCTTGTTCATGTTTGTCTGCTAGTATGCATGCATTCATCAGCATGTAAGTGTGCATTGCCAAATTTAGACATCTAGAATTGTGAAGTATGTATGTCTTATGTGCAACTGAGAATCTGTACATCTCATATATGTATATAATTTTGATATGCATGTGTTTATGCATGCATGTTTCTGTGTGTAGGCGAGTGCGTATCCAAGTACGTGTCTGTGCACTTGCACATATATGTAAGTCCGTATCCCAACGGATTTTCACGTGCACGCGGCCTGAACCCATTTTCGTAAGCCCCGCAAAAGAGGCTAAGTCTTTGGTCAATCAGATTCTTACGACCCATGCATCCTGCGCACAGCGGATTTACTCGGGCCAGATATTGATCTGACAGGGAACAACACACATCCACCCCCACCCCCAACTCTTCCCTTATCCCCCTCCCCCACGTGCGCCCACACCAGCCTCCCCACGCCATCGAGCTTGGCACAGTCTACTGACAGAAAGGGGTGATGGCTGTTGTTTGGTTATGAAACTATAAGAACATGGGCAAGAGTTGTTTGGTTTTATAAAAAAAAAAAGGAAAAGAAAAGTAAGAGAAAAACAGTCCCAGAGATGTGGGTGTGATAATGCGCCCATTGGCCCCAGGGATGTAGGTGTGATAATGTGCCCATTGGCCCCAGGGATGTAGGTGTAATAATGTGCCCATTGGCCCCAGGGATGTAGGTGTGATAATGTGCCCATTGGCCCCAGGGATGTAGGTGTGATGATGTGCCCATTGGCCCCAGGGATGTAGGTGTAATAATGTGCCCATTGGCCCCAGGGATGTAGGTGTAATAATGTGCCCATTGGCCCCAGGGATGTAGGTGTGATAATGTGCCCATTGGCCCCAGGGATGTAGGTGTAATAATGTGCCCATTGGCCCCAGGGATGTAGGTGTGATAATGTGCCCATTGGCCCCAGGGATGTAGGTGTGATAATGTGCCCATTGGCCCCAGGGATGTAGGTGTAATAATGTGCCCATTGGCCCCAGGGATGTAGGTGTGATAATGTGCCCATTGGCCCCAGGGATGTAGGTGTGATAATGTACCCATTGGCCCCAGGGATGTAGGTGTGATGATGTGCCCATTGGCCCCAGGGATGTAGGTGTGATAATGTGCCCATTGGCCCCAGGGATGTAGGTGTGATAATGTGCCCATTGGCCCCAGGGATGTAGGTGTGATAATGTGCCCATTGGCCCCAGGGATGTAGGTGTAATAATGTGCCCATTGGCCCCAGGGATGTAGGTGTGATGATGTGCCCATTGGTCCAAGGGATGTAGGTGTGATGATGTGCCCATTGGTCCAAGGGATGTAGGTGTGATGATGTGCCCATTGGCAGGCAGATGCTGTCGTAAGCAGGCTGCAGAGGATGGGCTTGTCTTGCCTTCTTAAAACCAAAATGAAATGTTTTCTGGAGTTTACGCTTGGAACGCGTATTGAGCACTAATCCGTTGATACTAAGGGCAAATGTATCAGTTTGTCCTTGGAACGTGTGTTGAGTAATAATTAGTCCGTTGATAATGAAGGCAAAGTTATGAAAGTGCGAAAACGTATTGTGCTGTTATCTCTCACAGGTTCAACTATTGGTTATTCACAAGGTTTGCGTGTGGCGTGTGTGGGTGGGTCTGAATAGAAATCTTCGTTGTAAGTGAAAAATGCAGTGCACCTGTAATCTGTTTGTGTATGAGAGTACAGAGGATTTTTGACCTGACAGCTGTGTACGTTCAGTGATACAGTGCAGCTATTTTGCGGAAATAATGTCTCCATCTCGAGTATCAATAGAACATAGAGTCGGAGTACAACCCTATTGTCTGTGTTTTATTTCAAACAACACGCGAGAACCTTACTGGCTTGTAGTTTGTTCTCTCGTGGCTTGAGAGCTCTGATATTCATGACTTAAACAACTTTCTCTCATCCTATCGCCCCCACTTCTATCACACACACACACACACACACACACACACACACACACACACACACACACACACACACACACACACACACACACACACACACACACCTCCTTCCCCTGATCCTCCCTAATTTCACTCCACCTACTCCCAATCCCTCTTCTTTTTTTCTCGATAATTTTGGTTTGTTTTTTTTTTATTTACAGGTTTCTTTCATTCGTCAGCGGAAATAAAATAGAGAACACGGTGATGCGCAGCTTACATACTGGTTATTCTTCCCTACACATTCCTCTCTGACACTGATGGCACTGGACATTTTTCTTATAAACTCTTCTCTTACGCAGATGACACTGGACATTTTTCTTATTAACTCATGTCTTACGCAGATGACACTGGACATTTTTCTTATAAACTCTTGTCTTACGCAGATGACACTGGACATTTTTCTTATTAACTCATGTCTTACACAGATGACACTGGACATTTTTCTTATTAACTCATGTCTTACACAGATGACACTGGACATTTCTCTTATTAACTCATGTCTTACACAGATGACACTTGACGATTTTCTTATACGCTCTTGTATTACACTGATGACAGTGGATATTTCTCTTGCATACTGATGACAGTGGACATTTCTCTTACATACTGATGACAGTGGACATATCTCTTACATACACCTTTCTTACATTGATGACACTGAAGATTTCTCTTACTACGATTTTTACACTGACAGAGAACAACATATCCAACCGGTACACTTCACGTATAGACTCCATTCTTACACTTATTACACCACACGTTTGTCGTATACACTCCTTTCAAATGCTGAATACACCGGACAATTGTCTTAGACACTCTTCTCTTCTACCGTAACACAGGCCGTTTTGATGCACATTGCCGTCTCATACTGATAACGCTAGCCATTGTCATACATTCCTGTCTTATACTGATAACACCGACCATTGTCTTATACGTTCCTATCTCATACAGATAACACTAGATAATGTCTTACATATTCCTGTCTTATACTGATAACGCAAACCATTGTCTTCTATGTTCCTGTCTTTACTGATAACGCAGGACATTGTACTACATATTCTTGTCTTATACTGATAACGCTTAACATTAGTCTCACACATACCATGTTTTTAAATTGATAACTCTGGACATTGTCTTACACATTCCTGTCTCAGATTGATGGCCCTGGATGATTGTCTAACACATTCCTGTCTCAAACTGATGGCACTGGGTGATTGTCTAACACGTCCCTGTCTCAGACTGATGGCACTGGGTGATTGTCTAACACGTCCCTGTCTCAGACTGATGGCACTGGGTGTCAACCTCGGGTGATGTCAGTGGAGGAAGGACTAGCGCACAGCCCAAACACACTCACAGCTTGCTTACGATCTCATTCATATATCATGCATTCGTCACATCAAACCACTAGTAAAGTCTATAACTTTACTACACATGTTCATAGAACGAAACATCAATGCATATGGAATCAAACAAAATAAAACATTCTCTCTTTCCTGAACTTCACAAAATCATTTGTCTAAACATCATTAACTAACCCGGGTATAAATAGATTTCTACTTTACCTGGCCAGGTGATCTTAACTATTCACGAATCACTGTCTTTTCTTTTCTTTTTTTTTCTTTCTTTTCACTGTCACTTTCACAAGCACGACACAACTGCTGGCACTGGTCTTGGTCTGCTGGCGCCTGGTCAGGTGAGACTGTTGGCACTGGCGTTGGTCTGTCGATGAAAGTGGCGCTGGCCAAGTATGAGGTCGAACCCCAGTGAAGATAGAACAGTGACTATCAACATCGATCTGTTCTCCTTTCTTTCTTCCTGCATTAACGCATTGCACTCTCTCTCTCTCTCTTCTAGTCTGCTCTTATCAAATGGACATGGTTGCTTTTCTTTTCTTTTTTTTTTCTTTTTCTTTCTTTTCCTCCTCATTAGTTAGCAGCTCTCTCTCTCTCCACATCTCTCCTCAGTCCTTCCTCTGCAGACTATCTCATGCTAATCTCTCAACTTGGTTCTCTTCTCTCCTCCCCTCATCTCTCTGCTCTTCTCTCCTCAGAGATTACACTCCGACCTCTCTCTCTCTGCCTCTCTGTTCGTTCTCCTCTCGTTCTGCCGTTCTCTCACTCTCACATCCTTCTTATTCCGTTCCGATCTGTCCAAAAAGGGCGAGTACCATTGGTCAGTATTTTTACCCCTGATACCCGAAGTTATCTCCCTCTAATTCCATTGGATATTCAAATCATGACAGTCACGCCTACACGCCTTACTCTCTGTGGTGGTCAACTGGTCATTTAATTGATTAGCTTGATTTCACCCCCACCACCTACTACCTTCTCCCTCTCCCTTTCCGGCTACGTCGTAAATTGGCTAGATGAGTCTGGGTAGGCGCCAAGACGTCTGATCAGATCTATTGAGACCTGTGGTCCAGCCACTCCGACTGTCTACGTGGAAGATCAGGATCAGCTTACTCGCTGTGCCAAATTGGCCGGATGAGTCCGATCCGGTCGTCGAGACCCGCCTGACCAGACATCGAGGCGTCGGTCAGCCACTTAGTCCGTCCGGCTAGACAGACCGTCTCCGTGGAACCTCTCCCCTATGCTTAATTGGCTGGATCCGACGCATGGGGCCGTCTGTCTGATGCCCAGAATATTTGAGTTAGAGCTTATGTCCGACTGGGCTGGTGGCGATTGACACGAGTTTGGTTGTGTTTATTTTTGACCGTGACAATTTCCCCCTTGCAAAAGACTATGCACCGCATTGTCTCAAAACAACGGTACAAAAAAGAACAACAACCGAATTTGCTGACACACAGCTACACGCGCAAAGTTTGAAAAAATACTTTACAACCAACGGTTTATAAATTATAAAATATACCATTAGTGAATACCACTCCAATGAGTTATCATTGACGTGCGCTCTTGCGTTATTTCAACTCATTTTAGAACAACCTCTGTGCGCACTTATGCAATTCCCCTACCTGCGGATTTGCCACATCTTCTCTTCACAATTCTTATGAAAAGCACAATATAATATGATCACGATCCATGACACTTCACTGAGGAATCTCCATCCTCACTTATTGCAAATAATGCATCACTACACAAGCGACTGTATGCTCCAAGCATAACTACATTTACATGAACAAATCTCACACAAAAATATGAACCATAGCCAATTGGGAATGAACCCATCTCCAATCAACATAACTGTAATCAACACATATTATCAACAAAAGCACACCCAGATATGACTGACTTCCTCTGAGTTGCAGCTTGCTAGACGACACGCTTAAAAAGTCAGCTCCGACATTCGGTCGACCGGAACTGTACTGCACTCGATACTGTAGCTGCAATGCCATTCCCAACGCAGCACTCTGCTGTTTTTTCAACTGCGCCTCTCTGCATGAATTTGAGTGGTTGATGATCAGTCTCTATCACTAACTCTTTCCCATACAAGTATGTTGTGGAACTCTGCACGGCCCCAAAACACGACAGCTAACACTTCCTTCACTACAGTTGCGTACCCTCTTCACACTTTTGTCAACTTCCTGCTAGCATACCTCACAGGAAAACTCGACCTCCTTCATGCTCGCTGCAACAATACTGCACCTATCCCACTAACCTAGGCATCGTCCGCAACAAAAAGGTTTTGACATATCAGGTAGCTTCAAAGAGGACGGGAACCTAGTCTTCCAACACCGTCTGCAGATGCTTGCTCTGCAGCGACTGACCACTCGAACAACTGCCGGTTTCCTCCCTGCTTTGACCCAAATCACTGAGAGGACTCGTGATTGCTTGCGAAATTGGAACAAACTTCCCTATAAAACCAATAACCACCTAGCAACTCCTGACTTCTTTTTGGTCTTATGGTCTCTCTGAATTCATCATGCCTCCTCCACCCTTTCCTCTATTCCCCTTTCCGGCTGCTTTGTGTCGCCTTCCGACAACACAACTAGGAATCCTACTGTCTAGCCCATCATACAGTGACACACTCCCTGAAATGACTCTTCTGGAAACTTTAGGCAACAAAATCTCACCTACTTTCTGCTGGGTCACTTTCACCTCATCAATGAATTCTGCGCGGCGCCTATGTGCTGAGTCTTCACGCTGATAATTTGCGGAGAAATTAAATTCGTCATGGAAAAGTTTTAGTTTCCCATTCACATCAATTCGTGTAATCCCGACCGACCTTTTCGTGAGGGAATGGTCCCTTGCCAATGCATCAGCAGCTTGTTGGTGACCCGTTGGGAAGCATTACCAGGACTTGATCTCCCACCCTAGAGGGATTGCTTCCTCACCTTCCTGTCCTATTGTTGCTTCTGAACGACCCTAGAGCCTCCTGCAAACCTTCCCTTGCAACCTTACGTGTCTCATACCTGTGCCCACCTTTGGAACAGGCGAGATCGGGCCCATCAGATCAACAGCCACTCTCCTGCACGGTGTGTCAATTAAAGGAGGCTGTTTAAGAGCGCCTTCCTCTTCACCCCTCTGTGGCTGACCTTTGACACACTCACATGACATGCAAAACCGCTTGGGAATGTCTGCCATTGCTCCTGGCCAATGATAGTCAACAAAGATTCGGTCAGCTGTTTTGCTGGTGCCGAGATGACCCGCCATGAGCGACTCGTACCCCACTGACATGACAGTGTCACGATAACCTGCTGGTAGCCTCTAACTGAGTGGGTCACCTTACACTGTCTTCCCCTTGGTGAACACCTCGGTACAACAGCCCCGCCTTTCACAAGAAATTCTGTCTCACCTACCTCCTCTAACCTCCTGTTTTCTCTCCACCTCTTGCCAACTCACCAAGACTTCCACGAGCGAAGGTTCATTTTCCCTGCGCTGGCCTAAACTCCATCAGGCGAAACGCCACTTCTATGCCTGACTTCCTTGCTGGTAAACGACTAACGGTTTATATCCAACCTTTCCCTCCTTCTTGCTCCGTGTTTGGAACTGCCTGCCCCTGTAGCAGTCAACAACTCAGATCCCCCCTGGATCCTTGCACCCGGAAATATTGTCCGATGATCAAAGCATGAAGGGGTTATTCTCTCCATCAACTCCAACGCAACAACCGCCTGAGAAGTTAAGGACGTACTTCTATCTTAGCAACTGGAAACTCCCTCCACAGTGCCATCGATTAGAGTACAGGTCTGGATTTGCCCTGTCAAATCCCCTTTCCTCTCGACCAGCGTTTTGTTCGTACTACACCGCAGGAACAACCAGTGTCCGGCTCGGTAACTGACTTTATGCAAAACCCTCTGCGGCCAATCCACCCAACCACCCTCTTCCACTGTAAACGAACCACTCAGCCTGTTGCCCTCCATCCCATCCCTGAACTGACTGCCTGTCTCAGTGCTGAGCATAACTGCACTCCGGACGCCTCTTCAGACTAAATTCCCTTTTGGTTCCACTGCAGTCGTTTGTCCCTTGGCGACCCTTATCCACCTCTTCAAGGGCTGCTGCACTTCTGGAACTTCATGCACAAACCCTCGCCACATGTCCCTTCTGTGACAAATGAAACACCTAATGTCCCTTTGCCCTTCCTTCTGCCCCACCACAGGGGGGTTTTTTTTGCAGCCTTTTGCAGGAACTCCCCTAGTCTCCTTGCACTCCTTCTCACGCTGTACCTAGCACCGTGTTTCTCCTGCACCTTAGTGCCGTCTGTCGAAACGTGCCTCTCTAAACACCTCTGCGAACTCACAACAACTCCCCTGGCTGCTCTGGGGCCTGTCCTCTTTTCAAATTATTTTAACTCAGGGCCGCAACCTGACAAAATCGTTCCTTCATAACTAGCTCTTTCAATTCAGCGAACTCCTTTTTCGTACCACTCAACTCTACCATTTATCAAAATAGTGATCTTAAACGCGCAACCACACTGAGTGTACGTCTCACCTGCTGTAATTTTAGCAAGCGAAATTTCTTCCTAACCCCCCTCTGTGATAATCATATCCTTTTCATCAACGATTCCTTCACACGCCGGAAATCAGACTTGTTTTACTGCTGGAACGCAGTAAAATCTGTAATGCCTTTACCCGTCAGTAAACGCAGACAAAATGACTACTTGCCCACATCTCTGAAGGCCAACACCTGATACAGGTCGCAAACGTTTCGAAACGACTGGATTATGCATCATCGAATCGGTCCTTCAGAGAATTTTTGGCAATTGGGTCGGGGGGCATAGCTGCGCTACAGAGTCCACAGGAAAAGTGAACTAACCATCATCGGGTCTCCCTTTGTATTCTCACTTCCTAGCTCCTAATTGAACCTTTAAATCTTTCTGTTTCCTGCTTCATTCTTTCTGTTTTCCATGCGCTTTCCCCTTATTCTTTCTGTCTCCTGCTTCAATTTTTTCCTTTCTTGTTTTCCTGCGTTTTCCCTTATTCTTTTCTGTTTCCTGCGCATCCTGATTAGCCTGATCCTTAACTTTCAGTTTCTATTCTTTCCTTTTCTAAAAACGCGACAAGTCGTCTTTCCGCGCGTTTCATCTCTTTCCATCTTTTGTTGTTTTTCAACGAATGCACGCAACTCTTCTCCTAGTAACCTAGATCAACGGCGACGCTCACAAGTTGTTCAATAGGGTGTTCTTTTCCATCCGCCATTATATCTCTTGGTTCTTTTTTTTTTTTTTTTTTGTTT
>CM031599.1:59261749-59264249 GCA_018398815.1 Conus ventricosus | reverse complement strand
GTGAGCGTGTCATCACAGGGGCCATGGTTACAAACTCATCCCTTAGTGCCAAACCTGGCGGAGAGCTGGGGGTACCTTGGTTCTAGAGCCACCCTACCTCCAGCTCCTTTCTTTGAGAGAGAGAGAGAGAGAGAGAGAGAGAGAGAGAGAGAGAGAGAGAGAGAGAGAGAGAGAGAGACGGGAAAAGGGTAGGACTCGTTAAAGGGAAAAAAAGTACAAATAAGAATTTAGGTCAGTGACAGACAGGACTGACAGAGACAGAAGCGATGGGGGGGGGGGGGGGGGTTCAAAGAATAGAGACAGAGATCAGTTAACTGATGAGGCATTGAAATCAGACAGTTTAGCATCTCTAGACTGCACCCATGTTGAAAGGGAGGCAAGAAAAGACACTGAATTCGAGATTAGTGTAATTTTTACATTTGTTCGAAGACAATGTTGTTGACCTTGATTGCCTGTTTATGCCTAAGTTGAGAGAAAAAGGTTCCATATTAAGCCGGGTTTTTATCATATCATATGGCTTTGAGGCGTTGATTCCTGGCCTCTTTCACGGGCTGTGCCGCTAGACACTGCCAGAGAGGCGAGGAGGAGGGGTGCGGGGGTACACGGTCCCGCGGACCTCCTGTGTTTCCCCCCTCCCCCACTCCCTTCTCTCGTTTCCCAGGTCCCGCTCTGTAGTCAGCGTAGGTAAGACTGGTTAGTGAGAGTAGTCCTTTAACAGTATACGGGTGGATAGTACACCTACAGCTAATATTCTAAAAAATATTCGACAAGAACACGGATGGATGAAACACCCTGCTCCCGTGTGCTTCGCCTGCTCGCAGTGTAGCGAAGGTTCCGGTCTTGAAGTGTGTCTGGGAGGGTTGTCAATGGGCCTTTTTCTCTCCTCGTTGTCGTTTGTTCGTCGCACGATAGTTGTTAAGCACGCCATTTTTTAAAGCAATTAATTGACTGTGGTCCGCTGTTGCTGCTGTGTTGCTACCACTGCTGCTGCTACCACTACTACTCCGGCTATTGTTGCTATTGTTCTTGCTGCTGCTACTCCAACTGTCGCTGTACTGCTACTATTATTTCTGCCTCTGCTGTTGCTGCTACCGCCAGTCCCACAGCTACTGCTGCTGCTGTTGCTGCTACTGTTGCTGTTACTGCAGCAACTGCGGTTGCTACTACTACTACTATTGCAACTTTACTACTTCTGTGACTACTACTACTAATATGACTCCTACTGCTTCCACTGCTGCTGCAGCCTATGATGATGATATTGACGATGATAATGATGATGATGATAATCCTACTATTACTACTGCTGCTGCTGCTGCTGCTGTTGCAGCTGCTGCTGCTGCTGCTGCTACTTCTGCTACAACCACTACTACTACTACTGCCAATACTACTGTTACTACTACTACTACTTCTACTACTACTTCTACTACTATTACCACCACCACTACTACTACTAGTACAAGTACCACCACCACCATTGCCACATTTACAGCTACTGCTATTACTATTGCTGCTGATACTACTACTACTACTACTACTACTACTACTACTACTACTACTACTACTACTGCTGTAACCACCATCACCACTGCTACTACTACTATTACTACTACTACTATTACTACTACTACTGCTATTACTACTACTACTACTACTACTACTACTACTACTACTACTACTACTACTACCACCACCACTGCTACTCCCACTACATCGTCGTCGAACCCGAGCTTATTGCTTAGGTGGGTTTTTTGTTTGTTTGTTTGTTTTGGAAGAGGGTAGGTGTTTTGTTTTCGGTTTGCTTTTGTTTTTTGTTGTTTTTCAGTTCTACTTTCTCTTCTTGTTATCATTGAGATTCCTCAGATTCCTCTCCAGCCATCGCAGGTCCTTGTCCAACATCATCGTCTCTTTTTTTCACAGCTCTCTATATCCTCACCATCTCCGCCTGGCAAAGTCAATTCTTCTCTAAGGAAGAAACTGCCTCTATCGTCTTTCCCTCTTCTTCTTTCCTTTTCTTTCAGCGATTGACAGTTACATTGATAGATCCCCTCTGGTGCCGACAAACCCGTCGCCTCGGGGTGTGTGTGTGTGTGTGTGTGTGTGTGTGTGTGTGTGTGTGTGTGTGTGTGTGTGGTGTGTGTGTGTGGAGAGAGAGAGAGAGAGAGAGAGAGAGAGAGAGAAGAGAGAGAGAGAGAGAGAGAGAGAGAACGAGAGAGGTAGAAAGGGTAGGCGAGGGGAGATCATCCATGGGGACTTCACAGGATATTTGCCCCTGATCCAAAATGTCTGTCCGTCCCTGTGTCTGTGTACCCTTTGGGTTGACAGAAGCCGGTAAGAGTTGGACCAGCTGCCCCACCCTGCTAGGAGAAATCGATGCCTGCAGTGTGTCCATCTTTTTTTCAGATGAGGAGTCGTTCACACTCCGCTGTACAACAGTGATGGAAGGAAATACTGAGTGTATTGTTCGTTTTATGTTTAACTTGGGAATACTTTAGAAAGAAAG
>CM031599.1:59249249-59254249 GCA_018398815.1 Conus ventricosus | reverse complement strand
AACAATGAATAAAAGACGTGCGGACTATCCAAAAGAGTCCCATGAGTACGATCCAAACATCTGTCAGATCTACTGGGGCAGGTTCTGAAAGTCAGAAAATTCTGCTAGGGCATGTTCTGGACGTCTAGAAATTGTACAAGTACAGGTTTTAAATGTCCAAAATATCTACTAAGACACGAGTTGAACGTCTGAAAAATCTACTATGGCACGTTTTGAAAGTCTGTAAAATTTAATAGTGCACGTTTTGAACATCTTAAAATTCTACTTGCGCAAGTTTTGAACGTCTGCAAGAATTTACTAGGGTACGTTTTTTAACATCTGACAAAAATCTGTTAGGGGGCATTCTGAACGAATAAAACCTTTAAGAGAGGTGGGGGGGGGGGGGGGGGGTTTGTTCGTTTTTGACAAATCAGTATCTTGGGCAGAAAAGGGGACGTTTAGTTCAAAATCCATCAGTGGACGTTTTGCAGAAATGAAAATTAACCGGGATGTTTTTTTTAAAAAGAACTGAATAAAAAATCCACTGGCTATTGAGAATTCTACCCGGGCAAGTTTCAACCGATAGTGGTCTCCGTGGTACACGTTTCTAGGTGGGGGACGAAATGGCTATGTACACCGAATCGTGGTCTAAATCCTACATGCAGCAGACGCCAGAGGGTCCAGATTTTATTTCAATTCTATTCGTCGGGTGCGGATTTCAGAACACTGGCTCCCTTTCTGCCAGTGTCCAGTGTAAAGGGAGGAGTGGTAGTCTGTGCTACAGCCTTAAGGCTTTTAGACAAGAGTGTAAAGTGAGGAGTGGTAGTCTGTGCTACAGCCTTAAGGCTTTTAGACAGGAAAGATCAAGTCTGCTTCTCCGCTGCAAATGCTTCACGCATCGTGGCAAAAATATACACGTCAAAAAAGACCCGAGAAGGAGCACGTTTAGTTTCTTTATGAAATAAACAGACGAGACTGAAGATGGTAAATAAAGATGCACGCTAACAGATAGGAGAGATAGGGCTGCCTTATAACGATGCTTTGTTATAAAAGCTTAAATTTCACACAAATGGGATCACTTCGTTCAAGGCGTGAATGCGTGCGTGTGCGTGTGTGTGTGTGCGTGGAGAACGAAGAGGGAGGGGACAGAGAGCTACAGTGACTAAAAAGTAATGGAACGTGGGGCATATTTATGGAGTGAGGGGTAAAATGGAGACGAGGGCGTGGGTGGTCCACATTTTACCATATGTTGGACACACCAAAACAAACCCACCAAAAAGTTGTAAAGCGGATGCGGAAGTGCAATAAACTGGGGGTGGGGGGGGGGGGGGGAGGGGAGGGTTTAGGAGTGTTATGCACAGGCCTCACCTCGTCAGCAGTATTTGCTAATGACCTGTTCCTTTGTATGACATTTTCCTCCACTATGCGCTAATGATCAAAGACATCTTCTCCTGGAAGAAACAGGGAGTGGGAAAATGGTGGAAGAGAGAGGAGAGTATTGAATGGTTGAAAATCGTTGAAGCTCTAATGGTAAAAAAAATTATCTTGAATCTTCAACTAACTCCGATTCTAGTATATTTCTAATTTTTATTGTTTTCACAATGTTGCTTATGGCGTCTGACCCTGGTGTTGTAGTGCTATAATATTTGATTACGGCGCTGCTTTGATCTTTCATTCTGCCATGAAAAAGCCGTCTCTTGTTATAATTCTGATCTTTGATTCGCACAACTCTCTCTCTCTCTCTCTCTCTCTCTCTCTCTCTCATGCAAATATGCACGCATACATGACCTGAAACTTATTGAAGACGTGTGAAGTGTGGACTAAGCGAGAGAGGGGTAGGTGGGTAGCCATTATGGGGCGTTCGAGGGAAGTTTGAGTGCCTGTGGCGTTAAGTATTCGAGCTTTTTAAGTTTGTAAGAGTTGGTGTTTTAAACACACACACACACACACACATAAGCACGCGCACGCGCGCGCGCACGCACGTATGCCCACAGGCACAAACACACACACATACATACACAGGCGCGCGCGCGCGCGTGCTCGCGGAAAGGGGAAGAAGGGAGTTACGGTAGGCTTCCGTTCACAGCGTGATCTTGACACGGATTCCTACCGCAGCTCGAAACTTGACAAATTGAGAGAGAGAAAAGGAAAACAGTCCTTGCCGCCATGTTGAAACATGAAGAGGGCCATAACTCCAGACTTATGCCGCCGGCGTGACCTTTGCGGCATCATTAGTTGAGAGTTATGGGCCTGTCTTTGGTTGGCGTTGCTTTCGATTTCTAGGGTGAATTGTTTCTGATTTCTCTAGAGCTATAGCTTGTAATACTTTCATATTAGCTTGGAGTCACGAGGCGTGTAATTGTTTCACTTATTTAGGTGTGGTGGGCATGAAAATGTGTGTGTTGCTGCCGTTTCTTTGATGTATACCCCTTGACGTTTGGTGATATTAGACTTTAAAAGGAAAAAAAAAAGATGAATAAACAGGAAAAATGAGTCTCAAAAATGGAAAACGAAAGTGAGTTAGTTGGAGCCTGGAGATAGTTTGGGTTTAAAAACAAGTAGTAACAACCTAACGACTGGATCTATAAGAATCAGAGGCCAAATCGTATTCCTGGCATATTGAAATGATTGTACCTATCAATAGCTTCAAACTGCAGACCTGGATACCACGTACGCTAAATGTATAATTTCTGGTTTGCGTATGATTGTTCTAACGGATTCTACTTGCGTTATGGTAATGATAGATTCCTTATCCAACGGGATTAAAACAGGGCATTTTAAGAGAATGTAAATATCAGGTACTAAATGAATACGAACAAATGTCGAATTTTGAGAATATTTAGTTTTCCGTGTACTTAATCAAAGTTTGTAAATCAAACTTGAAATACGTGCTGGACGAGAGAGAATGTCAGACTGTGTAAGCGCTGTTCCAGTAATGAAATTATGTTATGCGTATCGAGTTGTAAATGGCTTTCTGGGATTTTTCTCACACCTTTTAGCTGTTTGCTATTTCATTGCTATACAGTCTAAAGTATGGTGGGATCCAGCAAAAATAGATCCCTGTTTTTAAAGACATAATGCAATGTACCGTGTTTTCCATTTATGACATTCTTTTAACTTTGAACTCCCAGTTTTGTAAGCTGTTTAACACAGAATTAAAGTCAACGCGTAAAAAAAAATGTTGAAAACAGAGAGGTCACTATCACGCATGAAATGTAGTGCCGTGAGAAAAGCGGACATTACCGCTGTAAATACGGGAAAACCTTTCCCAAGACAATTTTCTTTTTTATATTTTTTTTAATTTTTTTTTTTAATAGGCACACATAAAGAAAGTATTTCACTGGACAACAGCGATATTATTTACAAACATCAAACAAAGTCATGTAACATGTCACATAGTGTCCTCATAAATACATCATGACATTTAGAGAAAATACGTTACATAATCATATTTCAGTCTTATTGTTCCATTTGATGCCCAAGGTCACGGACATGCAAAAAGAAGGGAATTATATTCTATGCATTATTAACATTATTCTTGTATTAGTAGTATGTATGGAAACCATTTTGTCCCGTATTCTGCATAATTGATCTCCATCGAGTACATATGTTTCTCAATTTTATGTCTATAGCATAGTTCCTTTAGAAACATTATTAGGTTGGGTTTCATCTTATTAATTCTACATTTGTATATGAAATATTTTCCCATTAAAATGATTAATTCTAACATATCATCTGTTTTTGTTTTCTCATCAGTGCCAAACAATATAAGCTCTACATTAAATGATAATCTTTCACAGTGTGAACACTTACTTTTCAAGTTGTTTCCAGAAAGTATGTGCAAATTCACATTCCCACAAGTAGTGACTAATCGAATCTTTCTCTCTATTACAGAAGTTACACATGTCACTATCCACAACCTGCATTCTTTTCAAAATACTGTTAGTTACTAAAATTCTGTGACGTATTTTAAGCTGGAACCATTTCAGTTTTATTTCTTTTGTTTTCTTAATTCTTTTTAGTACGTCTGTCCAATTAATAGGTATATTAAGGCGCTGTTCCCATTTCATAAAAGAGCTGATGTTTAAAACTTCAATGTCTTCTATCATAATATCATAGTGAATGCGTGCCCCTTTAGTGGCGCCACAAATTTTTTGTAACGCTAATGTTCTGTCATTACTGGTATTACTGTCGAGTTTTATTGACTTTTTCTTCGCATAGTCTTTTATTGATTGTACGCACCTTATGTAATTTAGTAAATTGACCTCAGATCCCAGCTTCTCTGACAGTGTGTGACGGCTTATAAAGTTACCACTGTCATCAAGTAAATGTTTAAACCAAAAATATATTGTTCTGCATCCATTTCTTGTAAAAGAACGGTTTATTTCCCACTTTGAACTTTTCGTTACAAACAAAATAGGTTCAGTAGCTAGATCTGTGTTATTTTTTAATTCTGCACGGTTGCAAAAAAATTTATATGCCTGAAAAACATCTCTCCAAAAATTATTTATTTTGCTTTGTACAAATCTATCTGGTCCATATGAATCAAGGGCATCGATTGTTTTAAACTTTTAAACAAACCCACATGCTGTCTGCGATCCCGGGACTGAACCGTCTGTAAAAATGTGTAAATAATTAGGATACATGGTTTCAAAAAAACATATTGAGCCTTGGCCGATGAAATATCAGTGTTATCATCTTTTTAAGAGTATTATACTCAGTATCAAAGCTGGCCAGGAGGTGTTCCCATTGAGGCACGATAGGAACTGTTGAAGCAGCTGAAATTCCTGTCATATTATTAATCCAGTAATTCCTACCTATAATTTCTGACTGGCTGGAGAGAGTGTATCTGTTGAGCTCCTTTGGATATTCACTGCTTGGATTTTCAGAATATTTCGTTTGTTACTGAATTAAAAACAAAAAGACTTCTAGTAACATGTTTGGCTGTTATCAAGAGACTTTGGCCTGACAGAGATGATAAACTAGCCTCTTTGTATGCATTTTGAGTATTTATGTGAACT
>CM031599.1:59241749-59246749 GCA_018398815.1 Conus ventricosus | reverse complement strand
GAGAGAGAGAGAGAGCGGTTCGCGTCTACAGGCTTCGTTTGTCAAGCGACTAACTTTTGAAACGTTACTAGTACTAGTATCTTCTGAAACAACTACTATAATTTTCATAAAATAGTAGTAATACTACTAACTTATGAAAATTTATAGTTGTGTTTTCAGAAGATAGTAGTATTAGTAACGTTTCAGAAGTTAGTAGCTTGGCGTTGCGACTATCTAGTGAAATGATCCCTGTGTGAAATTGTCTCTTTCTTAGTATTATTACTTTCCAGGGTCACTGATCGATGGTCAGTTGGCCTATTTTCACCGCTTGACTGCTAATTCAGTATAGTACGGGTTCATGTGAACAATTTATGATGTTGCTGACCATGGTCCGTGTCATTGACCAGTGATCATTTTGCCCAATTCTGTTGACAGCTAGTTAGTGTAGAACGAGTTCATGTGAACAATTTATGACGTTGCTGACCAATGGTCAGTGTCATTGACCAGTGGTCATTTACCCAATTTCTACTGTTTGACAGCTAGTTAGTGTAGAACGAGTTCATGTGAACAATTTATGACGTTTCTGACAAGTGGTCAGTGTCATTGACCAGTGGTCATTTTGACCCAATTTCGACGTCATAAATTGTTCACATGAACTCGTTATTCACTAATTGGCAGTCAAACAGTGAAATAAGGCAAAAATACCACTGGTCAAGGACACTGACCACTGGTCAGCAACGTCATAAATTGTTCACATGAACTCGGTCTACACTAACTACTTGTCAAACAGTGAATTTGGGCCAAAAGACCACTGGTCAATGATATTGACCACTGGTCAGAAACGTCATAAATTGTTCACACAAACTCGTTCTACACTAATGGGCCAAATGACCATCGATCAGTGACCCTGGATAGTAATAATACTAAGAAAGAGGACATAATTTCACACAGGGATCATTTCACTAGATAGTCGCAACGCCAAGCCACTAACTTCTGAAACGTTACTACTACCTTCTGAAAACACTACTATGATTTTCATAAGTTAGTAGTATTACTACTATCTTATGAAAATTATAGTTGTGTTTATCAGAAGATAGTAGTACTAGTAACATTTCAGAAGTTAGTCGCTGACATACGTTAAATGTGTTGCTATGTGCACATGTAAGCCCGTCGTTCTCCATGTTGAAGCATCATGAGCCAGAGCATCAAATCCTCATAGAGTGCGCGCTGTAGCAGTGGGAGGGGCGGGATGGAGTGGGTGGCCAGGAATTGGGTGAGGTACCGTTTCGCCCTTTTTCATTTTGCCCTGCCAGGGCGAAACTGGGACTTCCACAACACGATCCTGGCAGTGTCATTTCGTCCTGTCTACCAATGTCATCTCGCCCTTTTCCAATGTTCAGGGTTACTTCCCATTTGGTCTACTCCCATTTCGCCTACTCAGAAATGTGTGAGCACGACTTGGCCTACGGCCTTCGTTCATTCGTCCTTCGTCCTCTCTCGGGCTTCGCCCTACTCTAATCTAAAGACCATCGATTCTGCTTTGGAGTAGACTGGGACACTGGTTACGCCAGGGGGGAGCCTTGCGTAGGAACGTTAGGGCGAAATAGGAAAGGGCGAAAAGGGAACAGGACGAAATGGGAAAGGGCGAAATGAAAAGGGCGAAACGGGATGACACCCAGGAATTGGCGGCTCAGAAGAACAGATTTGGCCATCAAGCTCTACTTGAACAACTAGCGCGAAACCATGGAATAATGCGTGATTCACACACACTCGGCGTGGCACGGACGGATACGCGTTGTGCAGAGACATTTAGCAGACAGCTAGAGTTCTGCAGTGTCAAGATAAACCAGGTCATGATGTAAGACTAGCCAACTGCGAGGGCCACATGAGATCTGCAAGCTGCTTAAAACCAAAAGTGTGGGGTAATTTTTAACACACACACACACCACACACCACACACACACACACACACACACAAACAGGCACGTATGCAGGTGCACACACAGACACACTCATACACTACGAAGTCTCCACTGACGACAGTAACTGCTTAGCTTAGTCACACAATCGACATAAGTGACTTCTCCGTCCTGAGGTGCCACCACTCCATCCAGCGACACTCCACATGGTGACCCCAACAGAACCAAACCAAGGGCGTACAATGAACGACGTAATCGAAACTGAAGTCACCCGAGAGCAGGCATGAAGGACCACAGATTTGATACAGTTTCATGCTGATCATAGAGGACGAGGATGATGAGGATGACGCTTCGGACTTCCATTCTGGTCTGAGACTGCATGACAGGGCTGTACTATACGCACTTTCATAATCCCGGCGTCAACCAGGCCCGATAGATAGTGTTGTTCAGGAACTTAGAGATGCATCCATAAGACGGACAAAGCTCGACTGTGTGGTCCCTGTCTTCCCACCTGAGTCCAGGGCAATCTTAACAGTGGGTAAGAGCAGAAATAGTTCAGAAATGGATGGCTGTGATGGAAATCGAATCCACGATCTCTCAGCCCAGAGTCTCCGACGTTAATCATTTCCACTCTTGGGCTGGTGCGTTGGTGCATGATTTGTTTGAAGGAAAAAAAAACTTGGAAGCAAACAAGCAACAGCATCGTCTGCAATGAAGACAAAAGGTCCGAGGCGGAAGGGTCTGAACCATGAATAACCTGCAATGATGGATGAGAGGAGCAGGGAGGTCCCAGTACGGTGGAGAGGTCAGGTGGGGGTTGTATGGGATAGACTAGGAGACTTGCTGTCGCAGCTAGATGACAAAGTGACCTGTTTGGAAGTTCAAGGCCATTGGACGTCTCTCTGTCTCTGTCTCTGTGGGTCAGTTAACTTGTCTGCCTCTTTCTTTCTTTCTCTCTCTGTTGTCACTTTCCACAATCTTTGAACTCCACCTATCCCATCTCTATACGAGGTTCTCTCTCTCTCTCTCTCTCTCTCTCTCTCTCTCTCTCTCTCTCTCTCTCTCTCTCCTCTCCTCTCCTCTCCTCTCCTTCTCTTTTTCTATCTTTTCCCTCCAGTTGAGTTTCATACACTCAGTGGAAGAGTCTCGAAAAGTGTTGCTGAAATTTCCTGACCAGTAATGCAGGTGTCTGTATCTCTCGGGTCCGGCTGAAGGTGGAATAATATCAGCGAAAGCGTAGAATACAGCCTTGTCATGCAGTCTCTGTCAGGAGTGAAATGCGACAGCATCATCCTCATTGATCACAAAGTATCAGCTGCCCGAGATGCGTGCTTTCAGCCTTGCACACTGTGTTTCGTCCTTTTATTTCTTAACACCAGCCACAATCACAGAAAGAATTATCCTGCAATTATTAGCACCTGAGAGAGAAAATGGGATACGAACTGTAGGTAAATCACCACCATCGGTGGAAAGACTGGAAGAACTAATTAGTACAAGCGATGAATGGAAATTTGTAGAATGCATATTTCCTTCAGTTCGTCAGAGAATCCTCATAGAGTAGGTGCTTTTTGTGATGCTTCTAAAGATAAAGACTGGTGCTCCTACCTGCCGTGCTGTCATAGTGGCCTCGGATTCCATTTCCTCTTTTTGCCTTTGTCCTTGGGGAGTTGGAGGTGGAGGGGGGGGGAGGAGGTTCGAGATCGTCGGTATCAGCAAGTTACTGGAGAATGTCCTTGGATGCACGGTGATGGCGTCCTCTAAAGGGAGAACTTGCGCACGCTGGCTTCGTGGCTTAGGAATTATTATCATCAGCAAGAGGCTTAGTACTTCGTGGCCTGCCTGTGTTGGGTCAGAGCAGTTCGCACTGAACACCACCAGCGTGAATCGACAGCAGTGCCGTGTCTCCTCCGGTGAGCTGCCCCATTGCGACATGGTATTGACTAGTTCATGCCGACTGGCGGCACCGGAGCTGCGCTGGAACAAACTGGGGTGTGGCTGTGAACGAGGAGCGGAAATGAGCTGCGTGGGATGTTTTTGCCTCTGAAATGGCGCGAAAGACAAAAAAGAAAAAAAGGAAAAGAAAAGAGAAAAGCGTTAAATCACATCAAAAAGAATCCACCACAACCACTAAGAATACGAACAAGTAAATAGGTAAACTGGGAGAGAAAGACGAAAAGAGAAAAGCATTAAATCATATTAAAAAGAACCCACTACAACCACTAACGATAAGAGCAAATGAATTGAGAGAGAGAGAGAGAGAGAGAGAGAGAGAGAGAGAGAGAGAGAGAGAGATTTTAAGTGTTTGCAAAATAATTATTATTTCAGTATACCAGCGTACCTTTATAATAAAAAAACAACAGCAGTACACATAGTAGTAATATGTAGTAACTATAGGTGTAGAGCAGTATTGGTGGTGTTGTAGCAGTATTGGTAGTCAACAGCAGTGGAAACTTTATTATTGGTATCAGTAGGCCCTTCAACAGCACTAGTAATTGTACTAGCACTAGCAGTAACAGTAGCTGTAAGCTCAGTTAATGTAGTTGTTGCAGGAGCGGTGATTGTAGCAGTGGTCAGTTGCAATACACACAGTGTTATGTCTTACATATTAAGCGCACGCCAGACAGGATTGGATGAGGGAAGGGTGGAGGGAGAAGGGGTAGAGGTGGCGGGAGTTCCGGGGCTTCAGGAATCCCCACTCCTACCCGTGGCTGCCTAAAATGGCGTTTGGGTACGTTGCCTCTTGTTTCCACGCGGGAGGAGGATTCCAGACCTCCCTTTGGAAACATCCCCCTCACCCCACCCGCTCCCTCCCTGGCCTTATACAACTGGTCCTGCCCTGCCACATTTCCTTATGGGTCTGTACAAGAAGTCTACACAGGGCGGGTAAATTTGGTGTGGACAAAGACAGCAAAACATAGTCCAGGAAAGTTTTGAAGAGAGGATGTGTTTATGAGGAGGATGCTAACAGGAAGTGTCACAGTAGTGGGTAATAGACGTTTTGGTGTTCCTGTAGGCTTGGAATTCTTTGAGTTGTTTATTTCATCGGTAATACGATGGTTAGAAGCAGTATTTGCCGTTAATATTATCTCGTCTTCGCAGAGC
>CM031599.1:59219249-59236749 GCA_018398815.1 Conus ventricosus | reverse complement strand
TCTCGTCTCCTCTCTCTCTCTCTCTCTCTCCTTTTCCACCTCCTCCTCCTCCTACTCCTCCTGCATCTCCTCTCTCTTTCCTTCTCTGTCTCTCACTTTGTCTCTCTTTCTCTCTCTCTGTCTCCCTCTCTTTTCCCTCCTGCCTCTCTCCCTCTCTCTCCACCATCTCCCCATCTCTGTTTGTCTGTTAGTCTCTCTCTCTCCTCTCTCTCTCTCTCTCTCTCTCTCTCTCTCTCTCTCTCTCTGTCCCTCCCTTCCTGCTCTCTCTCTCTCTCTCTCTCTCTCTCTCTCTCTCATAGTTAATGGTTGTGGTGAATGTGAGTCTGCTGGGGATTTTACGTATGTTTCCTCACGGCTCTAGTGTGATCGATTATGTCATGTCTCGGGATATGTTTTCGACGCTACATTGTTAGCTGAATGTCGGAGATCGTATTGACTCCTGGCATTTACCAGTTAAATTTCAGTGGACAAATGTAGGACCGGATGTGGAAAAACCAACTGAAGCTGAACAAGGTGTGGAAGATAGGTTTGTGTGGTCAGACGATTTGCTTAGTGTTTTTGAAGAGGAATTAAGTTCTCATGAATTTGATGAAAGCCTACAGAATGCCTACCAAGCTCTAGATACAGATGTCAATATTTCCATTGAACTCTTCGTTAAATCACTTTGCAGCGCTGCTTCTTGCATGATGAGAACAAAAGGAAATAAGAAAAAGAAAAACGACTGGTTTGACAAGGAATGTGATCGAAAAAAGAAGGCAGTTAAGGGGTCACTACGGAAATTTAAACGAGCTTCAAAGAAATCACGTGCAGAAAAAAGAGAAAAGTATGTAAAAGAAAGAAAAGAATACAAGTATTTGTTAAACGGGAAAAAATGAATTTGACCAAAGAAGATTAACCAAACTTAATCAGTCGATGAATGATCCAAAGGTATTTTGGCAAATTATTCGATCAGTCAATAGAAAGTCAGCCATATACAACTCTATTACCATTGATCAGTGGCATAACCATTTTTACAATGTCTTTAATGATGTGGATGTATCATCTACTCCAGAGGAAAATATCGAGTTTAGCCATGTGGGAGAAACAACAGAT
Organism: Conus ventricosus; assembly: GCA_018398815.1. Taxonomy (NCBI): domain Eukaryota; kingdom Metazoa; phylum Mollusca; class Gastropoda; order Neogastropoda; family Conidae; genus Conus; species Conus ventricosus. Next base: position 59,235,657 of record CM031599.1, on the reverse strand, counting down.
GACTCAGATGTTTTGTTCGATGAACTAATTTCCAGGCATGAGGTTCAAGCCAGCATTGGTAATCTCAAGGCCGGAAAAAGTTCTGGTCCTGACAAAATTATTAGTGAGATGCTGAAGCATGCCAATTCAAAAATGATTTCTTAGTTATTTATTTCAATAAATTGTTTGACCTTGGTGTTTTCCCAGATGATTGGTCGAAATCTATAGTTGTTCCAATATATAAAAAGGGAAATCCAAACCTGCCAGATAACTATCGTGGCATTGCCCTAACGAGTGTTGTAAGTAAGGTGTATACACATATTTTAAACAAAAGACTTTCAAAGTGGGTAGATAAAGAGGAAAAAATAATAGAAGAGCAAGCAGGCTTCAGACCAGGTTATAGTACCGTAGATCATATTTTCACCCTATATGCGATGGTACAAAAGTTTCTTATATAAAAAGTCTAAACTGTATGTTGCCTTTGTGGACTTCAGAAAGGCGTTCGATTCTGTGAACAGAAATGTTTTATGGGCAGTTTTGAGAAAATGTGGTGTGAAAGGAAAACTTTATCAAGCTATACAAAGTGTTTACGATTCTGTATTAGCATGTGTACGAGATAAATGTTGTTATTCTGATTACTTTGAATGCCCAAGGGGGGTGAAACAAGGATGTCTACTTAGCCCGCTCTTATTTTCCTTTTTCATAAACGAATTGGCTGTTGATTTGTCAAGCAATGGAAAACATGGTATTCAGCTTAATCCTGGTGCAGTTGAAATATTCTTATTATTGTTTGCGGATGATGTTATTTTGTTATCTGACTCTGTTATTGGGCTCCAGAATCGAATAAATAGTCTTAGAGAAGGGGCAGATCGATTAAAGTTAACAGTCAATCTTGACAAAACAAATGTAATGGTTTTCAGAAAAGGTGGCTACTTAAGTGACAGAGAAAGATGGTTTTATGGAAATGAAGAAGTAAAGGTAACTAACCTTGAGATTACCCATGCTGGCTTGAACCTCATGCCTGGCTTTTACTACAAAGTTGAGTGTTAGCAATGCTCTGTCTGATGTTTGTAGAAAGGCAACAAAAATGAGTGATGGAAATTATGAAATCATAAAGAAGACTAAACACTATTGATATAAATTTATTTTGGAAGCTTTTCGATACACAAATTCAGCCTATCCTAACATACGCAGCTGAAGTCTGGGGATTAGAACAAGACAGTAAACAGATTGAAAATGTCCACATGTTTGCTATAAAAAGATATCTGAATGTACCCCTACATACATCAAATAAACTGATATTTGGAGAAACTGGGAGGTATTCTCTACGCTTTACAACTACTGTAAAATGCATCAAATACTGGTTAAAACTAGTCAGACTCCCCATGTCGAGAATATGTAGGCAAGCCTGCGAAATGCTTCTGTTACAGCACGAATCTGGTCACTTTAATTGGGTGTCAGAAGTACAAAAGACTCTGACTGAAAATGGCTTTGGTATTGTTTGGCTGAACCAGGGAGTCTGTTCCGAATATGGCTTTATAACAGAATTCAAAGACAGACTCATTTCCTGTTTCAAACAAAATTGGCATGCAGAAATAGACAATAACGATAAATATAGATATTTCTGTTCCTTCAAAAATATTTTCAGGCAGAAAAGTACCTAACGGTAGTTACAAATAAATGGCACAGAATCAGTTTGGCCAGATTTAGGTTAAGGGTTAGTGGTCTGAAAAACTGTAAGCAATGGTTCTTAAGTTCTGAATATTCGAATGACACTATTTGCCCATCTTGTGGAAATGAATTAGAAAATGAAGAACATTTTTTGTTTCATTGTGCTACTTATGCTGACAAACGTAAAAGCTGCAGTGTGTTGAATACTCGTTCATTCCACCAAAATAATGCTAGCGTTGCTTCAGTGTTATCTAATAATAATGAACGTTTTGTTAAAGAAGTGGCTAAATACATAGCTGAAGCCATGTATGTGAGAAAAAAGATAATTGAGCAAAATACCGGTTAACATAAGGATGATCCAATGTGCGGATGTTCTGGGAGGGCGGGGGCTAGGGAGGGTTGTGGGCTGGCGGAATAGGGGGAGGGAGAGGGAAGGGTTAGTGGTCAAGTGTGTGTGATTATGGCGGTATGGATGTTGGGGGCAATAGTAGAAAGGTAGTGGGGTGGGGTGGAGGGAAAGGTGAGGACGTGTGTGTGTGTGTGTGGTGTGTGTGTGTGTGTGTGTGTGTGTGTGTGTGTGTGTGTGTGTGTGTGTGCGAGAGTACGTATACGCATGAAATTTCTGCTTTTTGTATCGGTGAATGCATTTGCCAACCCCCTTGTCTAAAAGGCTTAACTGCTAAACGGACAATAAAAAATGTCAGTGTCTCTCTCTCTCTCTCTCTCTCTCTCTCTCTCTCTCCTCTCTCTCTCTCTCTCTCTCTTCCATCACTCCCTTCTTGGCCTCTCTCTCTCTCTCTCTCTCTCTCTCTCTCTCTCTCTCTCTCTCTCTCTCACCACCTTGTACCCACCTCTGTCTATCTGTCTAATTGTCAGTCTGTATATATGTCCGTCTGTCTGTCTGTCTGTCTGTCTGTCTGTCTCTCTCTCTCTCTCTCTCTCTCTCTCTCTCTCTCTCTCTCTCTCTCTCTCTCTGTCTGTATATCTGTGTCTTAGTGTCACTGTCTCCACCTGTCTGCCTCTCTCTCTCTCTCTCTCTCTCTCTCTCTCTCTCTCTCTCTCTTTCTCTCCCTCTCCCTCTCCCCCGCCCTCCCTCTCTCCCTGTCTCTCTCTCCCTCTCTCTCTCCCTCTCTGTCTCTCTTTCTTTGTGCTGCCAAGCATACATCAGTGTGTAGCACTCTCACACTGTCAAACGACCTCATTCCCTGGGGGGCAGGTCTGGCCACATAGTGGTCAGCTTATTATCCACCTGACTCCTGCAGTCACTGCCCCTGCGTGATGGCTCTCAACTGAAGGTTACCGTAGTTCACGCTGTGCCAGGCTGGGAGAGATACTTCTAACCCCCGTCATTCTGCCCTGAGTCATGGTAATCGACGTAGCCAGAGGACTAGGGGATACAATCACCCAACAACTGTTGTTCATTCTGCGTCTTGTCTGTTAGTGTCTGTGGTTGGTACGGTCCCTTTCTTAACGCACACACCTCCTTCTGCCTGTCTCTGTCTCTGTCGCTCTCTCTCTCTCTCTTCTTATTTATGTACCTATCCATTTATCCATCTATCTGTCTGCGCCTGTCTGTCTGTCTGTCTGTCTGTCTATTTGTCTCTGTCCCTTCACTCACTCACTCACTCACTCACTCACTCACTCACTCTCCCTCTCTCTCTCTCTCTTCTCTCTCTCTCTTTCTCTGCCACACTCTTTCCTTCCTTCCTCTCTCTCTTCTCTCCCTTTTCTCTCTACGCCCCTTCTCTTCTCCTCTTTGTCTTGCCCTGTCTTTTCTCTTCCTGTCTTTCTTGCCTCCTCCTCTCTCCTCACTCCTCTCTCTCTCACTCTCTCGTCCTCTCTTCTCTGTCCTCTCTCCTCTTTCTCTCTTGTCCGTCCTGCAACTCTCTCTCTCTTCTCTCTTTCTCTCCCCCCTCTCTTCTCTCTCTTCTCCTTTCTCTCACGCTCTCTTTTTCCTCTCTTCTTTCTCCTCTCTCTCCCTCTCTCCTCTCCTCTCTCTCTCTCTTCTCCTCTCTGTCTCTCACTCTCCTCTCTCCTCTCTCTTCTCTCTCTCTACCTCTCTCTCTCCTTTTCCTCTCTTTCTCTCTCTCTTTCTCTCTCGTCTCTCTCTCTCTCTGTCTCTCTCTACTTCCTAGCTGTCTCTCCTCTCTCTCTCTCTCTCTCTCTCTCTCTCTCTCCTCTCTCCTCCTCTCTCTCTCTCTCTTCCTCCTCCTCCGCCTCCTCCTCCTCTCTGTCTCTCTCATGTCCTACCGTCTCTTCTCTCTCTTCTATCCGTCTCTCTCCCCTCTCTCTCTCTCTCTCTCCTCTCTCTCTCCTCTCTCTCTCTCTCCTCTCTCTCTCTCTCTCTCTCTCTGTCTGCCTGCCTGTCTCTCTCTCTCCTCTCCTCTCTCTCTCTCTCTCTCTCTCTCTCTCTTCTCTCTCTCTCTCTCTCCTCTCTCCCTCACACACACACACCGCACGTGCGCTCGCACACACACACACACACACACACACACACACACACACACACACACACACACACACACACACACACACACAACCATCTCTCTCTCTCTGTGTATCTCTTTCTCTCTCTCTCTCTCTCTCTCTCTCTCTCTCTCTCCTCTCTCTCTCTCTCTCTCTCTCTCTCTCGGAGTTCGCAGCAAGATGGCGGAGAATAGCCAGTGAGTGTTTCAAGTGCTGTTATTTTCGACTGCTAGTGTGGTTCTACAAAGGCTAAGGATACCTGAGTGCCGTAGAAAGTGATACAAGTATTTGAAGAAACGAACCTACTCAGTCATGGTGGATCTGTGCATCTGGCGTGCCAGAATCGGTTCTTTCTGTGCTTCACTAGTGAGCAGAAGGAAGGGAAGAGAAAGAAAGATGGCGGAAGGGGTGAAGTGGCCGGAGTGAAAGATGTCTTGATCTGGTTTGTGCTTCTGTGGGGATACGCTCTGACACTAACGTGTGCACGTGAAACCACAAGAGTGGCGTTTGGTACCGAAGTCAATGGCGGATTCGATGGAAATGTACTAAAACTTCGGTACTTTGCCGCAAACACAAGCAGTGCCATCGGTTCAGCCAGTGACTGTAAGGAGAAACGAAAGTGGGCTAGTGTTCATACCTCTGTGGTCAAGAGAAACGTCAACAGCAAGATGGACAGAGATAGGGAAAAGCATGACAGTCAGAGGACTCTGTTGGACAGACATGAAAGGTACGGTCTACGCAACATCACAGATTCAGTTTGGGAATAGTCCGTCTCCAATAGTGGTTATACTTCTTATTCTCCACTTAGCCTATGTGCGCAGACGACTATCCTTATCCAATGATGTGGAGACCAATCCGGGCCCAGGATCAAATATGAACATTAATGAGAAATCGAACATGAAAACAAGAAGCTAGAAGACAAGCTGGAAGCGAAATTCAACAACTTAGACACGAAGATAGACATCAAGATGACACAACTCTTTACGGCAATAACAACGCTCACTGACTCCTTTAAGTTACAAACCGCCACATATCAACAAGATGGAACAAAAACAATCAGATATGGCGGACACATTGAATGAATTATGTAGGGATGTTCAAGACACTAAGCAGGATATACAAGAAAACAAAACAGTAGTAAGGCACTTAGGGGTAACACAAGACTATATGGCACGCAGACTGACTAAAATGGAGGAAGAAATGGACCGAATCGAAAGTTATTCCAGACGGAATAATTTAAAGTTCTTTGGTATCAAAGAGAGTACGGACGATAGCAAGAGAGAGAGATGTGATGAGGTGATCAGAGAGACACTAGACAAATATATGGAAGACGAGACATGGGCCGACGATGCAGTAGAACGTGCACACAGGCTAGGCAAACCGGACCCTTCTGCAGAGAGACCCAGACCTGTGATCGTGCGTTTCCTCAGGTGGGGAGACGCCATGAAGATCCTACAGAACCGAGAGGCACGCGAGAAGATGAAGAAGGCAGCATACGGTGTCTCAAGACAGGACGAAACGCCAAGCTGACCAACTACGTGATCTGAGGGCACAAGGCAAGTCGGGGTACTATGTGGGGGGGAAACTGTATGTAAGAGAAGAATACAGGCCACGACTAGAACGGGAGGACAGCCATCATAAACAATATAGACAGCACCAGCAGCAAGAGGACTACAGATATGGAAATATTTCCAGAAGACATTCTGGCACAAATGGACAATGGACACAGAGAGGAAGGAATGAAAGTGATTATAGTGCAAGTGGTGTTAGAAACTTTGATGACTGGAGGATGAGAGGGATGAGAGATGAGAGAAGAGGAGAAGACTGGAGAAAAGAAAGAGAGGAAGATAGAAATAGAGTGAAAGAACAGGTGGAAGAGATGATAGGTATGAAAAAAAGTGCGAAAGGAGTGAATGGGGGAGGAAATGGAGCTGAGAGAGATGAAAGTGAAGAAGGAAATGAACGGGGCAGTGATCTCCAGTTTTCGTTGTTCCGGGGGATTTTATGGATGAAGAGAGAGAGAGTGGAACAGAAAATCAGAAAAAGGTCTGTGAAAGAGAGAGTAAGTGAAAAGAAGAATGAAGAGAGTGAAAGGAAAGAAAGTGTGAATGGCGATGAAAAGCAGCAAACAAGACAGTAAGTGAAAAGTGCGCAAAGGGGTGTGGCAGAAAAAAGTGGGTTAGGAAAACATACAAGGCAAACAACTCTGATGCCAGAGTAGATCAAAATACAGGCATTTCCCCCCACCTTAGAATCAGGTCAAGGCAACCCTAATCAGATGCCCTCACAGTTCCTGGTACCACACACCGGCCCACGCACAGGATGAAATTAGTGATCAATTGGACAGTATTTGGAGCATTCAAGGAGATAGTTTAGGGACAAACACAACATGCACAACTGAGTCAGAGATTGTGACACAACCTCTGAGTACGCCTCGTTCGCGGTGCGATTTAGCTACACACATAGAGAAGGGAAAGACAGTACGACAACCATCGAATACACGACAACCTACAATTGAGGAAACTATACTTACACAAGGCATGGTATATTCTGAAAGTGAAGAAGGGGGGAAAACCAAACGCAAACAACACCCATCAGGAAAACAAGCATTAAGATCTGATACTAACACTTTAAGAACAACAAACAACCGACCACACTCACCTGGATACACACGTTCTCAATCAACAAGGAAAGACGGGAAGGAAAGAAAAGAAAAGGAGAAAATATATGAAAATTAGGCCAAGGTCATACACAAAATTAAAGGGAAAAACGTCACAAGTCAACACGTAGAGAACAAGCTAACGAAAATGCTAGAGAAGATGGAATTGTGAGACAACACACGGTGAATGAGATAAAAATGAATGAGACAAGAGTGAATGGAAACGAGAACGAGGATGAAAGTGGAAATTTGACTAAGGATGAAATTAAAGAAGGTAAGAAAAAGCTGTATTTTGGTTGTTGGAACGTAGAAGGTCTGCTTGAGAAATTAACTGATCCAGATTTTTTAGAATATATTACATCATTTGATATCTGCTGTCTGAGCGAAACTTTTACCTTAGAGTCATTTGATTTTGAAATTAAATTCTCAGATTTTTTGTATACCCATTGCCCAGCTGTGAAATTTACCAAAATGGGCAGACCTTCAGGGGGGGTTGTCATGTTAATTAAAAAAGAAATGGCTGACTATGTTCAGTTAATAAGCACGGGGATTAAAAATGTATTATGTATACGTATATCTGAAAATCTGCTAAATTGTGGGAAGGATATTATGTTTTTTGGAATATATATACACCCAGTTGATAGCCGTTTCTACTTTGATAAGGACTATACATGTACCTTAGAACTGCTGGAGCAATATTACTAACACAAATAGAGCAACAAAATGATTTTTTTTATGTCATTGGAGGAGACTTCAATGCACGTATAGGGGAATGGGGTCTGTGTGTAAACGATGATAGTGACACATTGAACAATGATCAGGACGTGTGTGCACGAAGGTCAATGGACTCTGTTACAAATGGTTTCGGAAAAAAAATTAATTGAATTTGCACAACATTTAAATTAACACCTTTAAATGGACTAAGTGCAGAGAATTTTGACGGTGCATACACGTTCTATTCTGATAGAGGAAACAGTACAATTGATTATTTTATATGTTCATTTGAGTTGATTGGTAATGTAAAAAATTGTGTTATCCAGGAAAGAATTGAATCTCACCATATGCCAATCAACATGGTAATACAGAGCACATTGCCAGACCCCCAGGAAGACAAAGCTAAGAGAAAGTTTGTAAAGAAAATTAGATGGGACCCTGCAAAACAACAAGAATATATACAGCATAATAGAAACAGAAAGATTTAAAATACTACTAGAACAGATTACCGAGGGGATTGACACTGATATAGATTTAAGTTTAGAAAATTTCAATAAACTATTAAAAGAGGCTGGTAAAAGTATGTATGTAAATATATGCATAGGAGGGGACAACAAAACAACAAAGGGATGGTATGATAAGGAATGTGAAGTCAAGAAAAAAGATGCCAGACACGCATTATGTACACTGACGCACACCAACAGATTTAAAAACCCAAATTTGTATAAAGTAAGAAAGGAGTTATATGCAACAAAAGAACAATATATAAAGAAACAATCAGAGAGAAGAAAAAACAATATAGTAAACAAACATACGAGGCACTCATACAAAACCAAAAAGACATAAGATGTTTTGGAACATTATAAAAAGCACAAAAAAGAAAAAGATTACACTGCCAGCAATAAGTATTACACAATGGCAAGAACACTTTGAAAGTGTTTTAAACCCGCAACTACCTGAAGTGCAAAACAACAATGAAAGGGTGCAACAAAACATTGAAGTTGAAGATGAGGAAATCCATATACAAGAATTAGATGAAGAGATAACTAATATTGAAATAAGTTTAGCAATAAAGAAATTGAAAAAGGGCAAAGCATCTGGACTTGACGGAATACCACCTGAATTTTTTAAGACCACAGAACAACACAAAAACCCCGTTTCTAATAAAATTATTTAATAAGATATTTCAGGATAGTTATTTTCCTATAGAATGGACAAAAGCTGTAATCGTGCCTCTTTTCAAGAAGGGCGATAAACAAACCCCAGGAAATTATAGAGGTATTTCCCTATTATGCATCTCAAGTAAAATTTTCACAGCTGTAATAAATAGAAGACTATACAACTGGGCAGAGGAAGAGAAAAAAATAAGCAAAGAGCAAGCAGGATTTAGAAAAACTTCTCTACCATAGATCATATTTACACTCTGGTAACAATGATAAGTAACTGCTTGTATGGCAGAAGAAGAAGCAAATTATATGTAGCATTCATTGATTATCATAAAGCGTTCGATACAGTCAACAGGGATAAGCTATGGGAAATCCTAAAGAAACATAAAATATCTACTAAAATGTTAAACATGTTAAAAGGAATGTACAGAACAGTACAGGCATTTTGTGAGACATGGGAATGAACTGACAGAATTCTTCGACTGTCCTCAAGGAGTGAAACAAGGGTGCTTACTATCTCCTTTAATTTTTTCCCTTTTGATAACAGAAGTGGCAGAAAAGGTAACATTGAAAGGAAGACATGGATACCAATTTCTACCAGGAACTGAGGAACTATTCCTACTACTCTTTGCTGATGATATAGCACTAATATCGATAACCCCATCAGGATTACAAAATCAACTTAGAAATCTCCAAGAGACCTCTGACCAAATAGGCCTAACAGTGAATCTACAAAAAACAAAAGTCATGGTATTCAGGAAAGGAGGATACTTAGGAAGAGCAGAGAAATGGTATTATAAAGGTGATGAATTAGAAGTTGTAAATAGTTATAAATATTTGGGTTATACATTGACAACCAAACTCTCGGCAGATATCTCCCTTTCAGAATATGCAGGTAGAGCTAAAGGTAAGGTGATTGAAATAATGAAAACCATGTACAGTTTAGGACATATAGATATGAATATTTATTTTAAATTATTTGATACCCAAATCAAACCACTATTACTATATGCAGCTGAGGTATGGGGATTAACTATGTATTCAGCAGTAGAAAATGTACATCTACTTGCATGTAAAAAATATTTAGGGGTAGGAAAGAAAACACCAAATAATCTAGTGTATGGAGAGTTAGGCAGATACCCATTATATATAGATAGTATAATAAAAGCAATTAGATATTGGCTCAGTTTAGTAAATATGCCTCCAAATAGGATTCCAAAACAAGCATATGAAAGGGAAAAAACAGAAGTAACTAAACACAAAACTGGGCACTAGGAATAAAAGGATGCCTAGATAGTATGGTTTCTCAGAGGTATGGGCAAATGAAGGGGTAAGAAATGAACATAGTTTTATAAAGGAGTTAAAACAAAGAATTATAGATTGTTATAAACAAACTTGGCATGAGAAAATAACAAATAGTGAGAGATTCGCAACATACTATACATCAAAACCTTGCATCAAACAGAAGAATACCTACATCAAATTACTATAACTAAATTTAGGAAAGCATTAACAAAAATGAGACTAGGAATAACGAATTACATATCAATAGGAAATACACTGATAGTTTGGTGATTGTAACCTGCCCCTTTTGTCCTGTAGATGAAACAGAAATGCACTTTTTAAAAAGCATGTCCAAATTATAATCAATTAAGAGTGAAATACATAACCAAACATTTTAACAATCTGAACACGATTAGATTAGATAATATACTACAAAACAAAAATACCAGAGATCATACGGGATGTAGCTATGTACATCTTTTATGCTCTCAAATCCAGAGAAAAATCAATTATAAGGATTAAAGCTCAAGGGCTGGCAATGTGGTCTACAGGTTAAAACCGACTTGTAAAACAATATACAGAGAATGGAAAGGAGGAGGGTAAGATAGAAAGGTTTTTGTACAAGATAATTAGAAATTTAATAAATAACACGCATAAGAAGTAGGGGGGGGATGGAAAGGTACAAAAAGGGAACAAAACAGGATTAGATGCTGTTGAATGTGCTGCACATTATTTACAAGTTTGATATGCATTAGAGGTGAAAGAAATGAGTGCTGATCAGTTTCACGTAGAGCGACATTATTTAGCACAAACCCTGTGTTATACATATTGTAGCTAAATATATATATTTATTGTGACGCGTGTGTGCAAAGAATGGATCTTTTGAGAATCTGGGTCAATGGCTAACTTTTGAGAGATCAACAAAGGTCACGGTCGTTTCCGCGGCCTGCGGATCGTGAGACGAGACACGACGCGCGCGGTGCGCCTCGCATCAAACCACGTCTCCGCTCAATAGACAGATCTAGCTTGACCTAGTTAGAACTTTAAGTACAGTTCCACGCTCGCTCGAAGGATTTTGTCCCAAGTAGGCCTAGCAAATTTACCACGTAAAGTACGACTTCGTTTGTTGTTCGAGGTTGAAATAGCTTTCAGGAAAGATTCAGTTGTTGTCGGGTCGATAGTTGAGGTAAAATCATGTCTGTTCTAACGTAACCTAATACATAATGAGGAAGATGAGCAAGTTTCAAGTGGAATGTAGTAACAAATATTAACCAACATTACATGATCCAACGGAAAATAGAAATGTACCAACCTGTTTCATGATGACAGAGAAATCCAAGTCAAATCTTTTATATAATTTAATCCAGAGAACCACGAACATGCACGAACTCCAAAGTTGTAAATGTATAAATAGCGAATGAATACTTCAGCAAGGAAACACGCCATCTCGCAATGGAAATGCAAACAACGCTTGCTTAACTAGGCCTATGATATGGGGCGTCAACAGGTCAACAGGGGTGACACTAAAATAATTAGGCGCATGCGCAGAGAAAAGGAATGTACTGAGTAGGTCAGACGGGATGTTATTAAAATATACATGTTGTGCGTAACACGATTATGTAATCATGCTATGAAGAAGATACTATATTAATAATAATAGATTGGTGTAGACTGATTATGTAGCGGGGAGAAATGTTTGCTTGACTAGAATTCATATGCGTGTACGCTCGTATATAGATGTGTGCACGACTGAATATGTGCATGTTTTGAATTCAGGATTTGTGTATGAACTGGAAGGTAACTTTGATAATTAGGGCTACGCAGTACAACATAATCAGGGGTCAAAGCTGAGGACAGTAGAAGCATGGTTGAGATATAACTGCGACGATTTCGATGGAAATGTTTTAGTAACAATAAGACATCCAAGCATATGTTTGAATATGTATGAATGATACTTATGTTTAACGCTAGGGGTAAATAAAGGTGTAAGGTAGATTAAAAGGAACAGGATATAAGATGAAAGAACACAATATATATGTGTATGTGGGTATGTATATGTTTGCATGTATATGTGCATGTGTGTGTGTGTATATATGTGTATGTGTGTATGCACATATGTATGTGTACTTATATGTATGTTTATGTGTGTCGACATACTAGTTTTAATTGAAATGAACAGATTCTTTGGTTACATTGATAGTTGGTTGACACTGAAGTTAATAGAATATTATTGTTATGCTTCAAATGTCTTGCGTTTGTAGAGTGGTTTATTTTGTTCTGTAAAATTGAAACTGACGCTGCGAACTCTTTGTGAATGGACCTTTGGCCCCACAATAAATGGCGCGGCGTTTGACGCGTGTCAAGTGTCAAGTGTCAAGTGTCTCTCTCTCTCTCTCGCTCTCTCTCTCTCTCTTTTTAATTTTTTTCTTTGCATCTGTTTTGTTTGTCTTAAGAAGTTAATGTGTATCAAATACGGTGATATCTGTATTGGATTTACTGATTTTCAGTCATACGTTAGTAGCAATAAAAACACACTGACAGGAAACGTCAAACAGAGCATTTCAGCCCACTCTTACGATTTTGTGTGTGTAGACTTTTGATGGCTTTATGAATGTTATTGTCCTTTCTTAATGGAAGAAGGAACGAGGTGAGTTAGGGAAAGAAGCAAAATTGAAGACGAAAATTTTTTAACTCCTACCTCCCTCTCTCTCTATACTTCCTCCCTCGCTCCCTCCCTCCCTCCTACCTCCCCCTCTCTTTCTCTCTCTCTTTCTCTCTCTCTTTCTCTCTCTCTCTTTCTCTCTCACTCTCTCTCTCTCTCTCTTCTCTCTCTCTCTCTCTCTCTCTCTCTCTCTCTCTCTTCTCTCTCTCTCCTCTCCTCCTTTGCTCCTACCTCTCTCTCTCTGGAGGGCTGGATGTAAAAAAGCAGTGATGCTTATTCCATTACCCTCTGAAAATAAAATTCGTTCGTTCGTTCGTTCTCCCTCCCTCCTTCCCTCTCTCTCTCTTTCTTTGTGCTGCCAAGCATACATCAGTGTGTAGCACTCTCACACTGTCAAACGACCCCATTCTCTCTCTCACTCTCTCTCTCTCTCTCTTCTCTCCCTCTCTCTCTCTCTCTCTCTCTCTCTTCTCTCTCCTCTCTCTCTCTGCCTGTCTCTCTCTCTCTCTGTCTTTCTGTCTCTCTCTCTCTCTTTTTTCTCTCTCTCTCTCTCTCTCTCTCTCTCTCTCTCTCTCTCTCTCTTTGCCTATTTTCTTTCTTCACAAGTCTAACTCTATTGTTCTTTACTTAGCACCTTCTATCTAACTCACCGACACGCTGCTACATACGGGCGTTCACGGTCTCTGCCGTTTCCAGTCAGGACTACCTCGGAGTTACCTGAGACAAGGTCATTGAATGTGCCCAAAACGAATACAATCAAAACCAAACCTTACGATTTGTTCTAACAGCTTTTCAATTCATTGAGCGTTTGAGCGTTTACTCAGATGCTTTAAGTTCAGCTGACATTGAATGTATTCATTTAAATGGGAGCGGGCCGTGTGTGTGTGTGTGTGTGTGTGTGTGTGTGTGTGTGTGTGTGTGAGGGGTGTGTTGGTGGACCTGGATGGTGGAAGAAGTTCTTTTTGTTTCCGAAAATTGGAACAGAATAGGTGTTCAGTTCCGTAGGTATGTATGTATGTGTTCGCATACGCATAAAATGTATAAGGCAGGCAACATGTGTGGTCTTATATTTCCGGCACAAGTGAACGCAATGTCTATGAACATGTCATTTCTTCCTGATCTAAAATTTCCATAGAGTAACTCCACCAAGACTGTGTGCTGTGTGGCATGTACTGGAAGTTGGTGGAACAGTCGGCTGTCAAGTCGTTTTTGTCAGAACCAGTGTTAGCCTCTATGGCACAATGCCCGTATATCGAAACGACCCGGCGGAGATTCGAACCGCGACGCCAGGATCGCCAGGATCACTCAGCTCATATCCAAGTCCATGTTTAACTTGCTTACAGTCCAACTATGGGCACTGCGGTCGGCTGGGCTATAAATATTATGACTTGTCTTGACCAACAGGGACATAGACAAACAAATTGTAGGACAAGACACAAGGCATTTCGACTTCTTGGGTCTTCTTCAGGATGGCGGCCATTTTGATCGTGCGCCGAATATGAGAAGGTAAGTGGTTTCTCGTTCTTCGTTTTCACGGTCCTAAATGTTATTTGTTTTTGCCTGAAGAAGACCCAAATGATCGAAATGCACTGTCTTGTCCTGTACTTTGCTTCTCTGTGCCCTTGGCGGTAACTCACCCCCTCGCTTTCTAAATTTTGCTCCATTTTCCGCTCTCAGTCACTCCGTTTTTAAACTTGACAAACTTGGGAGTATGTCCTGACGACTCATCTGCCTACAGCATTTGTCTTGTTAGGACATAGGTGGGAAGAACCGGGTGCCTTTCTGTTAAAAACTACCAAAGGATGTATGGTAGACTTCAAATGAAGCTGATAAAAAGTATAATGCGTTTTCAGAAGCTCGGGTGAAAAAGAAATTTTACAAAGTGAAAGATGTAAAAATGAGGACGGGAATGAAAAATGAAGAAAATGGATAAAGAAGGAAGTAGAGAGAGAGAGAGAGAAAGGGTGGTAAGCAAAAAGGCACCCCCACCCCCACCCCCGCATTCAAATTTAGTAAATCAGTTGACGTGCATCAGTTAGAGTTCATGTACAAATGTTCGGGTCTACGTGCGAGCATGAGTGAAAGACGACGACGTTTGAAACGTCACGCTATACTGTAGAAATCGGGTGAACTGCTCTGTGCTGTAGTCCTGCACATGGGCCTTGGTTCGAGGCCAGTTCAGCCTCACGCTGTTTGTTTTCTACCCTTTCTTTTGTCCTTCGTTTTCTCAGATCTTCTTTTTCCTAAATTTCCATAGTTTCCCCACTTTTCCCGTATTTTCCCCTGTCTTTCCTCATTTGTTGTTTTTTTTTTTTTTTAGCTGTCCCCTTGCTCCTCACATTTTCCCTTTTTCCTATCTTCGTCCTTTGTTTCCTTTACTTTCTATACATTTCTTTCTATTTGTTTTTCCTTCTTTTCACTTCATTCCCTTCAGTTTCCTCATCTTCACCTACACAAGAAGTTACAAAAAAGTGCTATAATCAATGAGAAAGATTTAACAATGTGTGTGTGTTAAGAGGGGGGGGGGGGAGTTCTTTGTTGTTTGTTTGTTTCGGGTGGTGGTGGGTGGTGGATTTTTGTCATTGAGGCGTATGACTAGAAGCATCAAAGAGATGTACACAAACTCATGGATACCTTTTTGTTAATCGAGGCTGGCTGTAACTGATAGGAGACAGGTAAAGAAAAAACAAAAAAACTACTACCTTTCTGATCGGAAACTGGTTGAGGACGGCAGAACTACACATGTAGTTAAGAAAAAAAAACAAAAGTAATGGATTTTTACTGATCGCAGGTTACCTGTGGTTTGCCGGACACGTGTATGAAAATCATTAACACCTTGTCAATCACATCACCAATACCTTGTTGATCAAATCATTGATACCTTATTGATCAAATCATTGATACCGTATTGATCAGATTATTGATACCTTATTGATCAAATCATTGATACCTTGTTGATCAAAGCATTGATGCCTTGATGATCAAAGCAGTGATGCTTGTTGATCAAAGCATTGGTGCCTTATTGTTGATCAAAGCATTGATACCCTGTTGATCAAAGCATTGATACCTTGTTGATCAAAGCATTGATACCTTGTTGTTGAAAGCATTGATACCTTGTTGATCAAAGCATTGATATCTTGTTGTTGAAAGCATCGATACCTTGTTGATCAAAGCATTGATACCTTGTTGTTGAAAGCATTGATACCTTGTTGATCAAAGCATTGATACCTTGTTGATCAAAGCATTGATACCTTGTTGATCAAAGCATTGGTACCTTGTTGATCAAAGCATTGATACCTTATTGATCAAAGCATTGGTACCTCGTTGATCAAAGCATTGATGCCTTGTTGATCAAAGCATTGATACCTTGTTGATCAAAGCATTAATACCTTGTTGATTAAAGCATTGATACCTTGTTGATCAAAGCAGCGCCAAGCCAAGGAAGGTGCGCATGGAAGTGCGGAAAGAGACGGTACTTGCAATGAACACTGTCAAAGGGACAAAAATATGAGAAAAAAAGCCTAACAAACATAGTGTGCACTGCAGAAGACAGCAATCATGGTCAGGGTTAGCTGTGAGATCCCAAGCATTTAAGCGGGATTGACTGAACAGAGTGGGAAACTGTGAGCGTACAGATATATACCAATGAAACAAAAGGAAATCACCCAGAAACTGTTTTAAAAAAAACAGACTGTGTCATAAAACCCGACGTAGTATTCCACTGATGTTCGTGATGAAATGATGCTGACAGAACTCTGCGCCCTGTGAAAGCAGAAAGGGGAAGTGCACACGTTTAATACAAAGAAG
>CM031599.1:59211749-59214249 GCA_018398815.1 Conus ventricosus | reverse complement strand
GTACGAGTTTCATTTCCTTTTACATTATAATGAAGTTTAGTGCTCCATTTACGGTTAGTCTCTGTGTGTGTGTGTGCATGCGTGCGTGCGCGCGTGCGTGCGTGTGTGCGTGCGCGCGCGCGCGCGTGTTTGTGTGTGTTTGTGTGTTTGTGCGTTTGGTTAGTTTGCTTGGTTTTCCTATTTGTTTGTTTGTTTGTTTGTTTGGCCATGCATGAGGACAGAAACATGTACAAACTCCACACAAAACATTACTCTGAAAAGTCAGGAAACATACGGTTCTCATAGTTGCCACCCCAGGATAGTCAGTCTTGAGAAATGACTTCCTTTTGTTGCCCTAGAATGAAATTCAGTTCTTTACGCATAGACATGTTGATGCATGCAGATAAGAGATCAAACGGTAAATGAAACAAACTGCGGCGTTACTGAAACACGACAAAAAAGCAGAAGAGCACACAAAACAAAGTGTGAAGTAACGACGATTTAATGCACGACACAAAACAGGACAAGAAATTTTCGGCAAAGAGATCAAAGTTTAAACAAGTCTGAATCCGAACAGAATTTTTTTTATGTAGATTTGTGCAGTGGTCTGCTTTAGGTTTTAGACGTTCGTTTTAAATTGGATTTTGTCAGTTTCCAGCGTGCATTCCTAAATTTGTTTATTGTAAAACCTTCCCAAAATAGTTTACTCACGTGCTTGTGCGCGCGCATCCACACTTACACATAGACGCATGTGCGCACACACACACGCACGCATACACACACACACACACACACACACACACACACACACACACACACAACACACACACACACACACACACACACACACACACACAGACCCTCACATACCCATACACACAAACACACTCATGCACACATGAACACACGTACGCGCACACACACACACACACACACACACACACACACACACACACACACACACACACACACACACACACACACACACACACACATATATACTGTTGGTCTAATATCGCTTATGGTGAAAAGACGTAAAAACAAAGAACGAACGAACGAACGAACACACACACTGTCGATCGAGATCGCAAAAGTATATCCATTAGAAGAAAAACCGCTCGTCCACTCAACAGGCGCGATAACCTGGAGTCCATTGACTGGCCAGACAACGTGACCACTCTAGGCAAAGTGGTCACACTGTGGCAGACGTTTGCCTCCATCCATCAAAATGGACAATGGACATTGATTTGAGGAAATGGATTCTTCTGATATGAAGTATTTGGATACAGCCATAATAACCCAGGGCTTTAGCACAAGGCTATATCTTTCTAGCGAAAAAACAACTTTGAGGGGGACTGAGTATTGCAACCCAATGTGCGTTTCCGAGCTGAGCCAACAGTATACTAGATCTTGCGAAGGATAGGATTCTGCGAGAAAAAAGGGGGAAAAATCTTCATGGCTGCCCCATTTGAGCACCTGCTCGCTCGTTTTCTTCTGTTTGTTCTCTTTTGCTTTGCGTGTAGCTCAGTCTGATTTCTCCTGATGCTACCTTTTGCCCCCCCCCCCCCTCTCTCTCTCTCTCTCTCTCTGTTTCTGTCTCCCCTCCGCTCTCTCATTCTCTCTCTCTCTCTCTCTCTCTCTCTCTCTCTCTCTCTCTCTCTCTCTCTCTCTCTCTTTTTTTTTTTTTTTTTGCATCAACTAAAAGCTATTGCTGCATTTCATTTTCAATGCACTTTTCTTTCACACACAAAAGACCATTGTCAATAAGAAGGAGGCTATCCCCAATGCGATGAATGTTGTAATCCAAGCACTGGTAATTGCTTTCTTTAAAGAAAATAAAGAAAGAAAGGAGAGAGAAAATAATAGACGAGTGTCCTCGGCCGGCAATCAGCTGTTAATAGAAAATCTGATGAGTTTTCTGTGTTTTCTTTTCTCATCGTTTTCTTTTATGATATCCGTTCATAAAACAAAGAAACCCGGATCTCTGTCTCTGTCTGTTTGTCTGTCTGTCTGTCTGTCTGTCTGTCTGTCTGTCTGTCTGTCTCTCTCTCTCTCTCTCTCTCTCTCTCTCACTCTCTCTCTTTCTCTCTCTCTCTCTCTCTCTCTCTCTCTCTCTCTCCTCTCTCTCTCTCTCTCTCTCTCTCTCTCTCTCTGTTAACTTTCTTCGATCCTTTTCTTCCTTGCAGTCCAATGCCTAATCACTAGTTCGAGTTTCAATCATGCCCTTTTTCGTTTTCTTCGCTCTGGGTTTCCTTCCATCGCTTTGATCTTTGATCAGCTGCACCAGAGACCTCAAACTGTACGATAGGACACGGCGCTTGCATGTGCCGTGCACGACCACAGCACAATAATACACAACTGGTCTACGCAAAGTTGGAACACTGTACAACTCTCTTTTTAGATAACAAGTGAACAAGGACATTCAACAAGTGAACAGACATTCAGTGTCAGAATTATATAAAACACTTCAGAGTGTACTTTTATCTATTTTGTCAAATATGGAAACTTGAAATCTAAGAAA
>CM031599.1:59196749-59206749 GCA_018398815.1 Conus ventricosus | reverse complement strand
TTAAGTGCAGCTGAAGAGGACCGTGTGGCCGAGGGCTGTGACGATCCCTGACGACACAAGAAGTCATTGTGAGAGGACAGATAGGGTTAAGTGCAGCTGAATAGGACCGTGTGGCAGAGGGCTGTGACGATCCCTGACGACACAAGATGTCGTTGTGAGAGGACAGAGAGGGTTAAGTGCAGCTGAAGAGGACCGTGTGGCCGAGGGCTGTGACGATCCCTGACGACACAAGATGTCGTTGTGAGAGGACAGAGAGGGTTAAGTGCAGCTGAAGAGGACCGTGTGGCCGAGGGCTGTGACGATCCCTGATGACACAAGAAGTGGTTGTGATAGGACAGAGAGGGTTAAGTGCAGCTGAAGAGGACCGTGTGGCAGAGGGTTATGACGAGCCCTGATGACACAAGAAGTCGTTATGAGAGGACAGAGAGGGTCAAGTGCAGCTGAAGAGGACCGTGCGGCAGAGGGTTATGACGAGCCCTGATGACACGCCATCCTTCAATGTGCCCCTGGCATTTTCTGTCTTGGGGCAATGATCTGTCTGCCTGCCTATGTGTCTGCCAGCCTGTCTATAGTTCTACCTAACTAGATAGCTGGTCATTGTTGACCCATCCATCCATCCATCTATCCATCTATCCAACTGTAACATCTCTCTCTCTCTCTCTCTCTCTCTCTCTCTCTCTCTCTCTCTCTCTCTCTCTCTCTCTCTCATTTCTTTGTCTGTCTTTCTCTCTCTCTCTTCTTTGTCTGTCTTTCTCTCGCTCTCTCTCTCTCCTCTCTCTCTCTCTCTCTCTCTCTCTCTCTCTCTATCTCTCTCTCTCTCTCTCTTTCATTGAGTGATCAGAATCGATGCACTTTTCATTCACCCAGGAAAGGCTGTTGTCGAAGGAAAGAAGGCAATGCGGGCAATGTGGTAATCCAATTAGGGCAACTGCTTTCTTTTAAAAAAAATGAATAAAGAAAGGAAAAACAGTGGATGAGTATCCTCAGCCGGCAATCAGCTGTTGATAGAAAATCTGATGAATCTTCTGTGTGTTCTTCTTTCTTCATTTTCTTTGATTTCCATTCCAAATGCAAATAAACACGATGCAGATGGAAGCGATCGGATCACTCCTCTCTCTCTCTCTCTCTCCTCTCTCTCTCTCTCTCTCTCTCTCTCTCTCTCTTTCTCTCTCTCTCTCTCTCTCTCTCTCTCTCTCTCTCTCTCTCTCTCTCTCTCTCTCTCTCTGATGGACCCTTTTCTTCTTTGGCGGTCTTGTGCCTGATCTCTCTTTCGATTTTCAATCACCTGCCTCTAGTTGCCACTGCTTTCTGGGGACATTTTTAGCGTCGATTTGAACGATGACCAATTTCAACAGAGGCATCGGAAGCTACATTACAAAACAGCACCGACCTGTCCCCACACGTGGACAGCACAGTAAAACACAACAGCCCACACTAATCAGGGAAACTGCAGGACTGTCAGTTTACAAGTGAACAAACACAATCAACAATTGAGCAAGGCCGTCAATGCTGGATCATCGGAAACACATTGAAGTCTAGTGTATATATTTTGTCAGATATGGAAACACAAAACTGAACCATTTGTTGGGGTTTTGTTCCCTATAACTATTATGACGGCGACTTCGCTTAGGAAATGTAATCGTACCTATATATAGCTGCCATAGTCCAACTTAAATTGATCGGCTGTTCATAGTTGGTCAGAAGGATGGGTCATGCAACAAGGAAGAATGTTTGGGATGGACGCCCGATTCCAGTATGTAACAGATTTCCTTGCTTATCGTGGTTCGTGTGTCAGATGTGTACCTCAGAGAGTTCTGACACCAGATTCCACGTATTTTTTCTCTTGGGGGGGGGGGGGGGGGCTTCTGTTCTTTCGAAATAATAATCTAACGCAGCTGCAATGATCAAATTTAGCAATCGTATTTGATTAACACACCATCGTGGAGTTGTGTATTGTTTTTCTTTCACTATTTCTAACTGTAAAACTTGGTTGTCTCCTATGGACTTGTCTTTGATTACATCCAATGACAGCTTGGTAGTGACGCCATCATTGTTTTGCTGTATATGAACATCTCTTTTAATTCCTTCATTTGTTCTTGATCTTTGCTTCTTCAATGTTGAGCTGTGCAATTTTCTATTCAATCACTTTCGCCGTCTCTCAGTGTAAGATTCTAAATCTGTTGGGATTATTACTAATTAGTTGTTAATGCTGGCTTATTTATTACTGAAGTATGGACTATGTCTAATTTGAATTCATGTTTTTCCTTGGTATTGATTCTGCATAATTGAATTGCACATTTTATCTACTTGATTTCTTCAGACATTGTGTAGTGTTGGCCTTATCGTTGCTTTCTCATTCTCTCTTATTTCTTTTTTCTGTCCTCGTTCTTCGGCCAGAAATCCGTGGTTCAACATTGATGAGATTTTTGCACATGCATCCGCTTCGAATTTCACCATTAAGGTGTCCACATTCCGTCTACGGGAATGATGTCCAAACATGACACCAGCGGACATATGTACTATTTTCGTGTCATTCATCCCGCACGTACACGACTGTCACCTCTTTTCCGACAGATGGAACAGTTGATGTGCATACAATATTGTCTGTGCATGCATACATGCTCAGGACCTCGGCCTAGAGTCTCATTCGAAGGACCAAGAGGGGACTGGAACCTGCACGTATGACAGTTCCAAAGAGAAAATCTCTTTCATCCTAGCGGTCAAGGGAGGGAATTGAATCCCAGACATTGGAACGAGAATCTGACGGCCTTAGCTGCCGGGCCAACCAAGCTCCTTTGCATTGCTGAAAAGTTTGTCTGTTTGATGACTCCAGGGTGTTGCTTAATGCTGGCTGTGTGTTTGATGACTCCAAGGTGTTGCTTAATGCTGACCGTGTGTTTGATGACTCCAAGGTGTTGCTTAATGCTGGCTGTGTGTTTGATGACTCCAAGTTGTTGCTCAATGCTGGCTGTATGTTTGATGACCACAAGTTGTTGTTGAATGTTGGTTTTCTGCTTGATTACTCCAAGTTGTTGCTGAATGTTGGCTTTCTGCTTGATTACTCTTGTTGCTGAATGTTGGCTTTCTGCTTGATTACTCCAAGTTGTTGCTGAATGTTGGCTTTCTGCTTGATTACTCCAAGTTGTTACTGAATGTTGGTTTTCTGCTTGATTACTCCAAGTTGTTACTGAATGTTGGCTTTCTGCTTGATTACTCCAAGTTGTTACTGAATGTTGGCTTTCTGCTTGATTACTCCCAAGTTGTTGCTGAATGAGGCTTTCTGCTTGATTACTTCAAGATGTTGTTTGATGTTGGCTTTTTGCTTGATTACTCCAAGTTGTTGCCTAATGTTGGCTCTTTGCTTGATGACTTCAGGTTGCTTGATGTTGGCTCTTTGCGTGATGACTTCGAGTTGTTGCTTAATGTTGGCTCTTTGCTTGATTACTTCAAGTTGTTGCTTAATGTTGGCTGCATGTTTGATGGCTCAAAGTTGTTGCGTAATATTCGCTTTTTCATTCCTGGACTGTGGACTATATCCATGTGCATTTTCCTGTTGTCGCTTGATATTCACTTCTTCATTATTGAACCGTACATTATACCTCACGTCTTCCAGTCGTTCAGTGTTGGCTTTTTTCATTGTTGAGCCGTACACCCAAAAGGCTGATCAAGGATGTTACTTACTGTTGGCTTTTTTCATTGCTGGGCTGTAGATTGTCTCTTGTTGATTTCTCGCATTTTGTACTGGCTTCATTATCACTGAACGATAAAAAATATATGTTTGATTTTTTTCCAGTTGTTGTGTATTTGATGTAGAAGAAGATTGACGGAGTCATCCCTCATGGCCCTTATTCGACCACTTAGGTCATGGGAATTAGAAGAGAAGAATGTTGGCCTTTTCATTACTGAGCTGTAGATCATATCTGTTTGAGTTTATTTCATACTTACTGCTTAATGTTGGCTTTTTATTGCTGAACGTGTGTCTGTTGACCACTGCAAGTTGTTAAGTACTAGCTTCTCCACTGCTTACTCGTGCATTATACTTATTTGGTAACTATCAGTTGTTGCTTAACGTCGAATTCTTCATTACTCGGGCGTAGACTATTTCGAATTATCACCAGTTGTTGTTTAGTGTTGGATTCTTCATTGCCGAGTCTCATATCATGCCAGCTGTTGTCGAACATTGGCTCCCTTATTGTTTCGCCGCAGATAATGTGTGCGTGATTAATGTCAGTACTTGCTTACTGTTGGCTTCTTTATCGTTTCGCCGCAGATGGTGTTTATGTAATTACTGCCAGTTATTGCTTACTGTTGGCTTCTTCATTTCTTCGCCGCAGATGATGTCTGTGTGAGTACTGGGAAGTAGTTTAAGTCTGTCAAAGTACTTCTCCTTTGTCTTAGTTCTAAGTATTGCTGGGTAGTGCATGACCTTTCTTTGAGTAGTGTCGGTTGGTTGTTGATTGCATTCACTGCGGAGCTCTGGAATAGGTCTGTATGGGTTTATTCCAGTTGTTGTTTCTATCTCTGAACTATAGCTAATGTCTGTTTGGATTTGTTCGGATTGGTGCGTGATGTTTAGCTTCTCCGTTGCTAGCCCATTCACGGTGTCTCTTTCGACTATATTCACTTGAATGTTATGTTGAGGTTTTCATCGCTCTGAAATGATTGATTTCAGCTGTTAATTGTTATTGGTTTCTTCACTGCCGAGCTGTAGATTATGTCTGTGTATGTATGTGTGATCTTGCCGCGTGCATGCGCACACGCACGCACGCACGCACGCACACACACACACGCACACACACACACACACACACACACACACACACACACACACACACACACACACACACACACACACACTCGCACTCGCACTCGCGCGGGCGCGCGCGCGCTCACACACACACGCACGCACGCACACGCGCGCGCACACACACACACACACACACACACACACACACACACACACACACACACACACACACACGTGTACGCGTGCACTCTGTCCATGTCTCTGTCTCTGTCTCTCACTCACTGTCTCTGTCTCTCACTCACTCACTCTCTCTCTCTCTCTCTCTCTCTCTCTCTCTCTCTCTCTCTCTCTCTCTCTCTCTCTCGATCACTCGTCCCATTATTGATTCGTTCGCTCACTAACTCTCCGTGTTCAGAAAGAGGATGAAAAGAGAAACTGTAAGCCTGTTGAGCAATTTCAAACCTTTTCACTCAAAATAATGACTCAATGGCTCTTACTCTCACTCCTGTTCTCCTTATTCACCCTACCTTTCTTGAATTTTTTTTTAAGAAAAAAAAAGATGGAGAGCTAGCTTTTCTCAAAAGAAAATATGACCTCCGGGGAGAGATGTGTGCTCGCAAGGAAAACCGGAAACGAACACTGTACTCCACTGTAACCGGCTGAAATGAACTAAGCACACGTCCATTTTCGGCGGGAGCACGTGCTGTCCGTCCATGTTTGCTTGGTCGGGTTTCCTCCATGATTTTGTTGATACCCTCCGGGTGCATGCAGCAAATCGAATTTCGGTCGCGTTTTTTAACGTTCAATCTGGCTGGCTCCGAGACCTACTATGAATTCCATTCGTCACGTAGGCTATGTTTTCACCGCGTGTCTGATGATTTTCCTGTCAGCAAGATGAAGAAAATAAACAAGAAAGAAAAAAGACTGAAGCGATTTTCTAGAAGCCTTGTTCAAAGATTGAATGTGGCCAGAGGATGAACCGATCATCCTTCAGTTTGTGTCGCGATCCAAATCAAAGGACGGATCCAGGATTTTTTCCTTCAGTTTCTGTAATATTGCTAGGTCAAGAATTGTTCGCTCTTTTTGTCAGTTTCTCGACAAATAATTCATGGATCTCAAAGACGAAAAAAAAATGTTTATTAGATTGTCGATTGTATATCTTCAACTCTGTAAAATTTGACGCAGATTCAGATAATAACACAGGTCTATTAATCAAAAGGGTGTTTATTAGGTGTAGAGGGGTGTGTATTCTGTCACCGTCCGAAAACAAATTCAGCCCCAAAAATGTAGCTGCCACCAAAGTGTAACCGTAGACAGTGCAGATTCAGAAAACTAAAGCAGTTTCAATTTCTTTATCACAGTTTCGGATTAATGAGAAAATATGCCATGGATTAGGGTAGGTTTCGACTGAAATTGAAGGAGATTGTTCGGTCGTAGCGGAAGCCTTCGCCTTTCCGAGTACACTTGTTGTTTGGGAGCTCAGGAGGTGGTGTCGTGTCTTTGTTTGGGAGCTCAGGAGGTGGTGTCGTGTCTCTGCAAGTTGGGTCACAACAGGCAACACTAAACACCACCGAAGTGACTCAACACAGCGCAGCGTCTCCTGTGGCGGGGTGCTTTGTGGCGTCCTGGTATTATTGATAGTTTCCTGAGGACGACCTGGTATTATTGATTGTTTCCTGAGGACGTCCTGGTATTATTGATTGTTTCCTGAGGACGTCCTGGTATTATTGTTTCCTGAGGACGACCTGGTATTATTGATTGTTTCCTGAGGACGTCCTGGTATTATTGATTGTTTCCTGAGGACGTCCTGGTATTATTGATTGTTTCCTGAGGACGACCTGGTATTATTGATTGTTTCCTGAGGACGTCCTGGTATTATTGTTTCCTGAGGACGTCCTGGTATTATTGATTTTTCCTGAGGACGTCCTAGTATTATTGTTTCCTGAGGACGTCCTGGTATTATTGATTGCTTCCTAAGGACCACCAGTGAGGTAGGACGAAGTCGGGTGAGGTTATCTATCGAAGGAGCCAGCATCAGCAAGGTTGGAGTAATGTCGGCAAGACTATACGGACTATGAGACAACGACAGCAACAGAATTATGTTGTCGAACTTCACATACGTACTCACAAACATACATACAAATATACATACAAACATACATACATGCCTAAAACATGCATACATACATACATGCATACATGCATACATGCCTACATACATACGTAGGTACATACATACATACATGCATGCATACATCTGGATAAAAACATCCATCCATACATACATGCATACATACAACAGCCATATACACATATATACATACATACATACATACAGTCATACTTGCATTACAACACACATGCAAACTTACATATACGCATAAATGCATACATACATACATATATAGAGACATACATGCATGCATACAAATATACATGCACATATGCATACGCAAAGGCATACGCACGTGCGCACATGAGTGCATATCATATTATAAAACAACATGTTCACGCATATAGACCTTCATACGTGTTGCTGACTGACTGTGGGGCGTGAAATACAGTTCTTGCATATAGACACTCGTACTTGTTGCTGACTGACTGTGGGGCATGCAATACAGGTCTTCTTGTTGCTGACTGACTGTGGGGCATGAAGTACAGGTCTTCTCTCTGACGGACTGTGGGGCAAGGTCTTCTCTCGAGTCAGAGAGAAAGTTGAAGGACAAGAGGGGCTGGAAGGAGGGGGAGGGGGAGATGGGGGAGCGGGGAGGTCAGGACAAAAGAGGAAGTGGGTAGGGAAGGTGAGCAGGGTGGTGGTGGGAGTGGTCTGTTCCATGACGCACGTATGCAGGCACGGACAAACACACACACACACACACGCACGCACGCACGCACGCACGCACCCACGCACGCACGCACGCACGCACGCACGCACGCACGCGCGCGCGCGCGCGCGCACGTACGCACACTCTTTTAGGAAATTATCAGTTTATGGATGACCAACAACAATACACATACACTGTGGAGGCTGCTTTGTCAGGTGTGCACACATTTTCCTGTAATCATGGGACCAGGACCTCAATATGCATCTCGATATCTACGTTTCGTATTCACATATCAGTTCTATCACAGAACATATTTACATCCATATCATTTAACCATTCAATACTGAATGTTCACATATTTCTAAACTACCACAGTTAAATAAAGATTTTGTCCGTTTCTAATAAAACCTAGTTCTGCACTGATGTCTTTCGCTTTTCTTTTTAAGTCTGATTTCAATCTAAAGACTATTCTTTATTTTCCCTGTGCTTTCACATTCCCAAATGAAGGAAATACACAAATCACAGTTGACGGTACCAACATGTGACATATCAACATGCAATAGTCATACTACCAGTCATTAAGAATAAAGAAACCTTTCTGTTCCTAAACATTACAGTTAACGATCAATTTTTTTTCAAGTTCACGAAAGAGTGTCATGTTTGTTCTGTGTTCAGCATGTGTGCGGTATGTAAGTACAAAATAATGTCGAAACTTTCTTGTTCAACCTCTTTTTTTAACGCACTTGTTTAGTTTCTCATTATGTTTTAGCCATTACTTTCATCGATTACTGTCAACACCAGCAGAAATAACCAGGAAAATGCATGTACAACTGTTAATGTATGGGATGTATGCATGGGATTTGTGTCTTCAGTAGAAAGCAATAAATAGATTACCTTCATGAGCATAAAAGCACTGACAGAAACTGCCAACATGGGATTTGTGTCTTCAGTAGAAAGCAATAAATAGATGACTATGAGCATGAAACCACTGACAGAAACTACCAAATTCGGAATGAAGGACTAGGCATTTTTTGTTCGGATGAATGCTGCCTGCAAATGAATTTTAATTTTTAAAAACTGGCCTTTGTAAATTAGTTTAAATGTCTGTGTTTGTCTATTATTCTTTTTACTCAGCTATCCAGCATTTGATCAACGGGTATATAGTCACAACCATGCTTATCTTTAGTTCTATGGAAGACTATTCAGTGTCCATATCACATTTATATAACATATGCCGGAATGCTGTCGTGAGCAATCCAACCTGATTTTTTTCCTCAACAGGACTACCGTTTGCATCCATTCAAGAACATAATTCATATTATAGAATTACAGACTTCCAAATGGAGATCTTGAAGGAAGAAATTCACACAAGCTACCTTTACATTTTCTTAGTTTTCCCTCGCACATCTTCATATCCCGCACAATGGAGAACTTTTTAACTGCAAGTAGAACTTTACAAAGCAAGCATGATGATCTGAAAAAAAAAACTACAGTTCTGTTTTAACGCATTCCCAACAAGAGGAGGGGAACATTTCTATTCTACGGTCAAGACACATGTTAATCACCAACCCTCCCCACGCTGATCATCACTAAACGACGACACACTCATGCACGATTCCAATCTGAAGTTCATGGTCATCCTGCCAAGGGTCATTCGTGTCGACATTTTAACTGTCACCTACCAGCTTGTGAAGATGGAGGGGGGGGGGGGGGTAAACGATTTGGGTCGCTCGATGGGCAGGCCGAGGGCGCGATCCCAAGTAAGGGAAACCAGACAGCCCAGAGCTCGTGACACACCGAACAGGACTGTGCACACACATTCACACACACACACACACATGCGCGCGCGCGCGCACGTGCCCGCGCTCCAGCAGCGAGGGAGGTCTGGCATTCACACTGCCTGCACTAAGCCCTTACCTTGAGAAAAAAAAAGAAGAAAAAAGAGCGGTCAGTACTTCACTGCCTACTTTTAATAGGTTAAAAACCCAAGTGGATCCACCCACTTTACCAAGCCGTTTGTTCAATATGCCTCTTTGGTAACCCCCACCCTTACCCTCGCTGCACCTTACATACCTCTATCCTACTCTTCGTTCCACCCTTCCTTCCTTCATGGCTCCCCAGTCCTCCCGCCCCCTCCCTCCTCCTGCACTCTCCTCTCCTCCTGATGAATTAGTGATTGTTTGGGGATTCTTCTGTCCATGATTGCCTTTACTCCGTCCGTGCCTGTCACACGTGTTGGAATGATTCACGTTTGCGTGCTGGACTGGTTTGAACGAGTGAAAGACAGTCAGAACTCACCCCACACCTACACCAGTTGCCCCTTCCCCCTCCCCCTCAGCTCTTCCCCCCCCCCCCCCCCCCCCACCTATTCCACGCATACTTATAACTTTTTTTCTTTTAATTTTCTTGAAACAATGTCGTTGAGTAC
>CM031599.1:59171749-59176749 GCA_018398815.1 Conus ventricosus | reverse complement strand
GATAACCTGACCCACCCCAGTGCAAAAGGCACAGCAAAGCTTGCTGTGAATTTAAAGCATGCGTGTCTAAACTGGAAAGAAGAATATCATTTTAACAGATCTGTTCATAATTACCGAAATACCCAGTTTGATCCCCAAAATCAAGATCAGAATTCACAGAACGGATTCAAAGTGTTAACAGTCGTTTTTCCCCCAGGTCCGAGATGGTCGTCCTATGTCAGTGACCAGAGAAAATGTACAACAACTGTATTCTCAGGTCACTGATAATGGAGAATGCCCTCATTCCTCCTCTATCCATCATTTCCCGTCACTTCCCAAACAACGCTTGCAGCATGCAATGCCATCCCCCCATCAGCAAGTCCCTAATCGCACACTTCCCTCTCCGGTCGATGTTGACCAGGGCATGAGTTCCCGTCGACAAAATCCTCCTTACCAGTTCCCCTTCTGAACATGTCGGTAAGAGCCTGTGTCTGGACAACATGTTCCACCCCATCAGTTCCCTTATCCCCAGGATTTCCGACAGAAGTCTTTTCCCCATCATCGTGCCCCTCCCCTCCATCTCCCTCGTTCTGGGACATAAAGGATGATTCCGTCTCTCTCCAGGAGCCCCGTCCCACCCATTTCCTCCATCCTGAAGCCATCAGAGAGCTGTCCTCTCCCCACCATCATGGCCCGGCGCCTCAAGTCTCTCACCCTAGAGACCTAAGACAGAAGTCCTTCCCCCAGCACCCGGCCTTTCCGTACCTGTTTCCTCTCCCTGTGAATGTTAATGAGAGAGCCATGCAGTATCCTCAGATTCCAACGGTCTCCTATTCCGGTGTAAACAAACAGGAAATTAACCACATGCATTATAACACACGCAAAGGATTTCTCCTCTGTTTCCCAGTCACGAAAAAAGTTTTCCCAATGTTGAGAACACAAATTTTTGCCAGCAGAATGTACAACAATCCTGAAGTCCTCCAATATCCATGTGCAGACCCCCCTGCCCAAAGCTCTAGCATCAAAGGGGATCTGCTTAATCCTTTTGCTGTGCAGCTAAATAAACAATATGGCCTCTCAAATTCTAGCACAACAGCAAGCTTTTAAAACCTAGTACCTCGTGTTTTCTTGTGTGGGGACAAGAACGTATGTATTTCAATGCTATTGTTCATGTAACAGTAATGGATTTGCATGTGATATATACTATGGTATATTCATTGCGCTGATCGCGAAAAATAAATTAATCCTTTTCATTCCATTTTTCCCCAGCCCACACTCCCCTCTTCTGCCTTATCCCTACCATCCCCTTACTCCCAGTATTATTATCATAGCTGTTGCTAGTAGGTGGGCGGGTTGGTGGGTGGGTGGATGAAAATTCATCAACAGAATGTGTAGAGGTAGTGCTGCAAGCTGTTCGCCTGAACTGCTTTCGAAGAATCTGATCTTTCAATGCCGGCTGTTTTTGGACTCGTCGATGATTCACTGTACACAATAGTTATACTTAATTTAATGTTTTTGTGATTGAAATTTGTATGCTTAATCTTGATTTCAGTGTTTTGGAGCTATTGTGAATTTTCTATAATTCAATCAGTTATCTCTTTACTAAAACTATTTCTATATTTCTTTGAATTTGTACCCCTCGATAAGTTTGTGCGTGGTTGTTCCTAGTCGTGCTTACTAATCTCTTATTCATTTGTTCTCGTCATTAGTTCTCATTATGTCTACATTGAGTACCTGGCCTTGTAAAGAAGGACTCCGGATTGGCTATCTCAATATTAACCGTGTATTAAGCAAGCTAACTGATATATCAGCGATCTTGGAAATTCCGGGAATCCCTTTCACCTGTTTTGTTTTTCAGAATCACGATTAACAGACTGTACATTAGATTCTGATATAGCTATGCCTGGTTATAAAGTTATAACGCCTAGATCCAAAAGCTAAAATGGACACAGGTTTGTTAGTTTACTATAATCAGTCGATAACTATAAAACAGAAAGGGAATCTGGAACAGTTTGGTGTCGAATCAATATGGCTAGAAATAAAAATAAAGCATGTCAGTCCCATACTTGTTGGATTCATATATCGAAATCCGGCTGAAAGAATAAATTGGTTTTGATAACTTTAGTAGAATGATGGACGCCGCTCTTACTTGACAATGAAGAAATGTTTATGTTTGGTGACTTCAATATTGACTTGTTAAAGCCTCAAAAACAATGGACCGAAATGTATACCTCATTAAATTTACACCAGATAGTGGATCTACCAACACGAATTACAACTAATTCCAGTACTCTCATTGACCACATTTATGTCACATCTAAAGATAAAGAAAAGAAACGCCCGAAGGTGCTGGGGAGGACCCAGAGAAGCACTGTCTTCACCTGCCTTTAGAGCAGTCCTGTACCACCCTTGGAGGCCTGCGCTTGTTTGACGATGGTATAACATTGTGGAAATCTCTTCTCCACGACTGGTGCAGTGATCACTCCCCAGTTTGTATTACGTGGGGAAAAGGGGGGTACAAATTCCAAAACCAGTCATAAATCTATCCTATATAGGTGTTTTAAAAGATTTAACGAAAAGGATTTTTTATTTGACCTGCTACATTCTCCTCTGTCCCAAATATACCATTATACCGATCCTGAAAAAGCAACAAATGTTTGGATTAATATATTTCCAATATCTACAATAAACATGCACCCATCAGAGCTAAACGAGTAAAATACCATCTTAAACCGCCGTGGATATCAAAGGAAATGGATAAAGAAATACACATCAGAGAACTTTTAAAAGCAAAAAACGACGTTGGTTTTGCAAAACAGAGAAATTTTGTGACGTCAATGAAACGAAAAGCAAAGTACAAATATTTTCAAGAAATGGTATCCAATAAAAAAGACTCCAGAACTATTTGGAATGCAATCAACAAATTGACAAACAAAGGGTATTCACAAACACAACTTAACAGTAAAGATATTAACCCCTGACGCAGTTAACAACTATTTTGTTAACATTGCTGAAAACTTAATAAATAATGATGAATGGAAAGAAAATGATCTAGAATTAGTAACTGAATATTGTAAGTCAAAGAATATTAAATCTTATGTGTCAATTCCTTACATAACAATACCGAAGTATTTGCATACTTAATGTCGCTGAAACAATCGAAAACCAAAGATATTTATGACTTGGATCCCAACATAATCAAGTTGTCTGCACCAGTCATAACAGACTCTCTACTTACATATATAACCTATGTATAGAGAAAAACAGTTTTCCGGAATGTTTCTAACAATCAAAAGTTGTCCCGCTGTACAAAACTGGAGATCCGTCCAACCCTTGTAACTACAGACCTGTTCTGTCAATTCTTTCAAAACCGCTCGAAAAACATATCCAAAAATATTTAGCTATTCATTTAAACAAATATGATTTGATTCATCCTAAGCAGTCAGGTTTTAGGGAAAACCATTCCTGCCATAACCGCGCTTACGCAAATGATTGACAAATGGCTCTTGAACATTAATAACAATGAACTTACAGGAGTTGTCTTCATTGATCTAGCTAAAGCTTTTGATATCATAAACCACTCTCTTCTCCTAAAAAAGCTCGCTTTAATACGGACTCTCTGAAAATACTCTTCAGTTCATGTCCTCATTTCTTTCTAATCAAAAACAGGTAGTATGTGTTAATTCCTTAAAATCATATTTGCAGCCAGTAAAATATGGTGTTCCACAAGGATCTGTTCTTGGCCCTTTACTCTTTTCGATCTATATAAATGATTTACCGCTACGTATCCGATGTGACTGCGAATTATTTGCTGATGACAACTCTATGCATTCTAACCACCCTTGCTTGCAGGTTGTGACGTCCGATCTACAAGATAGTTTAAAGGTCTACTTTAGAGATTTTTGATAATTTGTTAAAAACAGGTCTACATGTCATATAACTACGGTATGGTATTCATTTTAAATAAAATCGCCGAAAGAATTTAATAGATAAAAAACGACTTTTGCACACCTGTTCAAACCCCGCGCGGTAGACCGAAAACCGTGACGTCACTTGATGGACTGGCCGTCAGCCGCGACCTACACAACAAGCCAACGCCAAGTGAAATCAACACGAGTTGCGAACCCCTACAGCCTAAAAAGTCACGAGGGGGTGGCAGATATTGTGCTGTAGGCGAGTGCAGCCGCTCAGCAGGAGACGGATATCTTTGCACACATTTCCATCTGATCCAGATACTCGAAAGAAGTGGATTCGGTTCGTGCAACCATGCCGGGCAGCTAAAGTTCTTTTTACCACGTCAGTTCCAGCTGGACCGCGGAAACGAGCTATTCCGACAATTGCCGAGCGCGTTCGAGTGGATCAAAAACTTCGTCTGCATTGTGCGCGTATACTTTGAAGGCGGAGTGGTAAGCTCGTACAGATGAGTACGATAGTCGCACGTTTACTCTGTTCTTATCTATAGACAGATCACACTTGTTAAATTGAATGAACACGTTAAGGCTTGAAGAAGGAAAATCTCCGCTCGCCGTCCACGCGTGATCGCATCAAGAAGTCAGTCGGTTGCCTCTTTCGAGACTTCGGTAAAGTCCGTACGCCTTCGGAATGCTGTGTTCGGGCGTCCAGCTGGAACTGAACTGACGTGGTAAAAAGAACTTAGCGTTCAAACTGATAAGGTACAGGCCTTGCAGAAACATCCCCAGAGTCACATTGGCTGTCGCAATCATAGTCACTGCTTTTACATGATAAATTAAATACCGAGCGAGATGCGCAAGAACCATCAGAATCGCTTTCTGTCGCCGTCGCTGTCCATCATGTGACGTCACATCCAAGAGCAGTTAAGCCATGCCAAGATTTAGTTGATTACCTCCCGTTTTCCTTGATTACAGGTGAAAATGCCCACTTTCCGCGGATCGATTTCGTGTGATCGGGAGCGAATCGATGTTTATTTTAACCAATTTATCAAACATTTCATATTTCTGCATAAGCAGACCAATTATCGAAAACCTCTAAAGTAGACCTTT
>CM031599.1:59159249-59166749 GCA_018398815.1 Conus ventricosus | reverse complement strand
GTCCACAAACAGATACAATAGATATGGGCATGCATCCAAACTCGCCCATCCTGTGCGACAGGGAGATGCAAATGGGCGCGTACCTATACACATGTGTTAGTCTGTATATTTCTGGACCCTGCCTCCCCACCCCGAAAAAAAAGAAGAAGAAATTAAAAAAACACCACAAAGTACCAGGACACCCAGAGACTGTCTTCAAGTGCTGTACAAGCTAGCTGGGAGTAATCCTGCA
The DNA here is from genome assembly GCA_018398815.1 of Conus ventricosus. Lineage (NCBI taxonomy): Eukaryota > Metazoa > Mollusca > Gastropoda > Neogastropoda > Conidae > Conus > Conus ventricosus. Next base: position 59,166,517 of record CM031599.1, on the reverse strand, counting down.
CCACCTTTGGAAGCCTGCGCTGTTCACATAGGGTGCAGGCACGCACAGAGCATTCTACTGGGACGCCCAACTGTTCCCTGGTAGATGTCATTGTGAGACCACCGGACTTGACACAACAGAAGCTCCATAGAAGGGCCCTTTGACGCACCAGCCCGTATTTTATGACCGCAGAGCCCACTGGCGAAGGACGTGACCACCAGTTGGTCTGGGTTCACTTCCTGATGGAGGAGGTTGGCTGAGTTTTGGCCCGCAGAGCCCCCTGGCGAAGGACGTGACCACCAGTTGGTCTGGGTTCACTTCCTGATGGAGGAGGTTGGCTGAGTTTGGCCCCGCGCGCTTACCCGCCTTCGAGGGAGTGCTTTCAGGGTGGAGTCATCACAGAATGTGACGTCGGTAATACGTCTGGTGATAGACACAGAACGTGTACATGACAGCCATGTCTGCACGACAGGAGCAGACATTACAAGATTTTTCCGCCCAAGAAATTCTGCTGACCTGTTATTTCTTCCGTGCTCTCTCTACTATCTTCATCCCCTCAACCCCACCCCCACCCCTGCACTTTTTCCCATCCAGCTCTTTCCCTCCCCCCCCCCCCCCCCCCCCCCCCCCAATGTCGTCCTCGCCGCTGCCTTCACTAATCTGTTCCACTCCCGCTCCCACCTTTGTCTTATTTCTTGCTCCATCTCATTGCTAGAATGAGCATCAGAGTCCAAGTGTCCTGACCTTTACTATCTGTCTGTCTATTACGCAAACGGACACCTGCAGAGGGGACCGTTTGCCAAATCTTCGGGATCTCATTTCTGCAGTCTCTTCATTCGAGATGAACAGTTAACACCAAAGATCAAGTTAATCAGACATTTAGGTATCAGTTCGCATTTCTTTTATTGACAGATCGCTGACGTAGGATGTCGAACGGGTGGCATCAGCCAGCATTGGCATACTGTGATGTAATATACATGATGCTGTACTGTTTGATGCACCCATTCTAGAACTTCCTTCGGGAATGCTTATTTTGTGCCGTATTGGCGACGAAGTAAGATTTATTATACATTGATAGATTTATTATCTCAGATCTGCAGTTTCCGTGTTTCAACCGTAAACAGCATAAACCAGTGACCAGGTAATACCATTAGCTCACGTCCAGCACAAACAGGAACCCGGTGACTGGCAAGTGTACTTAAAGGGCGTGCAGGAGCCTAACTGTTACATCCGTTTTGTGCGCCGAGAAAAAAGGGAGCCTGGTCTTGGCCGTTTCATCAGTCTTTTTGCTTCGTGTCTCCCCGCTCCCAGCATTCTTCTGTTGCTCGCTGCTGATTCCATGAGTTCTCACTGTTTTGGCGGTGTTTGTCTCTTTGTTATCTTTTAAAATCCTGTTTGCCCGTCTTTCTGTCCTTCTGTCTCTGTTTTCTTTTTCTCTGGCTCTCCCTCTGTCTGTCTGTCTGTCTTCTCTCTCTCTCAGTACTAGATACCTGCTGACTGTGACAACAAAGAGAGTTCAAATTCCCCCTCTCCGTTACCTCCTGTCACAACAAAGATGATACAAATTTACATTACTCTGTCCAGAACTTCCAACCTCTATTCTGTTCTTTCTAACTCTACAGAGACAGTGTCTGATTTCAAATCTCAGTACACAGTGGTAAGCTGAAGGAAGATGTCCCAATGGCCAAGTCAAAGCCCTTCCCGCCCTTCTCCCATGGAAATTTTAGGTCACATGTTGTTCCAGCAGAGCGACAGTTTTACTGATAGGGACTCCACTATTCGTTTCATGGATCCAAAACGTTTTAGCCCCAAGACAAGAACGATTTTTTTAAGATATGTTTTCGTATGTCAAAAAAAGATCTCCACGCATGGTTTCCCTTTCCGCCCCAACATACATCCTATAAATGACCTCATAATCCATGTTGGTTTGTAAACCTTGCCCGTCAGGTGTCGTATCCTTTGATACCTGGTCTGAACTCATCCTTACATGTTGTAAAACGTTTCCCAATGCTCACATTACTTTCAGCTCCTCCTGCCAGCTAAAGGGAAACACTCTTTCAATAATGCCAAAATTTCCCGGGTCAAATAGCAACCCTTTTAGAGATGCCTGCAATCGCCACAGAGTACTTTTCATTGATCATTTTTCCCTGTTTTAATTCAGATCCAACTTTATACAGTGACACAATCCTTTCCCAGTGCGAGAGGCACTGCCAGACTCGCAACAAATCTGAAAAACGCTGTGGCACAATCGTCCTCGTTCTGACAAGTACTTTTCCATTGCTCCCTTCCTAATCGGAAACGTTCTGCAGGCTAAACGCAGAAAAGAAATACATCTAAACCCCTGTCGTGAACCCTTTACTATCAATTCAGATCAGATCCCTTTTTCCCCCAATTTCGTCATTAGTTCATTTCCCACTTTAAAATCCCCAGAGCGCCCCCAACAGAAGGCGTTCTAGATTTATCAGCCCCCCAAAAATCCTACTCATACCTTCCCATCCTCGTCTAACGCACCTCAGCGTGTTTTCATAGAAATCCTAACGTCCCCCTGATAATCCATATCGTCTTACCCCCATCACACCATGGAAAAAGATAATACATCGCGCCCCTCTTTCACCCTATGCGGAGCACTTACTTCGGGCCGCTTCGATCTGTTGTTTAATAAACAGTCAGTGCGTCATTATCCACCCCCACAATGACTTTGAGACTTTTCTTTGTCATTTTTATATTGACCACTTTTTTCATTTAAATTAATGTTTGGGGGCCTTACTTTTCCCACGTGCAAACATATGCGAATATAATGTTCATAAAAGTATGGTTGAGCGGCCACGTGTACATGCATGGTGTGTGTGGTGTGTGTGTGTGTGTGTGTGTGTGTGTGTGTGTGTGTGTGTGTGGTGTGTGGGGTGTGTGTGTTTTTGGGTGTGTGTGTGTGTGTGGGGGTGTGTGTGTGTGTGTGTTTTGGTGTGTGTGTGTGGGGGCGTGCGTGCGTGCGTGCGTGCACGCGCGCGTGCTGTGTGTGTATGTGTGTGAAAAAGGGGGGGGGGGGGGGGGGGGCATTTGTACATGCGCGCGCCTGCATGGTTGAATGAGTCTTTACGAGTGCCTAAGCGCGCGCGCGGGGCGCGTTGTGTGTGCACTGTGGATAAGTGCTTTGACATGACTATGTTTTTCAGGCTTTCGGACCAACGTAGTATGCCTAATTGTTTGATTCATTGGTTGATATTGTGTCCTGCAGCCCCAAATATTGGATGTGTTTGAGGCTGTTCACTTTCGCGACTGTATTGTATTACATTAATAGGCTTTTGATTTTGTACAAATCGATAATTCAGAGCGTATCTCTCTCTCTCTCCTCCTCTCTCCCCTCTCTCTCTCTCTCTCTCTCTCTCTCTTTTCTCTCTCTTCTCTCTCTCTCTCTCCTTGTATTCACTGTAATATCATCATTACATTCCTAAGATCACGAACTATCTGTGACGGATTTGTGACTTTTTTGCGTTATTGACAAATTTGTGAATGTTTGTGTATTTTGATTCCTAATTCATTTGTACTACCATTTACTCCCACTTTTTTGTGTTTGCGTAGCCTCTGTTTAGATATTTTAACCGGGGCAGTTTGCACTTAAAGTGGGTATAATTCTTCTTTTTTGTATTCGTTTATATGATACATTGGAATCTGACACTGCTTCTGTATTCATTGTGGCTAAATCCCTAATACCCTCAGGACATGGCCATCTAAAGATGGGCTTAGAGTTGTTTTTCTGAATATTAATCATATCATAATAAATTGACTGTTTGTTTCCCATATTTTAGATAACTCTGGCAAACATTTCCATGTATTTGGTTTCGCAGAGTCTAGATTGTCAAAACATATAAGCGACTCTGAACTATATTTTCCGGGATAAATATCATGCGTAAAGACCCTACACGAACTATGGATACAGGTTTAGTTATCTACATCCATCAAAGTGTTAACTTTAAAAGGATTAATCCTACAAACTTTATTTCACATAGAATCATTATGGATACAAATTAAATTTCAAACGCTCTAAACCTCTTTCCTTTGGATTTGTGTACAGAAATCCGCAGAGAGTGCAGTTTGGGTGATAACTTTACTCTTCTGCTAGAGGATTTATGTTCCACTACCCATGAATTAACATTACTGGGAGATTTCAACATTGGATCTTTGAAGCCAAACAAGTCCTGGATACAAATGGCGGAAACTTTTCCCTTTCGCAAGTAATCGACAAAGTACAAAAAAAACTGCCTCTTCAAAAACACTTATCGACCACATATATACATTTTGAAGCATGCATATAGCGGAAATTTTTTTCACCGAATTATGCTTGTAGTGACCATCTTCCCATATGCATAACATGGAGAAAAAAAGGCGTTAAAGTTCCAAAAAAATGTCAAAACTTTAATTGAATACAGAGTTTTTCCCTGTTTTGATTCCAATAAATTTTTAACCGAGTTAAAGAATTCACACATACACGACGTTATCAGTTTATGATCCTGACGAAGCATTCGAAGTTTGTTACAATTTTTTAAATGTTTACGCAACATGACTTTGAAAAAGACGTGTTAGAAGTAACCTAAAGTGCCTGGGTTTACAGAAAATGTGAAAACGCCATGATTACGGATTTACTATTTCAACGGGACAAAAGAAATTTAATAAACAAAGGAATCTTGTTCTATTTAAAACGTGCGGCTAAAATAACTACTTTCAAATTTTTGTGTCGTCAAAACTGACAGTAATCGATTTGGAAAACCTAAATCATTAACCAATAATAAAGTCACTGCCTCTAAAATTTTTATCAGTCACTATTTCCCAACATAGTCAACAATTATTTTTCTGTGGATAGGTAGTGCATGTAAGAAGATAAATCTGCTATAATGATTTAGAGACTGTCGTGAATTCTTAACTCAAAAGACATTCCTCTGATTTAAACGTACCCTTAATGGCATCATGAAGTAAAACAAAGCACTCACAATCATTTAAAGCAAATGTTCCCCGAGGATGGATGGTATTGATAGTAAAATTTTTAAAAATCCAGGCACAGTTATTTCTGAAACCCCTTTCGTACAAATCTACAACTTGTGCATCTCAAAAAATAAAATTCCAAAGGCATTTTAAAGTTGCAAAAATTATTCCCTTAATAAAATCAGGAGACCATTCAGAGCCTTTTTTAATTACCAGGCCTATTTCCTCTATTACCTGTCTTGTCTAAACCTTAGAAAATCACATTAAAAATTCTATTCCCATCATTTCAATTTTTTTACAATCTTTTCCATCCGAACCAACAGGGTTTTAGAGCAAACTTCTCATGCCATACTGCACTGACATCCTTAGTAGACAAAAGGTTGACTAATATCAACAAGACAAAATCACTGGTGCTCTCTTTGTTGATTTCACTAAAGCCTTTGATGTACTTGACCATGCACTCCTTCTAAAAAAACTTAAAATCTAAACGTTTGTCTACTGATTCATTAGAACTCATGTCATCTTTCCTATCTGGTAGAAAACAATCAGTAAAGTTTAGTGGAAAAACATCTTCTGCATTGCCTGTTGATTACGGTGTTCCACAAGGTTCTGTCCTAGGTCTTTATTTTTTTTCAATTTACATTAACGACTTACCTTTTTGTCTTACTGCAGAATGCGAGTTAAATTTTCTGACGACACAACCTTAACATCAGTTAGCACCAATGTCGTTGAGGCTCAACAGCTCTTCAGAAAATATTAACCACTTTGCCGACTGGTCTGAACTAATCACATGTGTCCACATCCACAAAAAACGAAATTCATGCGTATAACCAAATCGACCAAAAACGTCAAAAATCTTCCTGATAATTTATCTGTTCTTTACTTAAATGACAAAAAGATTGAAGAAACTAATAGCCATAAAGTTCTTGGAGTTGTCATTGATAATAAATTTTTCATGGTCAGATCATATTACAAGGATATGTAACATTTTTTCTAAAAAGATCTATCAACTCTCTAAAGTGAAAAAATTCTTGAATCTTTCACAGTCGAAAAATGTTCTTCTGTTGCTTTTCATAGAATCTTACATAAATTATGTTTCAACTGTTTGGGGTTCCGCAAGCAATAATATTATGAAACCTCTATAAGTCTACATAGACGAGCGTTGAAATTGGTTCTTTTAAAGCCGTCGCGCTGTTAGCGTCGATTATAAGGTATTGAATATTTTGCCTTAAAAATGAATTAGAGTATAACAAAGCTGTCTTCATGTTCAAAATTCTGTCCGGAAGAGCACCACACTCCCTTACTAATATGTTTCCAACAAAGAGTAATAACCATTCTCTAGGATAGTACCACCGCGTCCAGAATTGATCTTTTTAAAACTAGTCTGATTTTCTCAGGGAGTTGTTTGTGGAATGCCATTATTAATAAAATCGACGTTAATATCAGTCTCAACATGTTCAAAGAAAGGTTATCACTCGTTATTATTAACTGAACTAGAAAACAAAAGTCCATGAGTCGAGTTTTTTTTTCCCCTGTTGATCTTCTTCTTTTCTCTTTATTGTTTTGATGTTGGGGGGGGGGGGGGGGGGGGGGGGGGTTGTTGTGTGATGGGGATTTCTGGTGTTTTCAGTCATTCTCCTTTATTGCATGACTTGATTTTGATACTACCCTTTTTCATTGTATTTTGTCATTTTTGATGTGCAAATTTTGGTAGTCTTTTCTCTCTCTCTCTCTTCTCCCCTCTCTCTCTTCTCTCTCTCTGTCTCTCTCTCTCTATCTCTATCTCTCTCTCTCTCTCTCTGTCGATCTGGCTGTCTCTGTTCCCTCCCTTTCTTCTCTCTCTCTTCTCCTCTCTCTCTCTCTCTCTCTCTCTCTCTCTCCCCTCTCTCTCTCCCATATTTTGTCATCCTAAGTTGATCTCCTCTTCCTTCTCTTTTCGTTCTTGAAGTTGGGGGGGGGGGGCGGGGGGTATGGAATTGTTGCTTGCTGCCGAGTTGGGCATGTCTGGTGTCTTTCACTTTTTTTTTTTTTTTTTTTTTTTTCCCTTCATTCCATGACTTGATGTTTTACCACTCTTCTTCATTGTAGTTTGTCATGTGCCCAATTTTTTATATGCTTCTCCTCCCCTCCTCCTCCTTTCCCCTCCTCTTCTCCTAAGTCTTTTTTAATCTTTTTTTCTTCTTCTTATTCTTCTTTCTTCTTTCTTTTTCTTCTTCTTCTTCTTCCTTTTCTTCTGTCTCTCCTTGTGTCAGAGACTCCGTCTCTTTATTCTGTGTCTCCAAGTCCCCACCTCTTCTCTACTTTGAGTCGCT
>CM031599.1:59146749-59154249 GCA_018398815.1 Conus ventricosus | reverse complement strand
GCACATAAATAACCAAGCTAAATAAAAACCAGAGAACCTTCTACGGGAACAAATACCCTCATGAAAGTTACAGTTTGCAATGCATTTCTTGTGCGCTTCCAGGTCAGCAGATCACACTTGGCGTGTAAGACGGAACGTCCGCTGTCTTCAATCGCCGAAATATTCAGGTGTTCATTTATTATTTGATTCTCGTTGCAACATATCTGTTTGCTAGATACTTTCGACAGCAGCACTGGTTTAAGCTTGTCCCATCACGACCCGTTCTATTCGTGTAGTCACATGCTGCCTGCAGGCAGGTGTGGTGATGAAAGGGGAGAAACATCGCTAACGGATAAGAATAGAACTTCGGCTCTTGCTGTAGGTGCATGTGTAGGTTCTAGTATGTCAGGGAACACATATAAATACTGAGAGAGAGAGAGAGAGAGAGAGAGAGATGACAAACCGACAGACCGTCCATAGTATGGAGATGAATGGCAATGATGATAGGCAAGGTTTTATCAGTTCAGTATAGTTGTCAGAGTCATGATTCGGTGCTGGAAAAAAACACCGGTCAGCACAGAATTGGAGCTTGGAGTTAAATTTCATTTTGTGTTAGGGTCCATGTTCCTAACGTTCCATAATCCTTCTTTGTTTTTTTCTCACCACGACGTAAAACGTTCTTATAGCTCAGCTGCATAAAATCCGGATCTGTAGTCAAATGCTTACAACGTCTTCTGCCGCAGAATTAATGGCCGTGAGTCCCAATCATGTGTCCATCCAGCAGCTGTCTGGTCCTTGCTTCAGTTCAAGTAAGGTTAGAATGATGGAAGAAGACAGGCGGACTACAGCTTCCATGATGCCATGCCTTATAAGGTGAATATCTAATTGTTCTTGATCTTTCTTGATTACTGGAATTAGAGCTCCAGTCATCAGTTGCATCAGCAGAGTTTCATGTGGAGAAGAAGTGTGTGTGGAGCGGCTGTGTGGTAGGATCGTGCAGAAGCCAAACTGTCTGTCAGTCTAGAGCTTAGAAAGACCAGCGCCTTTATAGCGTCTTTACAGCGCCTTTACAGCACCTTGACAGAACCTCCGAGCTCGGTCCATTCTCTTGCGTCATTTCTTCACTCTCGTTTCCCCCTGGTCTTGCACTGTCAGTAATTGTGAAAAACCTGTCGAAAAGCCCAGTCCTGCTAGCACAATAAGTAGCATGTACATACACACGTTTGCACAAACAATTCTCTCTCTCTCTTCCTCTCTCTCTCTCTCTCTCTCTCTCTCTCTCTCTCTCTCTCTCTCTCTCTCTCTCTCTCTCTCTCTCTCTCTCTCTCACGTTTGTCTGCCAAGCACGTCACCAAATAATGAAAACAGCAGACTGTCAGATTAGGCAGACCTTTCTTTTCGGAATTAATTGATGAAAGTTCAGATGAAAGTTACCTTTTTTTTTTTCGCTAAGATCGTCGGAGTCTTTTATCCCAACAGATGAACTGGAACACGCAGCGTAGAGTACTCATTGTCCTTTGGTACCTTTGAGCTACGATAGGCTCATGTTGATTTCACGCAATTTTGTTTTTATTCTATGTATATACATAGTTCTGCTGTAGCGTCTTTAAGGGAATTTTAAACTGCAAATAATTATTTCAAGTGCCATGAGAAACACTAAATGAAAAATAAGACTTTGATTCTATCCACTTTTCTGCTGACGTGTGTTTACTTATGTCTTGTGCAAATACGCGCTTCCATTGTTCTCGCTCAAAGTGTGTCTCACAGCCTTTCTTTCTGGTTTTTCTTTTGTCGCTCTTTCTGGTTTTGTGCCTTTTACACGGTCTCTCTCTCTCTCTCTCTCTCTCTCTCTCTTTCTTTCTCTCTCTCTCTCTCTCTCTCTCTCTATCTCTCTCTCTCTCTCTCTCTCTCTCTCTCTCTCTCTTCTCTCTCTCTCTCTCTCTCTCTCTATCAGTTTGTCTGTCTGTCTCTCTCTTTCTGTGTGTGTGTGTGTGTGTGTGTGTGTGTGTGTGTGTGTGTGTGTGTGGTGTGTGTGTGTGTGACTGACGTCACTAGGCAGGCAAACGTACATTCTTTTCTCTTGGACTTAAAACTTAAAATTTGATATGAGCGATCCAGTTTTCGATCATTTTTCTCAGCGCCACCAGATGAATGTGTTTGCCACAAACACGGGTAGCTAGCAAAGTCTTTTTATTGAAGCAAGGAAAGCTAGCCCGGCTGGTTTTCAAGCGAAACATGAAAGTCGGCTGTTTCACAGTACTGATATATTTTCAATCAAAATATTTGCAACCGTTTACTAAACAAATCTGAGCCAGTGTTTTCATAAGCGGCCTTGTAGGGGTACCCTGTCATATGCCACGTTAACGTCTTCCTAGCTCATTGTGAGTCAGTACAATGCAAGACATGATTATATTGTTGATTCGTTTGACCAAAACAGGAAGATCATTCACAAATTCGTGAGCAGACTCGTGTTTGTACTCGAGTGAAGAAAAGGTCACCCCCTTCCCCCCCCCCCCCCCCCCCACACACACACACACATACATACACACGCGCGCACACGCACACAAACACACACACACACAGATGCACAGACGCACGCACGCAAGCACGCACACACACACGCACGCAGGAGAGAGAGAGAGAGAGAGAGAGAGAGAGAGAGTCATTCATTCACACCTACGCATACATACGCGTAGATGCATATGAAAATAGCTATATATCCCAGCACAAATACGTTACTAATTATACCAAATTAACTTCCACGCGCAGACGGCGAGTCTAAGGGAAAATCGTACCGAGTGAGACGGCTCGTCTCTAACTCAAATAGGAGCGATGTTTGCCGACCGAAATCTGCCTATCTGATGCAGCGCTGCAACGAAAGTTTGTTTTTAACTCCTCTGGTGTTTCCAAACGCATCAGCATATTGAAACTGGACAGGAGCACAGTGCACAGATAGAGGCAGTTTTGTTTTCTTCTGTGGTTAAATTGTCGACAGTGTGCATATGCTTCTACTTTGCTAGTGCTGAGTATTTTTTTTCTCATTATCATGTGTGATAATATCAGGTAGTTTACTGAGAAATCATAATCAGCTTGTTGTTTTCTACTGTTTCTTAATTCGCGTTTTTACCGGTAGAATATACATAGAAATGTGTACAGCATGATGCAGAAGAAAGCGCAAATAATTTCAGCACGGTCTCCCCATGCACAGTCTTGTGTGTGTGCGCCTAGACACATTTGGACATAATAAACACACGCACATGTTTACATATAAGCATATCTGCCTGCGCGCTGGCACGCACGCACGCACGCATGCGCGCACGCACGCACACAAACACACACACACGCACGCGCGCGCGCGCGCGCACGCACGCACGCACACCCACGCTGGCGCTCACACATACACACACACACACACACACACACACACACACACACACACACACACACACACACACACACACACACACAAGAGGCAGACACGCACACATGCACACACACACACACACATACACACACACACATACACACACACACACACACACACACACACACACACACACACACACACACACACACACACACACACACACAAGATAACCTCGCTTTCATTCAACTTTCCAGTGATAATCAGAATATTAAACCACCTAATCCTTTCTGCCTTTTGGCTTTCGTAGTTCCGGTAATATGCAGAATGTCAGTCTATCTCATCTTCGGATTCCTTGGCCTTTCCAGTAATGAACAGAATGTCAGCCAGTGTTATCCTCATCTTCATTGGACTGTCCTGCAGTCTGCTTTCCAGTCTCATGGTGACTGAGCATTCTGCTGTTCTAGAAGCTGTGAGCTGCACCAGACGTTACGGTTTTTAAAGGCTGTTTAATGATTTTTGTTTGTTTCTCATTGCTTATTGGTGTTTTGTTTGTTCCTTTGTTGGCTTTTTTCGCGTGAAGCATCCCTTAACTATCAAAGAATACTTTTTTTTTTTTTAAAGACATTCCTGACCAACTTCGAGAACTCCGACTTCACGCCTACATCGCCTCTCGTTCTTTCGCCTCTCTCCACCCCCTTCCTCCTCCATTGTCCAATCTCTGTGATCTTAATCTTTCACCAGTACACAGCGTAAATCAGCGCTCTTGTAATGCCATTAGCACTGTCCTGTCGAAAAGAGAAAGAGTGGTAAGTGGGTGTGTGGTAAGGGCGTGCAAGAGCCGAACTGTCTCATCCGTCTTGTGAGCTGAGCAAGAGCCTGGTCTTTGCCGAACATCAGTCTTGTGCTTCGTGTCTCCGATGCTCCAGCTTTCTTCTGCTGCACGCTGCATAATTCCTTGAGTTCTCGCTGATTTATAGCGGTATTTCGTCTGGATGTTTTATATCAGTTCCTGTTTGGCCGTCTCTCTCTTGTTCTGCCTTTTTTCCTGTCCCTCTGTGTTTCTGTCTCTGTCCCTGCATCTCTCTCTCTCTCTCTCTCTCTCTCTCTCTCTCTCTCTCTCTCTCTCTCTCTCTCTCTCTCTCTAATATATATATATATATATTTTTTTTTTTTCTGCTTTTTTTCCTGTCCCTCTGTGTCTCTATCTCTGTCTCTGCATCTGTCTCTCCCTCCCTCCCCCCCTCTCTCTCTCTCTCTCTCTCTCCCTCTCTCTCTCTCACCCTTCCCTCCCTCCCACTTTCCTCCATCCCTCCCTCCTTCCCTCCCTCTCTCCTCTCTCTCTCTCTCTAATTCTCTCTCTCATTTCTCTCTTCCTTCTTCCCTCCCCTTCGTTCCTCCACCCCCCCCCCTCTCTCTCTCTCTCTCTCTCTCTAATCCCCCCATCCCCCATCTTTGTTAAAACACAGAGAAATAGATAGGTCACGAGGCGTACAGAAAGCTTTCTATCAGAAATGATGTCAACAAGAAAGCTCCAGTGTTCAATTTATTTCTTGCGCACTTTCATGCCAGCAGATCACCGGTGACTTGCAAGAAAGAACACACCGCTGTGTTCAGATGCCAAAGTATTCAATCGTTCATTATTATTGTAATTATCTTTTTTTCTCTTTGATTCTGTTTGCATCATACCCATTCACTGGCTATGGTTTAGGATCATCCCCAACTACCCAGTACCAATGGCAGGGCCCTGTGACATTCTGTTGGTGTAGTCAGTTGTTGCCTGCAGGCAGACAGCTTTGGTGATGGGGCCTAATGGCATTGTCCTGGTCCCTGAAATGGGGGGAAGTTCGCTAATGGTGAAGAATGGGACTTCGGCTTTGACTGTCGGTGCATGTGAAGGTTCTAGTATGTTAGAGTACACACATAAACACTGAGAGAAAGAGAAGGAGAGGGAGGGAGGAAGGGAGAGAGTGAGAGAGAGAGAGAAGAGAGACAGACAGACAGACGGACAGACAGAAAGAAAGAGAGAGACAAGAGAGGAGAGAAGAGAGAGAGAGTGAGAGAGAGAGGGGGGGGGGAAGGAGAGGGGAAGAGAGAGAGAGAGAGCAGCAGCAGCAGAAGTGATTTTCTTCTTTCGTTTAATTCTTGCTTTGTCATGTGTCTTAGAAGTCATTAGATCCCATTACCATTTCTGCCTCTATCTATCTATCTCTCAATCTGCACTGTCGAAGGCCTTTTCATAAAAATAGAGAGATACTATGGAAGCTACTGAGACACTATGGAATACCAGAGAAGATCATCTCTCTCATCCAGTGCACCTATCAGGATATGAACTGCAGGGTGGCTCATGCAGGCCAGTTGTCAGACGGTTTTGAGGTGAAGACAGGAGTGCGCCAGGGATGTCTGTTGTCACCTTTCCTCTTCCTCCTGGTCATCGACTGGATCATGAAGACCACAACAAAAGGCAGAAACATTGGGATACAATGGACACTCTGGACGCAGCTAGATGACCTTGACTTTGCTGACGACCTGGTACTTCTCTCCCACAGTCACACACAGATGCAGGACAAGACCACCGCCTTGAGACAACATCAGCGGGAACAGGGCTCAAGATAAACAAGAAGACCGAGCTGATGAAGATCAACACCACAGGCAGCAGACCAGTCACAGTCGGAGGCGAGCCCATCAGGGAAGTAGATTCCTTTGTCTACTTGGGAAGCGTAGTTGACAAGCAGGGGGGCACCGACGGAGACATCATGGCCAGGATAGGCAAGGCGCGAGCAGCGGTCATAATGCTAAAGAACATCTGGGCCTCAGGAGAGATCAGAAGGACAACAAAATTACGCATCTTCAACTCAAACGTGAAGTCGGTTCTACTCTATGGCTGCGAGACTTGGAGAATGACCAAGGCAATACAACAAAAACTTAAGACCCTCATCAACACCTGTCTGAGGCGCATCTTCAAAATCAGATGGCCAGAAAAAAAAATCAGCAATGAAGATCTATGGATGCAAGCAGGACAGGAACCAGTGGCCATGCAGATTCTGCGGAGGAAGTGGGGCTGGATTGGACACACTCTCAGGAAGCCAACACCCAGCACCACATGCCAAGCCCTGACATGGAACCCGCAGGGGGAAAGGAAGAGAGGCCGACCTCTCAGCAGCTGGAGGCGAGACACTGAGGCAGAGATAAACAGGCAGGGGACCAACTTGACAGGCATTCAGCGAGCAGCCCAGAATCGAGTGCGATGGCGGAGTGTTGTCGATGGCCTATGCTCACCCTTGAGCTATGGGCCTAAGTAAGTAAGTAACCATTTCTGCCTGCAACTAGTAGTTGACTATTTAAAGAGTATAATGACAGTTGAACCTGATCTTCTTAACTGGGTGTTTTTGTTTGTTTGTTTGTTTTTTGTTGTTGTTGTTTATCGTATTTTTCATCATCGTCCTAATTTTCTTCTTCTTATGCTTTTAGTAATTGTCATTTGCTCAACATGAAACGTGCTGAATTACTACATGTTGTCTTAAAGCCATGGATCTGAGATGAATGACGTTGTCAATATATGGGGTTTTAATCAGCACAGATCATGTGTCAGACATCTTGATTTAATGCTTTGAAAAAAATAACAATCAACAAAGCATCAGAGCTTGGATTCAAATTTCACTTGATGCTGGCTACAACGTCCCTTGCAACTGTCTACTGTCCTGTTATTGTCACCACGATGTAAAACTTTGCAACACTTCAGCTGATGCGAGACCTGTAACCAAATGCTTAGAGTGTTTGGGCTGAACACTGTCGTGAGTGAGAACTATTTGTGGAGGCAGAACATTTCACAGCTTGAAAACCTCTCTATCCATCGAGCTGTAAAAGAGTACTTTGATTCAGTTCAGGGAAGATGTAAGCAGTGAAAGGAGGGTGGTTGACACTGCCATCCATAATGCTGTGCCCTAGAGACAGTGAATCTTTGAAAGGTCTTTGGCCCCCTCTCCCAACCTCCTCCAACCTCCCCCATCCCCCACGGTCGCCAGCCATAAGCCTGTAGGATACTTTCACCTTTCAACCTTGACCTAATTCAGGTCCACAATAATCGATCTCATAAGCAAGAGTTTTGTACGGGAAAGAAAAGTGTGATAACTTGATGGCTGCACGCAAAGGTCATG
>CM031599.1:59126749-59134249 GCA_018398815.1 Conus ventricosus | reverse complement strand
TGCAGCAGGTAACTCAGCAGTAGATCACATCTTTGCCTTTGATGATTTGCAGCAGGTAACTCAGCAGTAGATCACATCTTTGCCTTTGATGATTTTGCAGCAGGTAACTCAGCAGTAGATCACATCTTTGCCTTTGATGATTTGCAGCAGGTAACTCAGCAGTAGATCACATCTTTGCCTTTGATGATTTGCAGCAGGTAACTCAGCAGTAGATCACATCTTTGCCTTTGATGATTTGCAGCAGGTAACTCAGCAGTAGATCACATCTTTGCCTTTGATGATTTGCAGCAGGTAACTCAGCAGTAGATCACATCTTTGCCTTTGATGATTTGCAGCAGGTAACTCAGCAGTAGATCACATCTTTGCCTTTGATGATTTGCAGCAGGTAACTCAGCAGTAGATCACATCTTTGCCTTTGATGATTTGCAGCAGGTAACTCAGCAGTAGATCACATCTTTGCCTTTGATGATTTGCAGCAGGTAACTCAGCAGTAGATCACATCTTTGCCTTTGATGATTTGCAGCAGGTAACTCAGCAGTAGATCACATCTTTGCCTTTGATGATTTGCAGCAGGTAACTCAGCAGTAGATCACATCTTTGCCTTTGATGATTTGCAGCAGGTAACTCAGCAGTAGATCACATCTTTGCCTTTGATGATTTGCAGCAGGTAACTCAGCAGTAGATCACATCTTTGCCTTTGATGATTTGCAGCAGGTAACTCAGCAGTAGATCACATCTTTGCCTTTGATGATTTGCAGCAGGTAACTCAGCAGTAGATCACATCTTTGCCTTTGATGATTTGCAGCAGGTAACTCAGCAGTAGATCACATCTTTGCCTTTGATGATTTGCAGCAGGTAACTCAGCAGTAGATCACATCTTTGCCTTTGATGATTTGCAGCAGGTAACTCAGCAGTAGATCACATCTTTGCCTTTGATGATTTGCAGCAGGTAACTCAGCAGTAGATCACATCTTTGCCTTTGATGATTTGCAGCAGGTAACTCAGCAGTAGATCACATCTTTGCCTTTGATGATTTGCAGCAGGTAACTCAGCAGTAGATCACATCTTTGCCTTTGATGATTTGCAGCAGGTAACTCAGCAGTAGATCACATCTTTGCCTTTGATGATTTGCAGCAGGTAACTCAGCAGTAGATCACATCTTTGCCTTTGATGATTTGCAGCAGGTAACTCAGCAGTAGATCACATCTTTGCCTTTGATGATTTGCAGCAGGTAACTCAGCAGTAGATCACATCTTTGCCTTTGATGATTTGCAGCAGGTAACTCAGCAGTAGATCACATCTTTGCCTTTGATGATTTGCAGCAGGTAACTCAGCAGTAGATCACATCTTTGCCTTTGATGATTTGCAGCAGGTAACTCAGCAGTAGATCACATCTTTGCCTTTGATGATTTGCAGCAGGTAACTCAGCAGTAGATCACATCTTTGCCTTTGATGATTTGCAGCAGGTAACTCAGCAGTAGATCACATCTTTGCCTTTGATGATTTGCAGCAGGTAACTCAGCAGTAGATCACATCTTTGCCTTTGATGATTTGCAGCAGGTAACTCAGCAGTAGATCACATCTTTGCCTTTGATGATTTGCAGCAGGTAACTCAGCAGTAGATCACATCTTTGCCTTTGATGATTTGCAGCAGGTAACTCAGCAGTAGATCACATCTTTGCCTTTGATTGTTTCGTTCACTTCTTTTCTATAAAAAAAAAAAGAAAACAAAAAAACGACGTATCGACTTTTATTCGATTACGAAAAAGCTTTTGACTCTGTAAATAAAGCCTTCATATGGCAAAAACTTATCAATTCTGGAATCAGTGGCGTGGCTTTAACGATGATTAAAGACAAGTACGGTAAGCAAGTCTAAATAATGCATTCAAGTTCCAGATCAGTACTCAGATTTTCTTTCAACAGTTACTCCGGCATTAATGAGAAGCTATCCCCTTTACTTTTTGCTGTTTACAATAACTCTGCAAGAATGTAAGTCAAAACGAATAAATGGATTCACGAGTTTAGTGCGTGAGACTTAAGAAATTAGATAAGCTGAGCAAGATGAAAAAATGAATATGGAAATGTTTCTGCTTCTGTATACCGATAGTATTGTTATTTGTGCAGAAACAGCAGATGATTTACGAACAGCATTGAACGCTTTGATTATTGTGAAGAATGGAACTTGCATGTTAATTCCAGTAAGACAACTTTTCTTTTCTTTTCTAACGAAAAAAAAAATCAGAAACGTTTCTTTGCAATTAAACACTGAGGAAATGATCACAAAGTGTTTTTTGGTTTTCATTATCTGGGAATTGGTATTGATCATAACATTAAGTTTTATGCTGCACAAAGGCGTTTGCGCAAGAAAGCTTCAAGAGCAATGTGCGGATTTGTAAAAAATGTAAAACAAGTCACGTTACCGTTGCACATTTATTATTGAGTTATTTAATTCAATGATTACGCTTATATTTTTATAAGATTGTGAAACATGGTGTCTATCTCCGACTAATTTTGTATGTGAACTTCAACTTCGATATCATCATGTTTAACTAAGGTAAAAGCACACCCGCCACATCATTTTTGGTGAACAGGCACAATGATCTCTCGAAACACAAATAAAATATAGAATGTTGTGCTTTTGGTTTATATTGCTGAATCATGACATGTTTCATAAAATCTCCTATATAATGTACAGATTTGTTTATCAAATGAATATCAAAGACCACAACAAATCGCCTTTTTTGTCGTTTCTACATAAGATTGTCACTGAACCCGGACTGAGTGGCATGCGGATCAATCAGCGCGAGCTCAAATTTTCCAGTATATTTCTAAAATAAAAAAAAGTACACCGAGACTGAAAAAAGCCGTACATTTAAAATGGTTTTCAAACAAACATTGATCCGACTTCCTCTTACTATAATTACAGAGATTTGATAAATAAACTCACAATCGAAGAATGTATCAATGTATTGCAACAAAAAAAAGCAGCACTGATTTTTTCTTTGAAGTTCAGAACACTAAACCACAGGCTCCTAGGCTGCTGATATTGGTAGAAAAGGCAGCAAATATACCACACAACGAAGGAATTTGCACGGAAGCTTCATAAAATGGATCAGGGGATGATTTGCATTACAAATTCAAATGTCCATTTTTCAATGAAGACAGGGTCAAACTGCTACCAAAATTCTTCAGAAAAAAACGTAAACATACTGAAATTTAACAGTTTGTTCAATATTTAAAATAAAGAAACCAAGGATACCTGGTTTGATTTTTAGGGGGGCGGGGGTTCAGAATAAGTTTTGAAAATGTTAAAATTTGCTATGTTTGTGTATGGTAATGATGTGATCAAACACTCTTCCTTCTTTCTTTTAATATTTTCTACGATCTGTAACTATCTCTCTCTCTCTGTCTCTCTCTCTCTCTCTCTCTCTCTCTCTCTCTCCCCTCTCTCTCTCTCTCTCTCTCTATCTCTCTCTCTCTCTCTCTCTCTCTCTCTCTCTCTCTCTCTCTCTCTCTCTCTCTCTCTCTCCTCTCTCTCTTCTCTCCCTCTCTCTCTCTCTCTGTCTCTGTCTCTCTCTGTCTCTGTCTCCCCACACCTTTTCTCTCCCCCCCTCTCTCTCTCTCTCTCTCTCTCTCTCTCTCTCTCTCTCTCTCTCCCCCTCTCTCTCTCTCTCTCTCTCTCTCTCTCTCTCTCCTCTTCTCTCTCTCTCTCTCTCTCTGAATTATTTGTTACGGTTCGTTTTATTGTATCTTGATGCGGATTTGGAGTTCTTGTAGTCCATACACACAGACACGCGCGCGCGCACACGCACGCACGCACGCACGCACGTCCTCTCTCTACCACCACTCTCGGCACAGAAGTTGACTCGTAGAAAGAAAGAGACAAAACCTGATAATTTTATATCTTTTTCCTGGAAATAAAATCTGAAAATCGATATGAAAGCCCCAGTTTCCGATGCCCTTCTCAGGGCCATTTTTTCTGTAGATGACGACGATGATGATGATGATGATGATGATGATGATGATGATGGACACGCAATACGTGCAGCTCACAGACCTTTTCTTTCATAGAAGCAAGGAAAGTTGACACTGGCTGTTCTTCAGTTTAAACAACCATCTGTGAAGAGGACTCTGGCCGTTCTAAAATAAAAGCATAGAAAGACGGTCTGGTTGTTCCACGATAGAAGCATGAAAAGATGACCCTGGTTGTTCTTCGACAAGAGACACTGAAGGATGACTTAAGTTGTTCTTCAACAGAAACCTGGATAGATGACTCTGTTATTTTTTTTTTTAAACATAGAAAGGCACTCTGAGTTTTCTTCAAGAGAAACATTGAAAGATGTCTCTGATATTTTCTAAGGCAGAACTCTCAGAAGATGACTGACTGTTCTGTAGAGGCTTAGAAAGGTATTTCTGATCGTTCTTGATGACTCTGAGTGTTATTCAATGAAAACGAGGAAACATGACTCACACAGTTAAAAACGGAAGGTAACTTTGGCTGTTCGTCAACAAAAACGTGGAAAGTTTCTCCAGCTGTTCTCCTTTCAGTAGAAACACGAAAAGCTGAACGTTGTTCGACAGAAAATGATATAGAGAAACGACTCTCCTCCAAAAGGAATATGTAAAGCCGAGTATTCGTCAATGGAAGCATGGAAAGATCAGTCTCGCTGTTTGTCATAAGAAATGTGCAAAGCAGTCTGTTCGCTTATACCAAAACATGGAAAGCTTATTGATCTTCATCAGAAACTTACTGGATGACTGCTTTCGAAGAAACGCACACAAAGTGGTCTGTTCTTCAACAGAAATATACAAACATGACTCTTCTGTTTAACATAAACATGAAGAGGGACTATTCTTTAATTCTAAAGAAAAAAAAAATGAAAAGCCAACGTTTTTAATAGGAACATGGAAAGTTGAATGTTCTTCGACAGATATATGAAAAGCTCACAGTTTCCTAATAGAAACATGGAAAACTGATTTTTTTTTTTTTTAGATGTGAAGTGGAAACCTGTGTTGTTTTTAATTGAAACATGAAACGCCGACTGTATGTAGTTAGAAACGTAAAAAAGCCAAATGTGGAAAGCTGACAGATATTTGTTACGGAAAAATGTAGTAAGCTGGCTGTTCTTTAGTACAAACATGCAAAGGGAACTGTCATTCTGTAGATACGCGAAAAGTGAGGTTTTCATCGATAGAAACATGAGAAGTGGACTGCTATTTAATACAAACATGAAAAGTTGACTGTTTGTCAACACCACCACGCAAAGTGCTATGCAGACTCTTCTTTGATATAAACGTACAATGCGAACTTTCTTCAATATAAACATGTAAAGCTGATTGTTCTTCAACACAAACATGCAACGCTGACTGTTCTTCAACACAAACATGCAAAGCTGACTGTTCTTCAACACAAACATGCAAAGCAGACTGTTCTTCAACACAAACATGCAAAGCAGACTGTTCTTGCAGACTGTTTTACAATTTTAAAAAAATGTGCAAAGCGAACTGATCTTCAAAAGAAACATGCACGGCGGAGTGTTTTTAAGTAGAAATGTGCAAAACTAAGTGTTCTTCCATACAAAACTTGAAACTGACTATCCTTAATAGAAACAGATGACTGGTTCTCCTTACCATTAAGGATCGATGGCCGCTTTTTGCGGCTGAAACACAAAAACTGACTTTTCTTCATTAGAAAGCGGGGCAACTGGATGTTCTTTATTATTACTTCAATAATAGAAACTTGGAAAGTTGATTTTGCTTTAACACGCAAGGCTTGCTGTCCTGTAAAAAAAAGTGACTTCTGTAATATACACAAGAAAAGCTGACGGCACAGAAAGATGAAAACATGACTGGGTTTTTTTTTTAGTAAGACATGGGAAGCTGTCTGATATCACATAAGCACAAAAAGTTGATTGTTCCTCGTTAGAAACATGAGAAGATAACGCTGGCTGTTCTTCAATAAAAAGATGGAAAGAGGACTGTGGTTGTTCTTCAACATAACCCTGGAAAGATTACTGGCTATTCTTCAATAGACCTGAATCAGCCGAAGGTTATCCAATATGCACATGGAAGGCTCACTGTTCTTTAAAAGAATCCTAAACAACCGATTGGTCTTCACTAGAAATATAGGAATCTGGCTGTTCTTTGATGGAAACTTGAAGAGCTCATTGTTTTTCAGTAGAAACAAGTAAAGCCGGTTCTTCTCCAAAAGAAATATAAGAAGCTGACTGTTCAATAGAAATATGGACATATTCTCTGCAATGCCACTTGAAAGAAAAACTTCTGAACTTTTGGGGAACAAAACTTGCGGAAAAAATACGAGCGGCTGCTTTTCAGGGCTGTCAGGTAACTAATATTATAGCACACCCAAGCCATAAATAAGACCACTGGCTACAACACTCTAGGACTTAGCAGTAAAGATGCTCGGTTTTGGCCAGAACGAACGCAAACTGCAACCAGTTTCCAGATCTGGTTGCCCATTAAAAAAGGTCTGTTACCAAATTTATAAACCGTTTGACAGATTTGCTGCTTTCCAGGAAGGCAAGAAAAGAGAAAAAAAGTAAGTTTTTAATACCAAAATACAAATAAACACACAAAACAGGATGCAACGTGACGCAAACCAGACATGGGAATTTACAACAAACATGCTGTCTTTGAATATCGGAAATAACAGGGCTAAAAATGCACAAAGCAGCCGGTGGTTGTCTTTAAAAATGGCGACGTCAAAGAATAAAGAAGTGCCCTTTGTTTTGTGTTGATGTGTATTTGGCTGCGGTCTGCTTCACTCTTCCAACATATTGTAAAGACCAGGACCTGCACTACAGCAGGGCTAGAGGATGGACTGGGAGTGTGCTGGTCTGGTCGGGTCTCAGACCTCAGCAACGCTACGGTATCCGGACTGGCCGGACCTACTCCTCCTAAACGATATTGAATTGAGCACTGGTTAGGAGGGAAACAGGGAGCTTGGGAGGGTTAAAAGAGAGGAAGCCTCCAACATCTTTTATTTTTCAGCTGCGCTAGACCTTCCAAGTCTTTTTCTTTGGCACCGATCGACAACGTGTCTCCTGCAACGTGTGCATCCATACATACATGCTTACATCATACATCCATCCATACATACGTACATACAAAACGTGCCTACTTCAAATCACTTTCTTTCGTTATATGATCATGATGATAAGACACGATCAAACACACACATACACACACTCACACTCTCACACACACACACACACACACACACACACACACACACACACACACACACACACACACACACACGCACACATGTACACACACACACACACACACACACACACACACACACACACGCGCGCACGCACACATGTACACACACACACACACACACACACACACACACACACACACACACACACACACACACACACACACACACACGCACGCACGCACGCAGGCACATATGAGCACGCGCGCACACACACACACACACACACACACACACACACACACACACACACA
>CM031599.1:59111749-59116749 GCA_018398815.1 Conus ventricosus | reverse complement strand
CAGGACGAAATGTGACTTCTGATCTCTTAGATGTGATCTCTCAGGGTGCAAGCTGGGTGAAAACACAGGAACGGAACGAAAGAGAATGGGGAAGGGGGGTGGAGGGGGAGAAGGTAAAGTTTAAAATTATGATAATGTGTTTCTAAAGGGGGACGAACAGCAATTGTGTTATCATCATATAATGAAAATGGTGATGATAATGATAACAGCAATTATCATTATTATTGTTATTATCATGATGACGATGATATTATTATTATCATTATTATTATTATTATTATAACAATGACAGTAACACATAAATTAAATTAATGATAGATAAATTGAAAACTGATTAAATGCATAAGTAAATACACAAAAACAACATTATTTCTGCCTGCAGTCAGCCAACGCTGAAACCTGCCGTTTCTCAGTTGTATTTTTCTGTTTGCGCGGTGGTCAGACTTGTTCTTGTGCCTGTACCGCGCCGTCAGGGAGGTCGAGTCCCGAGAGGACTGGACTGTGAGAGGACAACGGTGTCCGCCACCACACTGGCCGTGCGGGGGAAGGAAGCCCACTGTCCATCACAATGGACAGCAGGTTTCCTGCACGCCCACGTGCTGTCCAATTACACGCAGGCAGAACCTGGATTCGGCGTACTTGGAAAGAGAAGAAGGTGGAGAAGGAACGGGATAGAGGTGGGGTAGAGCTGGAAGGGGAGAGAGAGAGAGAGAGAGGAGCGATGGGGGAAGATGCACACACCACACACACACACACACACACACACACTCTCTCTCTCTCTCTCTCTCTCTCTCTCTCTCTCTCTCTCTCTCTCTCTCTCTCTCTCTCTCTCTCGCACGCACACACACACACACACACACACACACACACACACACACACACACACACACACACACACACACACACACACTCGCACACACACACACTCGCACCACACACACACTCGCACACACACCCACACACACACACACACACACACACACACACACACACACACACACACACACACACACACACACACACACACACACACGCACACACAGTGAGAAAGAGAGAGAGAGAAGAGAGAGAGAGGAGAGGAGAGAGAGAGAGAGAGAGAGAGAGAGAGAGAGAGAGCGACAGAGAGAGAGGTCGGGCTGGAAACCAAAGAGAGGAGAAAGAATGTTGTGTGAATACTGACAGAAGAATACCGCGATAGAGAGGTGGTCGTAACTGAAAGCGAGAGCGTGGAGGTGGCGGTTGGTAATGCTGAGGGAGAGGGCAAGGAGCAGGCACAGGAGGAAGGGGGAGGCGAGGGGTTGGTAAGGGGAGAGTGAGAGGTAAGGAGCAGGCACAGGAGGGAAGGGGGAGGCGAGGGGTTGGTAAGGGGAGAGTGAGAGGCAAGGAGCAGGCACAGGAGGGAAGGGGGAGGCGAGGGGTTGGTAAGGGGAGAGTGAGAGGCAAGGAGCAGGCACAGGAGGGAAGGGGGAGGCGAGGGGTTGGTAAGGGGGAGTGAGAGGCAAGGAGCAGGCACAGGAGGGAAGGGGGAGGCGAGGGGTTGGTAAGGGGAGAGTGAGAGGCAAGGAGCAGGCACAGGAGGGAAGGGGGAGGCGAGGGGTTGGTAAGGGGAGAGTGAGAGGCAAGGAGCAGGAACAGGAGGGAAGGGGGAGGCGAGGGGTTGGTAAGGGGCGAGTGAGAGGCAAGGAGCAGGAACAGGAGAGAAGGGGGAGGCGAGGGGTTAGTAAGGGGAGAGTGAGAGGTGTCGACAGAGACAGAGAGGGCTGACAACGAAGGCAAGGGGAACCTGCACTGAACTGGAGGGTGAAGACGGGGACAGGGCACGAATCGATCGACCTCATACCCAGAGAGACCATGATCAGAGCCACTACCTCCCGAACCCAGACCCTTCCCTTCTTCGTCCCTCCCCTCCCCAGTTCTCTTCCCTTCACTTCCCACTGTGCCCTTTCAACCCCAAAATGAGTCACTGTCGCAGAGTGTTGAGCATCGGCGAGTGAACTCCACGGACACAGATATATGTTGAACATCAAATAAAACCACAGTTTCCAAATGTGCAGTGTCAGTGTTATAATTAATGATGGGGCTTGGGTTGAGAGAATTATAACAACAATAGTAATAAAGATGCTATTGTTGCTGCTGCTGCTGCTGCTGCTGCTACTACTACTACTACTACTACTACTACTACGACTATTACTGCTGCCACCACTACCACCACCACTACAACTACTACTACTTCCACAACCACCACTTCTGCTGCTCTGACTACTACTACTACTACTACTACTACCACTACTACTACTACTACTGATAATGATAAAAATGATAACAACAACAGTTACAAAGGTAATATTAGTAATGATGATAGTAATAGTAATAATAATGATAATAACAATAGTAATAATTATTATAATAAGATTAACAGTGTTTTGATTTAATGAAGAGAAAGGAGTGGAGAATCTCTCACACACACACACACACACACACACACACACACACACACACACACACACACACACACACACACACACACACACACACGCACACAACACACAAGAGAGAGAGAGAGAGAGAGAGAGAGAGAGAGAGAGAGAGAGAGAGAGAGAGAGGAGAGAGAGAGAGAGAGTTGGTCAAAGAAATCATAGCATTTCTATTGAATGCAATGTCGTTATAGTCGTTGATAGTGATAATTATGAAAATAAGCTGTTAATATATATGTGCTAACGCCAAGGTTTGTTCCATTTTGGAAGCATGCGAGCTCGGTAAGACGGCTACGTTTTTTTTAGTCAAAGAATATGAAACCCCTCCAGAGTACGCATTATTATTATCATTATTCTTCTTATTATTATTATCAGTATTATTGATAACGCATGCTGTAGTAGTAATAGTAGTAGTAGAAGTAGTCATGTAGAGATGATGATAATGATAATGAGGAGGAGGAGGAGGAGGAGGAGGATGTTATTTTTACTATTATAAAATAAAAAGAGAAAGAATTCGTCAATAGTCGCTCTATTTCTGGGAGCAAGCGGACTCCAAGAGATGCAGTAACGTCTTGCGAGTCAAATGCCGGGAAACTAATAGCTTACAGAACATGCAATGTTAGTATTGCTATGGACAATAACAACAGTATGAACATACACAGTAGGAAAAGCAAAGAAGACAAGTCTACAAACGCCACTAAGATTCTGAAATGAAGTGAACTGTGAACGACGCAGGTGCATCTGTCCAATCGAAGAGAGCCACACGCTTCCAGAGCGCGTCATCATCCCCACGCTGGAATCCTAACCTGCCTCCGGCGCCGCCTTCCTGTTTCCTGTCACGTCTCACAGCCACTGGTTCCAGACAATCATGCGCCTTTGCCGAGTTCAAGGCCGTCCCCCTCCCAGTTTACTGCGGCATGCCACGTCCTCTCTTAACGTTCGTGTAGTTTTCAGGCAACGACCACAGTTCCAGCGATGAGTAGACAACGTCATACAAATGTAGCAGCGCAAAAGATGAATGAATAAATGAATCACACTTTTAGATTAAAATCGCCTGAAAGAGGTAAAGATGATAATATAGCAGATGTAGCTGGTCTTATATACACCATAATTTTAAAATGACAAAAGTAACGAATAGTGTCAGTTTCATTTGTTTAAATCTTGATGAAAATCCCATGGCTAGGAGATGTCCCACCGTGAAATAAGTAGCCAGGTCTGTGTCATTCTGAGCATTGGCGGTTGGACATGTGAAACACATGTAACAGAGGCTACAGTAATATTTGCTGTGCTGCACGATCTAAAATAGAACTACAGCATGTAAAATTTGAAATTACTTTGACTGACTCTAAAGCTTTACAAAACAAAAGAGGAAAGAAAGAAAGAAACGCACCGCTAACAAAACCGAAAGCAATGGCGATAGGATTCTCAGCCGTATCTTAGTGCCACACTTAATCTGTTCTGAAGGAACATTTTCTGCTTCATCTTATGTACTTCTTTTGAATGTGCTCACACACACGATGATACACACGCACTCATGCGCGCGCGCACATGCGCGCGCGCACACACACACAAACGCAAACACGCACGCACGGAGAGAGAGAGAGAGAGGGAGATGCATACATACATAGAATGCTGAACAATTAAGTAGTGGGGGAAAACAAGTGCAGGTTAACAATTCTTCAGTCGTTATAATAATGACTTGGCAAAGATTTGAACTTTAAAAAAAAAAAAATTGAAGATGAAGAAAATGGGGGAATATATTATAACTATGAGAAGCCCTTCACCAGCTGCCTGAGGGAACCATCATAATCTCTCTCGAAGGCACATTTATATGTATTGCCTGCTCCTAGGGCTTTCGTCCGCTGGATCGGACTCATCAGGGAGACACGGCTGATTGTGTCTGTGCTCTTGGTGTCAAATAGAGACACACCACAGTCCATAATTCTGTGGTGTTCTCACCGCCAAGGGTTCAAAAAAAGAATCCAACAGCACCCCCAAAGCAGCCAGCGAAGGGTAGTAAAATGGAACAAAACAAAGGTGTGGAGAGGAAAAAAGTTGCTGAAAAACTAAAAGCATTATTCAAACGGTATAAAATGTAGGGGACAATCTTTGAGCCTATGCTTGAGGATCCATTCAAGGATGCAAGGGAGGTCAAAAGATATGGAACAGTCTGAGTACATACATACATACATACATGCACACATGCATTCACACAAGCACACATACGCAAGCACCCAAAGACCACACACGCCCACGTGCGTACGTACTGATTTTCAGTTTTGATGTTTAATAATTATGCATTGACAGTCGGTAGGTATTTGTTTTCAGTATGGTCATATAGATGAACAATGTGCGTCGGTGGTCTATAGTATTGATAGTCAGCGCAGTCGTAATGATGCACTGCATGTATGTACGGTCATTGTGGTGGCATTAATGTATGGCGGGTAATGATGGTCACCATATCGTACCAGTGCCCCTTTTGCATTATTGTTGAACCAGGTGTCTTGATGTACTGTAGATGTTGAT
>CM031599.1:59104249-59106749 GCA_018398815.1 Conus ventricosus | reverse complement strand
AGTGCGGCATCTTAGTTTTTGTGGATGGTCGAGACCTTGTACCATACGCATTTTTCTTTATCTCTTTTTCCTACAATGTGAGCTTTTTTTTTTCTCCATTTTTGGTTAGGTTTTCGTTATGTTGTATGATGCTGTGCAAGAGAATTGCGGATTGATATTGTTGCTAATCAAATTTTCTTGAATCTTTAACTGTTTATTTAAAGATCAATTACTCTGTCGATAAAACGGAGACATTGTTACTAGAAACTACCCCCTTGTCAATAGACCTTTCAGGTAATGACAATAAAATGTCAAAGTGTCAAAGTGTCTCCTCTCTCTCTCTCTCTCTCTCTCTCTCTCTCTCTCTCTCTCCTCTCTCTCTCTCTCTCTCTCTCTCTCTCTAATTTTGCTTCCAGAGAAACCTTTGCACGCGAAATCGCTCGCGTGTCACAATGTGTTGGAGAGAGATGTCGTCAGTGAGAAATAAGGAATTTCTGCCTTTCTTTTTTTCCAAACCTAGCGCACAGGTTGTGTGCCTCGCTGATGCAGCCTGCCCTTAGAAACTCTCCTTGGTTCGTGCGGAGACTCTTCACCTAAAACGTGGAAGACAGGGATTAGCAAGAGAGGAGTGGACCGAGACAAAGAGAGAGCAAGCAGAGAGAGAGAAAAAAAAAACCTCGAGAGAGAGAGAGAGAGAGAGAGAGAGAGAGAGAGAGAGAGAGAGAGAGAGTTGACATACGGACAGACAGGTAGGCATTGTTGCAAAGAGAAAAAAGACAGACAGACAAACACAGACTGTTTTGTTGTTTTTTTTAACTGTGGCTGAATTGCTGCTTATAGTTTGCGCTGCTCTCTCTCTCTCTCTCTCTCTCTCTCTCTCTCTCTCTCTCTCTCTCTCTCTCTCTCCTCTTCTCTCTCTCTCTCTCTCTCTCTCTCTCTCTCCTCTCTCTCTCTCTCTCCTCTCTCTCTCTCTCTCTCTCTCTCTCTCTCTCTTCTCTCTCTCTCTCTCTCTCTCTCTCTTCTGTTGCATGTTTCTCTCTTTCTGTCTCTCTGTCTCATTATCTATCTCCGTCTCTCACTCTCTCTCTCTCTCTCTCTCTCTCTCTCTTCTCTCTCTCTCTCTCTCTCTCTCTCTCTCTCTCTCTCTCTCTCTCTCTCTCTCTCTCTGTGTGCAGCTCTGTCAGTCTGTCTGTCTGTCTGTTCTCTCTCTCTCTCTCTCTCTCTCTCTCTCTCTCTCTCTCTCTCTCTCTCTCTCTCTCTCTTTCTCTCTCATAAAGAAACAAGGAAAGAACCCAACGACAAGCGATGGAATGAACTTTTCAACTCTGTTTCTTTTCTGGGTAATGTGCTCAGATCAGAAACAAAAAGGCTAAAAGCAACAACAACAAAAACTCCGCCTGAAACCATTTCGGTCGAAGAATTGATTCAGCTTCTCGAGAATGGCATATAGAGAATATTACAGATTGATCTATGTCAAAAGTGGAAGGATGGCTTAAAGTGAAAAACAAAACAAAAACTGAAGAAGAAGAATCTGCTGGTCCACATGGTTTTATAGTTGTTGGTTTTTTTTCAATCTGAGAAGGATATTGGTTTTTGGAGTTTATAGATGAATGTATAGTTTGATCATTTAACTCTAGCATTTATCTAGAAAACCAGTAGGGATCCGTAATGCTACCATTATCCGAGAAAGATGAGACACAGATATTGTACAGATATATTGGAGTATTTCTTTGTGTGAATTTAGCATTGTTGGTGTGGATTTATTATCAATAAAAGATTACGGGGATGGTTAATATGAACAGTATGGCTGGTGAAATTTATTCTGTGTTTTCCTTATAAAACAATTATACCATTTCTTTAATATATTTAGCTTTCTGTTTTAGTTCTAAAGCAGCTTGCGAATAATCAAATGTTGTTACATTGGTGTATCACGAAAAAGTATTTTATTTATGCTTTTAGAAAGCCGTGATGGATGTTTTTGAATGGAATGAAGGATCAGCTGTAGTGTTGTGTGGAAACAAGAAAAAGATCTTAAGCTAGACTCTTTGAGCATTACACCCTTTGGTCTAATCAAGGGCGTGGAGGACGGCGGGGTGTATAATCCTGTTTTGCCTTTCTTCTTCATGAATGAGCGTGTTTTGGAGATGATTGCATGCTATAATGGGGATTGGGTTGTGTGTATCATTTTTTTTAATGCTGGTGTTGTTTTGTTTTAAACTGATATCGTCGGAAGGAAGTGATATGAATATCTGATTTACAGACATAACCGAATATCTTCTCGTATTCGGCGCAAAATGGCATTTTGCGCCGATTATGAGAAGGTAAGTGGTTTATCATTCTTCGTTTTCATTGTCCTAAATCGTGTTTGCTTTTGCCTGAAGAAGACCCAAGAGGTCGAAATGCATTGTGTTTTGTCCTGTAATCTGTTTGTCAGTGTATGTTGCAGTCACTAGCCCCTTTTCTTTCTCAGTTTTATTTCATTTTCCGCCCTCAGTCTCTTCGTTTTGAAAAGAACCGAATA
>CM031599.1:59079249-59096749 GCA_018398815.1 Conus ventricosus | reverse complement strand
ACACCCACACATACACACACACGCACGCGCGCGCACGCACTTACAGAGAGAGAGAGAGAGAGAGGATAACAGCAGGGATGAACTGATCATACAAATTACAGAAAAGGTTCGGCTTTAAATGACGACGGAGACCGCAGACAAGGTGGACAGAAAAGGGATGTTTGTTCCAGGTGACAGAGACAGTATAAGCAAGGTACACTGCGCCTGGAGTTATTTGTGTCTGTGAGGAAAACGAAAGACTTTGGAACACAACATGAACACATTGATCGCTATGGAATGTAAAGCCGAATAAGTTCATGCAAGATAGAGAGACAGATACATGTGTGTGGGTTTGTATTTGTGTGTGTGTGTGTGGGGGAGAGAGAGAGAGAGAGAGAGAGAGAGAGAGAGAGAGAGAGAGAGAGAGAGAGAGAGAGAGAGAGAAGTCCAAAGAGAATCAAAATATCATCACTTGTAGGTTTCTTTCCTTCTTTCCAATATTTCGATTCAGATTGGACTTTCGTCCAGGACTGGGGAGGTATTCTTCAAGAGATATTCTTCACTGGTTTTTATGTTGTACGAAACAGTTCAAACAGCCTTCGCCATACGCTCGCTTATTGGATTACAGGACTTTTAACCTGTGTCTGTAATCTTTTGCGTGCGTGTACTCAGGAATGGTGGCTCGGCCAATATATATTAAGTCTGTTTCTATGTCGACTTGAGGGACGGTAAAAAATCCCTCCCCTGGCATTGACGAGATTTGAATCCTCAACACTGAGATTACGAGTCCAGTGTTCTGTCCACTTGACTATGGCACCCGTCGATCAATGACTGACGGGTGCTGCTACTGCTGATGGTGATTGTGGTGCTGATGACAGAAAAAGGAAAACGGGTCTTTTACAACGGTTAATACACTGGTTCTCACTATCATCGACATCGCTTTGTGGTCTATTCAGCTCACAGTCATTACAAAGGGACAGAAAGGGCGACGTTGGTTTAAAAATAAGTCCGATGCAGGAATAGTGGGAAATGAAAATACTTGGCACCGTTTGTCACCTACACAGAGTTATGCATCTTTACTTCCAAGTTCTTCACTTTAGGTGATGTAGTCCGCCAAAAACTCATCTGCAAAAGTTTCTTAGACGTAAGAGCAGAAGTAGAATCATAAATGGAACAAACAAAGAGCAAAGCAGACAATACGCGTTTCGACCTATCGGTCTTCCAGCACGACAACATTATTATTATCATTATTATTATTGTTATTATTATTAAAATTATCATTATTGTTAATATTATCATTATCGTTGTTGTTCTTATCATCGTCATTGTTATCACTATTATTATTGTTATTGATGTTGGTGCTGTTGTAATGATGATGATGATGATGATGATGAAAACAGTCGAGGAATAAGAAAAATAGAGGAAGTGAAAAACATGTACCAGAGCAATGATCGTTTTCTTAAAACCAGTCATGCAGCAGTTATGTCAGGTTCAGATTAGAGAGAGAAGAAAAATGGATCGTGATCATGTAAATAATGTGTCCATCTAGCCTGGACACCAAAACTGAAGTTAGAATGTGTACACGCAAAGAGATGATTTTATACCAATATTGAAGGGACAGAGTCAGGTGTTTTTGTGTAATTACGTCTCGAAGTTTAACTGCTTTATAGAAAGTAAAGAGAAGTATAGAACATCTTAAGCATAAGTTGGCTACACTAATGGGAACAATTTCGATGATTTAGGCTTTGTGAAGCATTCAGAACCAAAGCAAATTTCAGGAACGGTCTGGAAAGTTTAGTAGCAGAGAACAAAGTGAGGTTCATGTTCTTTTTAATTCTTTGATTCATGGACGAGTCCAGCTGCTGTCATTGAGAAGTTTATACATGTGGTGACAGACTACTATTTGTGATAAACCTAATGAGAATCTTAGCATTACACTACTTTGATAGCCTGTCCCTATCAAGATGTAAAGACATCGAGAGAGAGAGAGGCGGGAGGGTGGGAGAGAGAGATAGAGAGAGAGAGAGAAAGAGAGAGAGTTTTTTTAATTGTGGAATATGCAAGTTTGTGTATTTTTTAACATCCAGCAGAGTCATTTTTTATCTAGCCTTACCCTAAAAAGGTTGAATATAGAAAAAAAAAGCAAAAAGACCATATGTATATAAAAAGGAAAGAGATTCAGTTGAAAAATATTGATAAGTGGCACGCTGTTGTACACCTCCTAAAAACTTATACACGCTTTTGCTGACTTTCTACCCTGCGTCCGCCTTCATCACCCTTACACTCAACAACTTGCGCATATAGAGAGTAAGAATGAGGTAGACAGAAATATGAACGTGGAGAGAGAGAGGGGGGGGGGGGGGGGGAGAGGGAGGGAGAAAGAGACACAGACAGACAGAGAGAAGCAGAGAGGGAATGAGAAAGAAATAGACAGAAAGACAGAGGAAGGCAGACGGAGGGACAGACAGACAGACAAACAGAACGTATGACATAGACTTCCTGGCAAAGGAATATCAGTGTGTGTTGACGGCACGAAACTCCAGCAATGTCTACGAACTGAAGAAGAAATAAGACAGCTCAAAAAATAAATAAATAAAGGAAAGTCAGCTCTGAGTTACTCGGGTTTAGAGCTATGAAAGCTCAGTGAATGAAGCCTAGCACTCTGACACTAGCCACGTGAGGAAACGAAGTCATTCTAAAGACAGTTAGCCCGTAATGAGGTTACTTTTGTTTGATCAAGGATCCTATGGATTATAGAAGGAAAGACTCTGAA
Organism: Conus ventricosus; assembly: GCA_018398815.1. Lineage (NCBI taxonomy): Eukaryota > Metazoa > Mollusca > Gastropoda > Neogastropoda > Conidae > Conus > Conus ventricosus. The sequence continues at coordinate 59,093,997 of CM031599.1, read as the reverse complement.
TCAGTGCTCAGACCTTTAAAAGTTTTACTTTAATCTTTTTCTTTTTTTTCCCTGTTATCTCGATATATGAACAGGCGTTTCAGGCTGTGCCCTTTCTGTTTTTATCGTGTTCTCTCTCTCGCTACAGACCGATGTCAGCCATTCAGTTGCATTACTTCCTGGGTTTCAGCTAGATTCTGTTGGCTTTTTAGTCTTTTTTCTCTTTCGTTTTTTTTTCGGGGAAGGGGGGGGGGGTGTTCAAGTTCGATGATCTTGCCAAATTAAGCAAATTACAGCTCTCTTCAGCATTATTTCTTCTTCGTAGTCGTCTTTTCTTCTTCTTCTTCTTCTACTCCTTCTTCTTCTTCTTCTTCTTCTTCTTCTTCTTCTTCTTCTTCTTCTTTATCATTATTATTATTATTAATATTACTATTATTATTATTATCATTATCATAATCCTTTTTATTATCATTATTATTACTATTATTATTATTATTATTGTAAGTATTAATGTTATCATTATTGTTATTATTATTATTATTATTATTATTATTATTATTATTATTATTATTATTATCATTGTTCCTCCTCCTCCTCTCATCCTCTTCCGTTTGTCTTCTTCATCATTATCTTCTTCTTCTTCTTCTTTTCTTTTAATATTACTACTACTACTACTACTACTACTACTACTACTACTACTACTACTGCTTCGTCTTCCTTTTCTTCCTCCTCTTCCCCTTCCTCCTTCTCTTTTCCCTTACTTGTGTGAAGAGTCATCACGACACTACAGTAAAGAAATGTCCACCAGATTCCTGTAGCCCTACGTCATCATTAGGGCACCACACTGAAGAGATGTTCATTGCATTTTTATAGCACTACGTCATTAGGGCACCACACTGAAGAGATGTTCATTGCATTTTTATAGCACTACGTCATCATTAGGGCACCACACTGAAGAGATGTTCATTGCATTTCTATAGCACTACGTCATTAGGGCATCACACTGAAGAGATGTTCATTGCATTTTTATAGCACTACGTCATCATTAGGGCACCACACTGAAGAGATGTTCATTATATTTCTATAGCACTACGTCATCATTAGGGCATCACACTGAAGAGATGTTCATTATATTTCTATAGCACTACGTCATCATTAGGGCATCAGGATAAGATAAGATAATGTTGCTTATAGCCCAGCCGACCGCAAAGGGCCACATCAGGGCTGTCACCACGTTAAAATCAACTCACCAGTCCTTTAAAAAAAAAAAAAAAAAAAAAAAAAAACCAACTTTCACACATCTCGTTAGATAACATCGTCTACAAACGCACCAGAAACTTTGTTAAAAGTCTTTCTGCCGTAAAATCTTAAATCAGATGAAAAATGTTAATCTCTCTCAAAAACTCAAGGATCACGTCAGGCGGGACATCCCTGACACGGATCTTCATGGACTCCGCTGTAAAATGTTTGTGTCTCACATCGTGCAAGTCCCAACACTCTAAAAGAACATGTTTCATTGTGAGTGGCGCATGACATGGAATGCACCACGGAGCTTCTTCACTCTTTAAAAGGTAAGAATGGGTAAAATACGAATGGCCGGTGTGCACCGGCACAGAACCGTTTCCTCTTTACGACCACCCGACGTAGATGGGAGGGAGTCCTTAAAGGTTTGGACGGATCTGAAAGAGTTTGTTAGTCGTCTGTGTGTTCCAATCCTCCTGCCAGAGGTCTCTCACATAATCGTTAATTTTGGGTTTCACATCTGAGCAGGGATATAAGTGTTGGACAGTTTCTCCTCTTGTGGCGTTCTTGGCTAAACGATCAACCATTTCGTTCCCGCCGATGCCAACATGACCAGGAACCCAAGCAAGAGTAATGTTGTAACCGTCCGCCTTCAACTTGCTAAAACGTTCAAAAAAAGTAAAAGTTCTGGATGCTGAAGGTTTGCGGCCAGCTATGGCCTCCAAAGCTGACAGCGAATCCGACAGAACCAGAAAGTCCCTCTTCGAAGAATGGGAGATTATCTTCAAAGCCAGTACCAGAGCAGTAAGTTCAGCAGAATAGACAGAAGCATCGGAATGTATATGTTCCAACAGTATCTGAGAAGGAGCCCCAGGGCAGTAGGCTGCACAGGCCACTCCATCTTCAGACTTGGAACCGTCAGTGAAAACTTTTTGACAGGATGGGAATTTGGAACAGAGCTCAGCATACAATGCCTTGTATGCCAGAGAGCTGTAGACTCTTTGCGAAAAGCTGCGAGGTCGAAACAAATCTCTGGTGTGAAAAAGGTCCACGGAGGTTGATCTGGAAACTTGGAAAAATCGGACACAACTCCTAGTCTAGACCTGCATTCCGCACGTGAGGCCGCATACGAAGACCAAACGGCGGAATACATTTCGGGTTATTTTCAAACTTACTTTGGAACGGAGGGTCAAAGACACAGTCATAGGCAGGATTCTGCGGTTCTGAGAACAGTCGGATATAATAATTCAAAGACAGTTTCAGCCTGCGGTTGGACAGTGAAGGTTCACCCGCCTCTGCGTACAGGCTGTACACAGGGGTGGTGCGGAACGCTCCAAGACAGAGACGAAGCCCTTGATGGTGGATAGGGTCCAAGAGTTTGAGGTAAGATGGTCTTGCGGAGCCGTACACAGCACAACCGTAGTCCAGTTTGGAACGGACCAGGGCTCTGTAGAGGTGCAACAAAGTTTTCTTATCAGCGCCCAGTCGGTGTGCGCTACGACCCGCAGAATATTCAGTGCTTTCTGGCAAGCAGTTTGAGGTTTTTAATATGGCTGAGAAAGTTAAGTTTTTGGTCAAAAATGACTCCCAGAAATTTGGCCTCTTTAACAGCTGGAATGGGAGATTTCCCTACTTGAAGTTCAGGATCTGGAAAAAACTGACGGAAATTATGGAAGTGAATACACTGCGTCTTTGTTGGAGAAAAGGTGAAACCGTTTTCATCCGCCCATCGATGGATTTTTATCTACGCAAAGCTGGAGCCTGCGCTGGACACTCGGGTACAGGCTTCCAGTTGCGTAGACAGCAAAATCATCCACAAACAATGAGCAGTCTGAACCCTGCTGAACTGATTTCACAATGTTGTTGATCTTAATACTAAAGAGGGCAGGAGACAGTATGCTTCCCTGTGGAACACCCAACTCCTGCTCGTGGACATCAGAGAGAGTAGTGCCAACCCGGACCTGAAACTGTCGTTCTGCCAAAAAATTTTGAATAAAAAGTGGAAGATGACCTCGAAAACCCAGATCGTGGAGATCATGAAGTATCCCCGACTTCCAGGTAGTATCGTAGGCCTTCTCTAAGTCAAAGAAAATTGCCACTGCATGCTGTCTGTTCAAAAAAGCGTTCCGAAGTGTAGATTCCAGACGAATCAAATGGTCAACAGTAGTCCGATGTTTGCGGAAACCACACTGTTCTTTCGCCAAAAGGCCATCGGTTTCGAGTTTCCACATGAGCCTAGCATTGACCATTTTCTCCATCAATTTGCAGACACAGCTGGTCAAAGCTATGGAACGGTAGTTTGATGGATTAGAAAGATCTTTTCCAGGTTTGGGGATTGGAATAATGAGGGCTTTTCGCCAAGAGGGTGGAAAGCAACCTGTAGTCCACACATGGTTGTATACCTGTAACAGGGTGTTTAGACCTATTTGCGGAAAGATGTTTCAACAGTTGATAATGGATTTCATCTATACCTGGAGAGGAATCGTTGCAAGAAAGTAAGGCAGATTTCAGCTCGTTTAACGTGAAAGGAAGATTATAGTCTTCCATGTTGTCGGACGAAAAGTTGCAGGGTGATTTTTCTTTTAGGGCTTTGGTTTTGACAAAAGTGGCTGATTTATTAGAAGAGGAGGAATTCTTTTCAATGGTTGAAGCAAGCAGATTAGCAACTGCTTTCTTCTCTGTTATTAAAGAATCCGAAAACTTGAGATGGTTCACAGTGGACAGGTGTTCTTCCCTTTGATTTTCTTAATGATGTTCCACACTTTTTTCTTGGAAGTTTTTGATGTCAGCCTGGAGCAGAAGCTTCTCCAGGACCGACGTTTACTGATTTTAAAAGTGTGTCTTGATTTAGCACGGAGTTTTCTGATGGGCTCGAGCGTTGGGACCCGAAGGTCGTTGGTATACCTGACGCTGAGCCCGTTTCCGAACTTTGGAAATTTGTTGGCATTCTGAATCGAACCAGGGTGTTTTTGGCATTTGAAGTTTATCGGAAGACACTGGAATACAGGCTTTAGCACATTTGATCATAGTGTTTGTCAGAGATTCAGCTGGGTCCGGACTCTGAAGAAAATCAGTGTCCTGGAATTCCGTAGAAATAGTGGCTGCAAATAGATCCCAGTTTGCTTTCTTATAATTTAGATGTTGAGAGACAGAGACGTGTTCAGTTATTACAGGTTGTAGAAGGACAGGGAAATGGTCACTTCCGTGCAGATCGTCATGGACAGACCACTCATAGTCCAGGACCAGCGAGGGGTCACAAACCGACAAATCTAAACACGAAAGTGAACCTGTGGAAGAGTGGAGGTAAGTTGCGGATCCGTCGTTCAGACAACACAAATCCAAATCCGAAAGGACATCCTCAATTAGCAGACCTCTGGATGACGAACTGACACTACCCCCAAAGAGGATTGTGACCGTTAAAGTCACCCAACAGCAAAAAAGGTCGAGGAAGTTCACCTATCAGACTGACAAGGTCCTGACGACAAACCGGGACAGAAGGAGGTAGATAAAGAGAACAGATTGTCACAGTCTTGTGGAGAGTGACTCTCGCAGCTACAGCCTGAAGGGAGGTAGACAGAGCGACAGGACTATACAACAAAGTTTTGTGTAGGAGAAGGGCAACACCGCCCGACAGTCCCAACGTGGATGGTTGTGCAGGTTTTGAAAGAATATTAAAGCCAGAAAGAGTAAAGGTCTTCTGGCTTTGAATTTGAGTTTCCTGAAGAGCCACGACGGAAGGTTTTAGAGATTGACACAGAAGCTGCAGCTCCTCAAAGTTGGAATTTAGTCCACGGATATTCCAATGGAATATTGTACTATCCATGGTGCAGAGGGCGAAAAGGAGAGAGATCAGGTCATCTCCTCTTCAACGCCTGTAGCTAAAGGTGTAAATTTATTTGAGGTTTGTACTGGACTGTGTTGGTCTTCAGACCTGCTAGCAGACTTGCCAACAGGTGAAGGTGGTCTGGATTTGGGAGACGGTGGAGGTTTCTTCCTCATCTCCACCATCTCCACACTGGTTGAACTCCCTTGCCCGCACGGGCACTGGACAGAGGAGTTCGAGGGGGAATTGCTGGTTTTTTAATCTGCCCAGCAGCAGATGTTGTAGACTGCTGGGCAGTCTGAGGGGTGGCGGATTTTTTGCCTCCACCAGGGCAGTCACTTTGGGTTGGAAGGTGGTGGGACCTGCTTCCACCAGAGTGGACAGTTCTTCCTTGCAATGTCTTAGAAAACGTAAAGTCATCAGTCTGGCAGCAGACTGACCGAGTAGGAACTGCTGGAACTTTCTTAACGGCCGAAGCATACGAAGAAGCTGTCGGCATCTGACTGCCCACAACCTGTTTCCGGGCTTCAAAAAAGGAGATCTTCTTTTCTGTTTTAACTCTTTGTATTGCAGATTCCTGGATCCAAAGAGGACAGTTTCGTGAAGAGGAGGGATGGTCGCCACCGCAGTTTGCACAATGTGCCGGATCTTTACACGGCCCATCATGGGTTGCCTTGCAGCAAATACCGCACACCTCCTGCCCAAAACAACGGTCTCTGACATGGCCAAACTTCTGGCATCTGAAGCACCTCAACGGGGACGGAACATATAACTGAACCCGGACAATCAGGTAGCCGACTTTGATGACCGGAGGCAGCACAGGGTTGCAGAAGGTCAGAAAGAGGGTGTTGGTGGCCACTCTCTCTGCACCCTTCTTTACTGTCACCCTGCGCACCTCCGTCACACCCTGGACGCCAGCTCCGTTTTGATCTCTGCCTCTGAAACACCTGATAAATCCCTACAGCGAATCACTCCTTTCGATGAATTTAACTGTTTGTGGGGAGTCACCCTGATCTCCCTGTCCACTAATTTTGTTGCCTTCAGCAGCTGTTCAGATTGTTTTTGTGATTTACATTGAATTAGGAACGAGCCGTTCCTCAACCTCTTGATGGACCGAGGGTCACCTGCTAAAGCTTGAAAGCCCTTCTGTATGGCGAAAGGGCTCAGAGCTGAAAGGGGTCTTTCCTGCTCCGTCCCTTCCATCACGAGCCAGGAAGCCCAGAATCCTGTCCTCTGTCATACCTCCGTATCCGAATCACTATCTGAATCAAAATTCCCTGAAATAGGGAATGCAGCCTTCCTCTTCTTTTTGGGGGAAAGTTTTTAGAAAAAGCCATATTTATTGTATTATGTTTCATCTCCCCCTTACCCACCTACCTTGGAGTCCAACTAAGGGGCCAGGGCCAAGAAACCAATGTCTTGACCCCTTCCAGGCTTCGGAGAGATATACGACAAACAGAAACTACCAACCCTATCCCCCCTGATCATGCTCAACTCCCGGGGACAGAGAGCTGAGCACTGCAGGGGTTAACTTGGCCAGCAGGTGAACTGTCTGTCTTGACCCAGCCCCAAGAAGGGGAGCCGATTAGTACACCCGGGCCAAAGTGTACTCCCTGTCTAGGAGAGGTCCGAGCCAAAGTGATGTGTTGAGAGCGCTGGCCCTCTCAATCACCAGGATCTCATTCCCCTCCGACACAGGTCGCACCGCACGGCAAACGCGGCGGATCTTAAGGAGACCACAGAGAGAAAAGGAGTGTGGAAAAGAAGACTTATAGGGGAGATGAAGATAGAAAAGGGCCAAATAAGGAAGGCAGAAAACAAGAAAAGGAGAAAGGCGGGTTACTCTTAGTCAGGATCCTCACCCTTAGCCTATCTGACATGGAAGCCCTACCAGGGGCATCAACTCCTTACCACGTTACGCTTAGGCCAGACAGCATCTTGGCTTCTCGGACCTAGAAGCAGTTTGAAAAAACTAGCCTATCTTCAAGTATTGATGCCCCCGCCAGCAAAGCCTAAGGGATCACTGGACCGCGCAAGCCCTCCGACCACGACAAGGTCGCAACCCCCGGAGGGATTAGGGCATCACACTGAAGAGATGTTCATTATATTTCTATAGCACTACGTCATCATTAGGGCATCACACACTGAAGAGAGTTCATTATATTTCTATAGCACTACGTCATCATTCGGGCATCACACTGAAGAGATGTTCATTACATTCCTATAGCTCTACGTCATCATTAGGGCATCACACTGAAGAGATGTTCATTTCATTCCTGTAGCTCTGTGTCATCATTAGGGCATCACACTGAAGAGATGTTCATTTCATTCCTGTAGCTCTGTGTCATCATTAGGGCATCACACTGAAGAGATGTTCATTTCATTCCTGTAGCTCTGTGTCATTATTAGGGCATCACACTGAAGAGACGTTCATTTCATTCCAGTAGCACTACGTCATCATAGGGCATCACACTGAAGAGACGTTCATTTCATTCCTGTAGCACTACGTCATCATTAGGGCATCACACTGAAGAAACGTTCATTACATACCTGTAGGTCTGTGTCTCCGTCCATAGAGTCTGGCGAATGTCCATGAATCTTTGGAAATTTCTACTCCTTCTCTCTCTCTCTCTCTCTCTCTCCTCTCTCTCTCTCTCTCTCTCTCTCTCTCTCTCTCTCTCTTCAACTTTTTTTTTATTTGCATTCATATATATTCACAGGGGAAAAAAGGGGGAGTAATGAGGGAAGGCCAATATGTATATAAAGAAATACATAAATAAAGAAATCACAAACCTTGTCCCCTCCCCTAGTTCTCGTCTTCGTGCCCCGCAATACTCATCACACACACACACACACACACACACACACACACACACACACACACACACACACACACACACACACACTTACTCACTCTCTCACTCACACTCACTCGCTCACACACACACACACACACACACACACACACACACACACACACACACACACACACACACACACACACACACACACACACACTGTAATATTCATTGTCCTTTTTTCCATTTCAGGACAGACCAAGAAAAGCGAAAAACTAACAGCCATGTAGGGACAGACAGACACATTTACACCTCCCCACCCACCCTTCCACCCCCGAACCCCAGCCACCACCCGTCTCCCTCCCCCATCCCCATCCTGTGCACACACATATATATACAGGCACGCACTTAGTCGTGACACATCTAATGTTTATGGTTCTTCTAAGTTAAAAGCAGAACGACACAACAGAAGATCCTAATCCATTAAGAGACCATTGAGGTGAACAAAAGAAGTCTGATCGCAAGCATGTCTGAGAAGAGATTATCGGAGAAGGGGGAAAAAGACAGAAAAAGAAAGAAAAAAAAAGAAGAAAACCACCCCCACACAAAAAAGATTAACATCAAGGCGAACAAACTCAGAACGAAAGATTTCAAATACATTCCGACGCCTACGCGAATACCCCAGGAATCTTCCTACCCCCACCCCCTTTTCAGGACAAGCTTTGTTTGTTTGTTTTTTAAATCGAGTATGAAGACATGCAGTTGCGATTATAATTTCAGTCGTCTGTAATTGAGCAAAGAAATGATTATAACAATGATAGTGATAATAATAATAATAATAATAATAATAATAATATAATAATAATAATATATTAATAATTACGACAATAATAATAATACCAATAACGATGATGATCATGATCATGATCATGATGATAACAGCAACAAAAGTCATAACAATAAGATAGCATAACCCTCATCGTCATCTTCATCATTATTAGAACGTAAAAACAATAGAAGGAAAATCACAATACCACTCATCTAATTTTCGGCCACGTGGCCTTTTTCAAGAGAACAAAAAAACAAAAACAATGCAACTATGTGATGTCCATCTTTGGCGACTGGTCAGGGCAAAGAGTTGCATTGTTTTTGTTTTTTTTCTCTTGAAAAAGGCCACGTGGCCGAAAATTAGATGAGTGGTATTGTGATTTTTCTATACTGTTTTCTTCCCTTTGGAGGACTATTGCATTTGTGTCTAATAGAAGGAAAGATTGTGTGAAAATAGAAAACAGAAAAGCTATTACAAAGTTGGTTTCAAAACCTAGGTGCCTGTCAGAGCACAGAAAGTATATTTGCCTACATGATACTTCATTGTTGAAATGCTCATGACACTGTCCATAGTACGGGCCTGTTGTCTCAGAACAATGTTCATGTCGACATGTCTGCAATCGACGCTCGTGGATCAGACAGTAGCACGTGCAACGCGTAATCCACGCAGTAAGTGTACTTGACTTTGACAAAATTTAAACTAATCTCTGATTCATATTCTTTCCGTGTACATACTACGCCATCAACATTAATCTTCTTTGTGTCGAAGACGAAGGAGATTTTAAAGGTGAAGGAAGTGAATAAGACACTATTTGCTTGAACTTCGTCTTTACACAGTTTATGTAGTATTCAAATTGTTAGGTAAGATGTGAGCTGCATAGGAACATGGATCAACGTTCCGGCGCGCGTTTGAATCGACAACCCGTTTTTACACACACACACACACACACACACACGCTGACTAAAACCAAGTTATTGTCAGATTAACTCAGGGTTGTACTCACACACACACACACACACACACACACACACACACACACACACACACACACACACTCGCACACACACTCACTCACGCATACTCACACACAGACACACACACACGCACGCACGCGCACGCACACACACACACACACACACACACACACACACACACACACACACACACACGCTTGCTTGCGTGTGTGTGTGTGTGTCCTTCATTTAACGTCTATCCACTATTCGTGATATTAGACCAAAAAAAAAAAAAAAAAGTGAATGTGTACGGAAGTAATTGCGAGCGTCCACATAATGTGTGTATGTGTATATGTATGGGTGCGCGTGCACGCGAGTGGTGTGTGTGTGTGTGTGTGTGTGTGTGTGTGTGTGTGTGTGTGTGTGTGTGTGTGTGTGTGCGTGTGTGTGTGTGTGTGTGTGTGTGAGTGAGAGAGTTATGGATGTGTAAGTGTGTGAATATCTTTACACAAGTCATAAGAGAAGATTAACATGTAACAAAATACTTATAACCAACAACTAACTAATCAATTAAAGTCAAAACGGATGACAGTATTAAAGAAAAAAGAAAAACAAACAAAACAAAACAAAAATCCTTTGCTCCCCCCCCCTCCCCCCGACCATTTTATTCACCCCACCCCACCCCCCTTCCTTTCTTATCCCCCGCAAATAAAGTTAATAAAGAATATTATAAGTATTTTCCAATGGGGGTGCGTTCTAAGTGTACAAAGAATTCGTACGTTAAAGCTGGTGACTGAAAAATGGCCTGCACAGTATTTTGCTTCAATACTGGAATGATTTTTTTCATATCATTGCATGAAACAATATGAACTGGAGTAATCTTGTTTCCACATACGCAAACTATGTTCTTTACATATTTTGTTTTAAATGCATTAAGCTTCCACCTGTGCATTAATGAGAGTAATTTTCTATTAAGATTAAAATTCTCTTTGATTCTTTTAATATCAAACTGTTCTTTATATACGTGATCTACCATACTATATTCAAAAGCTTTCCAGATATGCGACTTAACCAAGTTACACTGTTCATGTACTGATAAGGGAAATCAAACAGTTCTGAATCAAAACTATTTTTGGCTCCACGTTTAGCTGCCCTGTCTACTTTTTCATTATAATGAAAAGAACAATGTGAAGGAATCCAACAAAAAGCTACATGGGTTCCTCTTGCAATTAACATGTGTATCTTACAACTTATCTCTATGATCATTTCAGGTCTTGTGTGCAGTTGAAAAACTTTTAATGCCTGAAGAGCTGATTTAGAATCAACACAGAACAGAATTTGAAATATTGTTTTTGGAAAGTTTAAAAGGTAATTTAAAGCCAGGAGTATCGCTGTTAATTCTGCTGTAAATATCGATTTGTTAATTCCGATATAAAATGATTTCTCTACTCTTAAGTCTGGTATTAAGAATGCACAACCTGCTTGTTTATCAATGCACGAACCGTCTGTGTATATTTTCAAATAATTTGAATAGTTCTTTTCAACATGGCATTTGATATAGCTTGCTAACATGTTTATGTTTTCATCTTTTTTCATATTGGTATGTTCAATATCAAAATGTGCTTTATTAAGCTCCCATGGTGGTATAGGAGAAAATAACGGTCTAATGGATAGAGCATCATTATCGATTGAAACTCCGGAATCAGTAATACTTTTTGACGTGTACGTTGCCAGTGTTTTTTGAGAAGCTATAGATTTGGCTCTTTTTAGGAAAATCAATATCTGATCTCATTTTTATTTCAGATCTAATGTGCGTTTTATTAGTTGTACTCTTGATAACAAATTTACAACACGCTAACTCTCTGTATTCATCTAAGGGAAGCATCTGCGCTTCATAATACGTACGAGAAGATGATGCATGCACCGGAAGGCCAAGTGCTAATTTCAATGCCTTGCATTCAATACTTTCAAGCTTTTTCAATAGGTATTTGGGAGCGCTAAAGATTACTTCTTGGGCATATGTTATTTTCGACCTCATTAAAGATTTACATAGAGTTATCAATGTAGATGAACTCTGTCCCCATTTTTCTTTAGAGATAATTTTAAGGAAATTTAATATTTTCCTCGCCTTTGTTAATAAGTATTCAATATGAGCGTTCCATGATAGTTTAGATGTAAAATGGACTCCTAGGAATTTAACTTCTGTCACATATTTAAGAGGTGTTTCGCCCAATGTAAAAACAGGCAGTTTTTCTGGATTATTACCTCTATTGAAAAGAATTATATTTGTTTTTTCAATAGATAATTTTAATCCATTTAACTTCATGTATTCCGCCATCCTATTTAGTTCGTTTTGATAGATCTTTCTGATGAAATTTATATCACGCTGTGGAGTTTTTTTTTAAGAGTTACTTCCATCCACATGCAAATGTCGTCTGCATATTGAACGAGAACTACCTTTTTAGATAACTTATTTGGCAAATCATACAATAGCAATGAGAAAAGAAGCGGGGCTAACACTGACCCTTGGGGGATTCCCATTGACAAAGTTCTACTGGTGGAATATGTTTTTCCTACTCTTGTTTGTATTACCCTATCTTTCAGAAAGCACTTAACATAATTGTATACATTTCCTGATAGTCCAATATTTTTAAGTTTGTTTAACAGCTGTGAATGCCACACTTGATCGTAAGCCTTGGTTATGTCAAAAAATGTAGCCAGGACACATTTACGTCTTGCAAATTGTTTCTTTATATTTGTTGATAATTTCACTAATATTTCTGTAGTAGATCTCCCTTTACGAAAGCCAGCTTGATTAATAGGAATGATGTCATTTTTTCACAGTAATGTGCTAGTCTATTCAAAACAATTCTTTCTGATAGTTTACAGACGTGTGATGTTAATGCTATAGGTCTGTAATTTTTAGGATCACTAGAAGACTTTCCTTGTTTATGAACTGGGACAACAATTGTGTGTGTGTGTGTGTGTGTGTGTGTGTGTGTGTGTGTGTGTGTGTGTGTGTGTGTGTGTGTGTGTGTGTGTGTGTGACTGAGATTCAACCCCTTAAGTTGTTGGACACCACATACTGACGAACTCCGAGTGCCAGTCACATCTCCAGGCAGATGAACTGATTGTAGAAAAATAATCATGCGCATCGGAATGCTGCCCCCCCCCCCTTCCCCTCTCCCGTTTTCCCTTGTGGGTTTCTAATGAAGATGATAAGTATTTGCAGCCATTCCCGATGTGAAGCCTTGTAAATGCGAAAGCTTTAGGCAGGAGTGGGCAGCATCTCGTGTACATCATTAGTTTTCTTCTTGTTCCTTCTTCTTCTTCTTCTTCTTCTTCTTCTTCTTCTTCTTCTTCTTCAAATTCCTATTCCTCTTCTTCTTCTTCTTCTTCTTCTTCTTGTTCTTCTTCTTCAAATTCTTCAAATTCTTCTTCTTCAAATTCTTCTTGGGTTTTTTTTTTTCTTCTTTCTCTCTCTCCCTGTGTTGTCACTGTTGTGAAACCATCAGTGACATGACTTTTGTTGTTTTTCATGTTGTTTTTTAATGATACACATGCCTCCTCTAGTGTAGTTTCACCATCCAAACTATTGGCCTCGTCACGATCTGAATGTGGAATATTTTCAAAGAGCTCATCAAAATCGCAATCATCACCTCCGTATTTTCTGCAGAAGGATTCATCAACAACCATGGATCTCGTGAAGAATCTCTTTGGTCATTTAGATCATTGCCGTACTTATCAGTTAATCTAGCCATCCTCTTACTTATAAAATACCTTTTTATCCAGATAACAAGAATCGTTCGTCACTTTTTCCCCTTCAGCTATTCACGCGGCTCTTGACCTTACAAGTACCCCCCTCTATTCTTTTCGGTCGAATAACCTTCAACCTTTCCTTCTTTGACTCTATAGCTTTCATTTCTTCTCTCTCTCTCTCTCTCTCTCTCTCTCTCTCTCTCTCTCTCTCTTTCCTGTTGTATGTCTTGCTGTATTTTACGTTCCCCTTCATTTATTTGTTGTTGTTTTTCTTCCTGATAGTCGCGTATAAAATAGTTCTTGTATCTAACTTTCACAAATTTAAAAAAAATCTAGAAATGAATTATCAGAAATTGTCAATTGTAACTGGGTCAGAGGAATTATGTTTAGTATTTCTCTTGTATAGGGCTTACAGCAAATTCTTGTTTGACATTCTCGATTTTTTTAATATTAATTTTGTCTGAATACTCTTTGTCCTTTAATAATGAAAGGAATGATCTGCTATACATTCGCATTCAATGTCTACAACCCTCAACAAAAAGAAACAACGTTATCTGGGATGAGGAAGAAATGGAGTCGTGCTTGCTGAAAAGGATTAAACTTCCCCAGATTTTCTGCGACCTTGTTTAAGTCCCCTCAAATGTCATTTAGTTGTATACTGTTCATCATGTTATCTTGTTTCTCACGCTTTGTAGTTGTTAACACCTTTAAAATTGCAATAATATCTTGCGGGGTCCAAAACTTGGTTAAAATATCCACCTATTACTACATCACGTATATCAAAATTTTTAATTGATATAAAATTCTGGTTCATCTCTGTTTGGTCCGTACACATTTACAAACAGAAAATCACGTTGTTTAATTTCCGCCAAGACCATAAGACTACACTCATCATCGCCATTATGAACATATTTTTATTTTAGTTTCGAAATTGTTATTTAAAAGCATTGCCATGCCTGTCGGATTAGAGATATGGCTTGAAAAATATCCTAGGTACCCCCATTCAGATTGTATATGGCATTCCATTTCAAAGTGTGTCCTGTAAAAAATGAACAAGTTTTTTTTAACCTTTCAAATAATGAATTGCGTCCCTTCTCTTCTGATTATTCTTCCGCCCATGACAATTAACTGAGACGACTGGGACTGTGTTATCCATGTTGTTGAATGCATAGAATCTATATTAAAAAAAAGTTACCAACTAGATTTTAAGTAAACGCAACCACACATTACATATGTACGGAACCAGCTTGACCTCTTATTCAAACAAATGAAGAGAAATAGAGTAAGAAGCTGAAATCAGAAATTTAAAAGACAAGTAAAATACTACAAGTATATGTAAATAACACAAGATTGTCAAAGCAAACG
>CM031599.1:59069249-59074249 GCA_018398815.1 Conus ventricosus | reverse complement strand
CGGTGGCCTGATCGGATCAGGGGCGGCCATTGTGTTCATCAAGGGCTGGATCAATGTGACCTCTTCCGCTGCACTGGATAGCGGTGTCTGGCGGTGTACATTACTCCCCACACTCCCCCTCCTAACATTGCCCCGCTCTTTTGTGGTTAAATCGTACATTGCCACGATCGATTTGACTTTGACAGACATGTTTTTTGTTGGATTGTGACGGCATTACGCCGAAAACTGTATAAACTCCCCATCTTGATCGGCTTCTTCCATGAGACGTCAATGGAAGACTGGGAGTACACGGTCGAGTTTCATTCGCTTAATGGATCCGTCTCTGGGAGTGTAGCGCAAATTTTCGGACCAATACTGCAGACCTTTTTTTCCCCTAATAGCCTGATTAACGCTGGGACATTTTGTGAAAGGTAACAGAGAGTGCAGTCCCTTCAAGTCACCTCATTCCACAATGGACCCCACAGAATCATCTTCATCATCTTCATCTTCTGTGATCCTCATAAAAACGTCTCAGATTCTACAGTCCTTCATAATGTGCTCTTGAGTGCCTACATATCGGATGGCCTCTCCATGTTCTTGCCATTGGTGAGGTCTGTGGAGGTCATGGGTGTCGGCTGTTTCCGGTGGTTGGCTGGACGTGGTGGAGCCTTCCGAAAAGAACTGCTCGCTCGTGGTGGATCTGGGACTGAGCACTCTCTATAATTAGTGGGTGGCTCACTGGGTGCTATAATTAGTGGGTGGCTCACTGGGTGCTATAATTAGTGGGTGGCTCACTGGGTGCTATAATTAGTGGGTGGCTCACTGGGTGGCTCACTGGGTGCTATAATTAGTGGGTGGCTCACTGGGTGGCTCACTGGGTGGCTCACTGGGTGGCTCACTGGGTACGCTGGGTCAGAATAGGCACCACCCAGGTGATTTGGTGTAAGGTGTTGGAATCACATCCAGACCACCTCCCCCACCCCCACCGCATCTTCACCTCTTGGGCATCTCTGGACCGTGCCCCAGATCGCTGACTTTCTGGCTCGGGTCCATCTTTAACCCCTCGCCCCTCAAAATTCACGTGCAGTTTGCGAATCTTTGAAATTCTGAAGGAGGGAAGTGGTTTAGGAACAAATGCGGAGATGGGTCAGGATTTACTGCACGGAGAACGAGTTTGGACACGTGCCAAGGAATGATTTCGGGGCGTGGAGTAAGGAAGGAACGCTGCATCGGCAGCAATGCTGGGACGTCTCGTGATGATCTGTTGCTGTATGCTGTCTGAAACTGCCGGTTTCGGAGCGGCGACACGATGAACCTACATGGGGAGGTGCGCTGTGTGGCTGTAACGATGAGCTGGACTGACGGGGTAAAGAAGATGAGGAAGAAAAATTTAATTGATCGATTGATTGTTTGGATTGATTGATTGATTGATTGATTGATTGATTACATGAAATAAAGTTCAATCTATTTTAGTCTTTCTGTTTGTCGCTCATCCTCTCGTTGCTTCCGTGAAGAAAGGAATGACTAAATAAAAGAATGTAGATAACAAAAAAGAAAGAAAGAGAGAGAATCTCAAAAGTCAGCAGAATTGAATCAAGTACGTCTGCTGACGAGCAATGTGTTTGTTTCCCTGCACAAGGGCGGACTTGTGGGGGGTTCCTGGGGTTCCGTATTTCACCCCGTCCCTTTCCACCATCAGAAGAAAAAGAAATAAAGAAAGGATTGACAACTACGCAGTGGATAGATACCTGTTACGTGGCGGGAGAGGCCTCCAATCCGCCTTCAAGGCTAACGGTGAAAGTCCTTTCCTTTCCTCTGTTTGAATAAAACCCTGCGTATCCTCCACTCCCCGCTTTTACAAAATCGGCATTTAGTGCCGTCCCTCCCCCCTCCCCCGCCTTCCCCCAACTTCCTATTATAATCAAATCTGCACTTTGCTGTCTTTCTCTCTCCGGATTTGTATCAATCTGCTCTTGTTAACCCCCCTCCCTCTCCCTTCCCCTCTTTTTCCCTCCTTTACAAAGTCTGCCGATAGTTATTGCACCTCAATGTCCGTTTGAAACCCCCCCCCCCCCCATCCATTAGTAATACTTGATCCGCCCCTTCAGTGAAAAAGATTACGCAGAAAACTGCCCAATCGATGTTAACAAAACTTGGTGGAAAGACAGGATGTGGGAGCGGAACAAACTCACTAAATTCTAGAGTGGATGCGTAAGTGGATCCTCATCAGACTGCGGTTCTTGGATCTTTCTTTCTTTATCACATACATCACACCTTTTTTCACAATTAATGTTTTAAAGATTCTACAAATATGACCAAACCAATGGGGTAAAACCGTTGACGTCATTTTGAAAATATTGTTCGTTACAGTGCATGGACCTGAGCGTTCCTTAATAAACGAACAACTTGGGTCTCACAATAATTTCGTCTATAAAGCGTGAGATGATAGTGATCATCTGTCACGGGTCTTTAGTTTATTTTTACCACCGCCTGATTCTGTTGTCAACGTCTGCTTGTTCACCAGACTGTTGGCAGGATTACGTACAATTATGGAACCCATTTTTAAGGAAACATGGTGAACAGGTGGAATTACGTCACAGAACGAACCCGTGAAATTGGTGTGCTAATCCAAGGTCTTTTCAGCGAAATTACATGAAATAATTTAAAACCGTTTTTACAGCTGTTCAAAAATGTAACACAACGATGAAGCCACGTATGATTACATTTTGGTGGGGTGCGGAGAACTGCGCTCCCCCGAATGGCCTACTGGAGTTCCGTTGGAATATTCAATCATAATTGAACAGCCAGTACAATGGAAAGGAGAAAAATGGAAAGAAATGTGATATTTCTGGAATTAAAGGGGAAAAAACATGAAAATCCATGGCACGGATGATTAAAGAACAAAATCTGAATTATGACAATGAGACAGAAAAAAAGACATAGTTGTAGGACCTGCGCACACGCTTGGGGGGTAAATGAAAACAGCACAGATGAAGAGATTTATGACATGCATCCTGAAAATCAGATATATGAAGAGGTAAAAAGTATATTGATATATGATGACTGTAGTAATGACAATAGCGATAATGACAGAAGGAGAAGAATGAGATAATAGAGTTATGTTAGGAATTATAATGACAAGAAGACTACAATGACAAATGGTAAAGCTATGACAATAATATTAATAACAATGGTAATAGGTAGAAAGGAAAAGACATGGTCAATGACTAGTTTCCTCCGTCTGTTTTGATTCTCTGTGGTCTTCTGACAGCTGCTAAGCTGTCCACTTTCTGACCACGTCCTTTCACCTCCTGTTATGTCTGCCTCTTTTGCCTGTTTCTGGTACTGTGTGCGCTACCAGACTTTTTTTCTCTTTTCTCTTTTTGTTTGTTTGTTGTGTTGTGTTTTGATCGAGAGGTAGTAATGACTGAAATCTCAGAGCTGACGCAGCATCCTTTGGACTCAAACATGAAAATCCAAGGTTGCTGAACTTTGCGCAGCTCTGGAAAAAAATAAAGAAAAAGACTCTTGAATGGAGCATTTTCCTGGAGATTACACACCAACCAAGCCGATGGTTACAGCGTAATAAGGTGCCTGACTCATGTCCAGTGTCTTTACAGTGGCCTTAGTCCCGCGCTGCTCATTGCGGCTCTCCTACACACCGTCACAGCCAGGTTCGTCCTGTCTCCTACACACCGCCACAGCCAGGTTCGTCCTGTCCCTATGCATCGCCACAGCCAGGTTCGTCCTGTCTCCTATACATCGCCACAGCCAGGTCCGTCCTGTCTCCTACACACCGCCACATCCAGGTTCGTCCTGTCTCCTATACATCGCCACAGCCAGGTTCGTCCTGTCTCCTATACATCGCCACAGCCAGGTTCGTCCTGTCTCCTATACATCGCCACAGCCAGGTTCGTCCTGTCTCCTATACATCGCCACAGCCAGGTTCGTCCTGTCTCCTACACATCGCCACAGCCAGGTTCGTCCTGTCTCCTACACACCGCTACAGCCAGGTTCGTCCTGTCTTCTATACACCGCCACAGCCAGGTTCGTCCTGTCTCCTATACACCGCCACAGCCAGGTTCGTCCTGTCTCCTACACACCGCCACAGCCAGGTTCGTCCTGTCTCCTACACACCGCCACAGCCACGTTCGTCCTGTGGCAGCCTAAAAAAAAGCAGTTCACAAATCATCGGGTCGTCACATGGCACCCCATGAAAGGAGACGCTGCGCTGTTGCTGAGTCGCTTCGGTGGTGTTCAGGGTCGATGGACACATTACCGTGGTCTGTGTCTGTGATCCCATTCACACATTCAGGACAACGAAGTTAGCGATCGACTGGTCAAGACGGACTTGTACAATATTTCAAAAGTTTTCGTGTACATCTGGTTCTTTGTATTGTCATTCAGTTTCTTCAAGTCAGCAATTTTCATCATGTTTGTTCGTCTTGTAATTTTGTGAAGTTCGATGTTAGGTACCTTCAAATCTGAGATGGATGCCAATCACCTTAGTATAAGCACCGTGGATTTAACCAGCAAGGAAATTACCGTTCTGTTGGACGGCGGATAATTGTGTTGTCCGTCAAGTGTTTAATTATTTCAAAAGGACAGCAAAATAATCAGCCTTAATCGTAACAACAACCACCCGTTCTCTCTCTTTCCCACTCCTCCCGACTCCCCCCCCCCCCCCCTCTCTTCTCTCTCTCTCTCTCTCTCTCTCTCTCTCTCTCTCCCTCTCTCCCTCTCTCTCTCTCCTCTCTCTCTCTCTCTCTCTCTCACGGTTTTTCTCTCACTCTGGTGTGTCCAGGAGTCTCCGGTGTCTGCGGAACATCATTCACTGCCACCTGATCGTGTCGTTCATCCTGAAGAACCTCATGTACATCGTCATCCACAGTATGATTGAGCACGTCCACAGGACCAACTATGAGGTGACCTCCTTTGCCTTCACTCTTCACTGTCCTTGATGGTGATGATAATGCATGCGATGATTATGATGATGATACCGTTGTTGTTGTTGTTGTTGT
>CM031599.1:59059249-59064249 GCA_018398815.1 Conus ventricosus | reverse complement strand
TTAACATTGTCCCTTGACCGTTGGTCGTCTTGATCCCACGACGGACGTTTGACCGGGCAGGGCTCCACACAGCTTCAGTTTCTCCGTGCTGGGTCATGCGAAACAAGAAAGAGGTGATGGGACTCATTCAGCCATTCACGCTGTCAGTTCTTGGGATTACCACGGTGTCGTGTAGAGCGGTTTTGGACAGGAGTCACGGAGAGATGCATGTCCAAGTCAGGCCAGGTGAGCTGTGCCTAATCACTGTGAGGACAGCTTCTTACCTGGTACCGTAATGCGTGGATTGTCTTCTGCCTGACCTCGTCTTTCAAACAAACAGTTTCAAACAGTTCGACTTCACTTATAATTATCCTCGGTCGATGGAGATCTACATTTCTTGGGTTTCGCTCCGTGTGAAGTTTGTTTACCAAATGGCGCGTTCACAAACTGCGTCATGATTCCGCACGTTTCTTTATTTCTCGAGTATTCTAGAATACTCCATGATTAGTGAATGGCTGTCTCGCCTCATGTTTCTTAAACTTTGGAACTGGTTGCCTATGAATGACTGAGAGAATGAGAGAGTGCATGGAGATAACTTTGAAAGAGAAAGTGTTCGGGCAGGACACGTTTTGTTTCGGTACCGTTGTCATGGTCATTGAGTATTGGTCTGTGAATTATCTACCGTGAATAAAGATATGGAACTTGTTACCACTCTACCTTTTTCTTCGTCCGGATCAATTCAACGAGAGGTCAGTCTCGGCTGTTACCTGTCAATCATTTCATTCAACGTTAGGCCCACGGAGGTGTCCAGGAACAAGAGGTTAATTCGTCATAGTTGTGGCAATCTTGTGTTCTCTGTCTAAGATGAGGAGAATTTGTCCATGTCTATTTTCAAACTCCAGGATTGTTTTTTTACATATGCAGGAGAGCGAGTATAACCTGTCGCGTTTTATCTTCGCTAGGAGTATGCTAGGCCTTGTTTTCCTGTGGTGTTGAGTCAGTATGGAGAAATAGTGAAATGCCGAACGGAAAAGTCATTTGGCTTGACGCTGCCTAAAGCACATGCGAACTTTGACACTTGATCTGAGCAGAGCCTGGCATTAAAGTGCGCAGTGTTTGTGCGTCCTTCTGGGACGCTGATGTCACTTGTTCTTGCAAGCAAGGAAAGGTGGTGATCGGGAGGAGAGGGGGGGGGGGGGAGTTCGGAGGAGAATGGCTGAATTCTGTTCCGTGTCCTCCCATAGGTATCGTGTTACTCCCAGGCACCTGATGCCGGCTGTCAGACACACAGCTACATTCAGGTCTGTCGTGTGGCCGGGATGTCTGTGCACATTAGCTGGAGCCTGCCCACCTACAGCGTATTTCCATCGCCATTACTGTTCCCGAATGAGTCGAACACCTGTGTTTATGCTTTCTTTCATTGGAGTCTCCACCATCCTCCGTTCCTCCTGCCTCTCTGTCTGGCTTTTATTCCGCCGTGTCTCCCTCCCACCTCCCTCAGTCCCTTCCCCCCCCCTCTCTCTCTCTCTCTCTCTCTCTCTCTCTCTCTCTCTCTCTCTCTCTCTCTCTCTCTTTCCCTGTCTATCTCGCTCTCTCTCTCTCTCTCTCTCTCTCTCTCCTCTCTCTCTCTCTCTCTCTCTCTCTCTCTCTCTCTTTCTTATCTCGCTCTCTCTCTCTCTCCCTCTCATTTGCTCTCTCTCTCTCTCTCTCTCTCGCTCTCTCTCTCTCTCTCACTCTCTCTCTCTCTTTTGCTTTCTCTCTCTTTTGCTCTCTCTCTCTCTCTCTCTCTCTCTCTCTCTCTCTCTCTCTCTCTCTCTCTCTCTCTCTGATGTATTCGTGCATCTATCGTTGCGTTGATAATTATTGTGTTATGCATTTCTTTTTTTTTTTTTTCCGATATGTATACATATATATACTATGCACAAAAAGAAACGCATATTTTTATTTCAGTTATTTCATGCGTCATTTAGCATTCAAAATATTACAACCACAGAAGAAATGAGACATCCATCTACTGTCATGTCTATTCATTATGTCTGACACTGGACAGAGTTCCCTGCTATACGGGGCATGTTTCTATCAAAATTTTCCTTAATATTTTCAGCGAAAGAAAATATGCGTTTCTTTTTGTACACAGTGTATATATATATATATATATAATATATATATATATATATATATATATATATATATATATATATATATATATATATTATATATATATTAGCCCAGATGGCCGGATGTGAAAAAAACACTAATACTGAATCCATTACCCACTTAAAATAAGATTCGTTTGTTCGTTCTCTCTCTCTTCTGTCTCTCTGTCTCTCTCTCTCTCTCTCTCTCTCTCTCTCTCTCTCTCTCTCTCTCTTCTCTCTCTCTCTGTGCGAGCGAGCGCGCGCATGCACGTGTGTATGTGCGCGTGTGTCTGCGTGTCTGTGTCTTGTATATGTGTCTGTGCGTACATCTTAATAATTCTGGCAAACCCTATACTTTATTTGCTAAATTTTGGGCGGGATCTAAAAGCCTTTCCTGCCGATAGTTGTCACCAAGAATTTATTATCATCATCATCGTCATCGTCGTCGTCGTCGTCATCATCATTATCATTGTTATTATTATCGTTGGTGGTGGTGGTTATGGCAGTGGTGGTGGTGGTCGTGTTATTGCTGTTATTATTGTTATCATCATTATTATAATTGGTGGTGGTGGTGACGGCGGTCTTAGCTTCATCGTCACAAACATCATCATCATTATCATCATCGCCGCTGCTGTCCTGAATGGTGATGGTGGGCCGGTGCTGTCGCAGTGGGTGTGCAAGCTGAAGGTGACGATCATCAACTACCTGATCTGCACCAACTTCTTCTGGATGTTCGTGGAGGGCATGTACCTCTTCTCCATGGTCGTCTGGGCCTTCTCCGCCGGCAAGATCAAACACTGGCACTACGTCATCGTCGGCTGGGGTGAGCTCCCTTTGTCTTTCGTCTTTCCGGCTGGGGTGAGCTCCCTTTGTCATTCGTCTTAGTTCCAGAAGGAAATTCCAGAGCATTTGAATTCATGATCTTCACCGTCAGTTGATTTTTGAACAAAAGAAATTGTGCGCACGCGCTTGAGTGTGTGTGTGTGTGTGTGTGTGTGTGTGTGTGTGTGTGTGTGTGTGTGTGTGTGTGTGGTGTGTGTGTGTGTGTGTGTGTGACTGCTTGCATGTGTATGTCTTTAAGTGTGTATGAGCTTTAGTTGTCAGTATTGTCGATAGAAAGACAGTCAGACAGACAGACAGACAAATAGAAAAATAGGTAGGAAAACAGACAGAGACAGACAGGCAGACAGAGACAGACCGACAAAAAGGTAGACAGACATAGATAGATAGGTAGATAGATTGCTAGATTAGTACATGCATACATGCACATAGACAGATCGACAGACAGACGGACAGTTAAATAAACAAACAGACATAGATATATGGATATATTCATGGATAGGTGTGTATGTGGATGGACAGAGGAGGGGGGACAGGGGGAGATAGAGAGAGTCTGTCGTGTATGTGAGTGCACCTTTCTGTGTGTGCCTGTAGGTAGGTAGGTGTGTGTGTGGTGTGTGTGTGTGTGTGTGTGTGTGTGTGTGTGTGTGTGTGTGTGTGCGTGCGCGCACGCATATTCCAAAGAAGAGAATGCATATTCATCCAAAACATGCGGAAGACTCGACATGGTGGAATCTGCTAACAAGCACATTCCCAAAAGAGCCTGACATCTCCCTGGCTGCGACGGCGGAAGCACAACGATAATAATGATGCAGACTGGCACCTTTCCTTTCTGACTCAGCCTTGGAGGTCGGTGTTAGGAGATGTAGGCGAGGTTGTGGGTGTCACGGTCGCTAAGCGGACGGCCCTACCACCCCTACCCACGCCTATTACACACTAGAGCAGACAACACAGCACACTAACACAGCTTTACAATCATGCGCACTTCTTTATTTCACACACACTATGGCGCCCCCACTCACGTCCATCCACACTCACACACCAGTATCCCACTTCTTCACTGACCCACACTACCCTGAAACGACCATGAGAACCTAATCTATACTAAAGCACCAGTTGCGGTATATCCCTGCGACCTAAGGACGCAGAGATAGCCCGCACACGTGGTGGCTACCTACTAGGGACAAGGACCAACCCAAGGGACTCTAATCTCTAAACTACTACCACCCACATCTCTCCCCAGGACCCACCCTTCTCTTTTGAAACCGGGACCCCTACCGAACCGGTCGCTGCGTCCCTAACGGAGGCAACGACAAGTATCCTACACTGTGCTGGCCACTACGTCCAAAAGGAGGCAGTAGCTAACACCCTTAACCCTACTCCCTAACGATACACCCCTTTTACCACACCCCTGGGACAACCCATCCCGGCCCGGAGAGCTCCAGTCCTCGGCGCTGTACTCGGCCCCTCACAGGCTGACGCCTCCCGGACAACTGCACTCCCGTGCTGACCGTGGCCTCCCACAGTCCGACTCCCCGAAGACTCTGCACCCAGCGGCGACCGTGGCTCCTCAGTCTGACTCCTCCCCCGCGCTGGCACAACACCTCTGAAGGCCCCGCCGGACAACGGTTGAGGGAAGGCCTGGTGCAGTGCCCTCTCGAACGAGTCCGGGGGTCGAAGGACGCCTCCTCCTCTGAAGGCCCCGCCGGACACTAAGGGTGAGAGAAGGTCTGGTGCGGTGCCCTCTCGACGAGTCCGGGGCTCAAAGGACGCCCGAACAGGGAAGAGTAACGGGTGGCTGGAGGACTCCCGGAAGAACTCCGGTAGCGGAGGAGAGCTGCCACAGACGGCAGACGGCCTGGATGGTCTCCCTCTCCGGGAAAAGCAGCAGGCAACGGGACACCGCCGCTCACCTGCCGGTACTCGGCAGTACCCTGCGGTGGTCTGACCCCAGCCTCAGGACGGAAACAGGATACCACCTGCTGACACAAACTGTAGGCCACTACTGTAATGTTGCTACTACCGAGTCATCAAGGCCCTAGA
>CM031599.1:59039802-59042302 GCA_018398815.1 Conus ventricosus | reverse complement strand
TAAGACGGCTTAATGAATCTGATTGTTTGATATCGTCTGGTAAGTCATTCCAGAGGGAAGTTGTTGAAGGAAAGAATGAAGATTTGTAAAGTTCTGTTCTACAAAACGGCATATGTCTCTCCAAGGGATTCCGACGGTGATAGGGGTTTGCAGCAGAGACTAGTTGAGGTAAGCGGTTTTGAAGATAAGGAGGAACAATGCCGTTAACGATTTTGTAGTACAGGATAATTTTATGACGACGACGTCGTTCTTTCAACGATGTAAAATCCTGACTCTGTGTAAAGCTTCTGGTGGCTCGTACCGCGAACTGTTCCTACGATTGTTCTAAGAGCATCCAGATGAAGGTTTTCTAGGTCCTGAGCTAACTTGTCAGTGCAATTGTCCCAGACAATGTCTGAGAAATCAAAGTGAGGCATTATGAATGATTTGTACATCGTTTCAAGAGATTTACGACTAAGACGATACTTAAACGAACGGAGACAAGCAACAAGAATGCGACATATAGATATAACCGACCTAATATGGTGATCCCAATTACAGTTGGTTTGAATGATGACTCCCAAAATGTTTGTGGGTGACTGTTTCTGTAGGATTATATCTCCAAATTTAAGCGGAAGTGTTTCTGGCACAATTCGGTTAGAAATAGTCATGAGTTCAGTTTTAGATTCATTAAATTTAACTTTCCAATTCGATGCCCATTCAGTTATCTTTTGGAGATCGGAATTCAAAATTTCAGTTCGAATACGAGTATTGTCTAGCCCAGGTACATACTCGTATCGTCTGCAAATAGTTTAACTACTGATTCTATATTGTTTACAATGTCATTTATATATATTGAAAACAATAGTGGGCCGAGAACAGAGCCCTGGGGACACCCGCTGAAACAGGGAGACAGGACGACTTACTTCTTTCAGTACAACTGCTTGAGTACGGTCATGTAGATAATCATTGAACCAGTGGAATAACTGTCCACGAATACCCAGGGCCGACAGTTTGTACATCAGTGCACGGTGCCACACTTTATCAAAGGCTTTAGACACATCGAAGAAAATCGCTTGTGCGGTTGTTTGCAACGTCGTCATAAATACTAAGCAGCTGGAAAAAAACTATCGAGTGCGTTAGGAACGAAACCAGACTGAGCGGCTGCCAAAAGGCTGTTGTCCATTAAGTACTTAAACACATGTTTTTGATCACACTTCTCTAAAACTTTACCGATGCAACTCAGTAAAGAAATAGGCCGGTTATTTTCACACTTTTGTTTATCACCCTTTTTAAATATAGGTGTTACGTGAGCAATTTTCCAGACTGATGGAAATTTGCCTTCAAATAAAGAACGATTGAAGAGATGCATTAAAGGTTCACAGATAATGTTCGCTGCTGTTTTTAGAATCTTATTGTGAACTAAATCGGGCGCCACAGCCTTCTTACAGTCGAGAGCATTCAAAATTTCTAAAACCATTTCTTTCGTAATGACTAGAGGATTGATAGTGCCTGCAAATTCTGGCATTGAAGGAACATGTTTGTTTATTATTGTTATTATTATTATTTTATTTCTTTTTTTTTTCATTTTCATTTCTCTTCTATTTTCACTTGAAGTTCCAATATGATTGCATGACGGCTTTGTTTGCTTGTTTGCTTTCTTACATTATTTCATTTCACTGCATGTTGTAGTCCCTACTCAGGGCGAGGACTGGATGTAAAAAAGTACGTCAGTGCTTATCTATTATCCTCGTAAATAAAGAATTTTGTCTTGTCTTGTCTTGTCTTGTCTTGTCTCTCTCTCTCTCTCTCTCTCTCTCTCTCTCTCTCTCTCTCTCTCTCTCTCTCTCTCTCACGCACGCACATACACACAAACGTGGGCGCGCGAACCAGCTCTCTCACACACACGCACACGCACACACACACACACGCACACGCACGCACGCACGCACGCACGCACGCACACACACACACATACACATGCGCGCACGCACACGCGTGCACACACACTCTCTCTTGTCTCTCTCTCTCTCTCTCTCTCTCTCTCTCTCTCTCTCTCTCTCTCTCCTCTCTATCTCTCTCTCTCTCTCTCTCTCTCTCACACACGCACACACACACACACACACGCACACGCACGCACACACATACAGTTTTTCATGGACACTCTATGCTGCTGAAGTTGCATCTTAAACAGCAGAGAGAGAGAGATAAGGGCACTTAGGAGATCGCAGAGTTCCTTCATTGTGCACAGATCCTGCCTCCACACCGGGCAGAAAGAGAGGGTGACTTCATTGTGCACAGATCCTGCCTCCACACCGGGCAAAAAGAGAGGGTGACTTCATTGTGTACAGATCCTGCCTCCACACCGGGCAGAAAGAGAGGGTGACTTCACTGTGCCAGAGAAAAAAAAACATAGGTTCGGTTGGTAAGCTTCTGTTTCATTTGTTAAACTCCTCTGAGCAATTCAGTTCGCGAGTGGAAAGAAATTTATCGCAAAAACTAACAGTAAATACGTACTACT
>CM031599.1:59027302-59034802 GCA_018398815.1 Conus ventricosus | reverse complement strand
CTCTCGGACTCCATTATAAACAGACAACGATAACGTCTATCTTTAATCTGTGCATTGAATAAAAGTTATTTTCCTAATGCGTTCAAAAAAGCAAAAGTTAACCCAACAAAAATCTGTGATAATACTGATCCTTCAAACAACCAGACCAAAATCACTCTTATCCTATCACCTCCAACCTCTAAAAAGCATTTAAATAAACACATCCTTCATCACTTCAACAGTACAATTGCTCCTCCCGACATCTAGTGTTTCAGACAGAAACATTCCTGCCATTCTGCATTAAATCAATCCTGTAGAGTTGTGCATAATAATATTAAAACACCAAAATTGTGAGCTTATTCGTTGAATTTTAAAAAAGCCTTGTTTCATTGACCACAATCTCCTTAATCGAAACTGAGAAATACGGTTTTCAAAATCCGCCCTTATCCTTCAAAATCATACATCACAAAACGACAACAAAGCGTCTTATCTGGGGACGGGTCGTCTTCTATAACAACTCTTAATTATGGCGTTCCACAAGGCTCCAATTTAAGCCCGCGCTTACTCTTCTCGATCTACATTAATGACCTACCCCTACATGTGAGATCTACATGCGACCGCTTTGCAGATGACACCACAATTCACAACCAGCCAGTAATGATCCTTCCAGT
This sequence comes from Conus ventricosus, assembly GCA_018398815.1. Classification (NCBI taxonomy): domain Eukaryota; kingdom Metazoa; phylum Mollusca; class Gastropoda; order Neogastropoda; family Conidae; genus Conus; species Conus ventricosus. The sequence continues at coordinate 59,034,152 of CM031599.1, read as the reverse complement.
CTTTCAAAAACATTATTGCAAGAGAGTACCCCAAGCGACCTGTAAAATGGACCGAACTAAATCATAGTCACTTCACCCCTCAAAAAAAAACAAACTCATGTACATACAACTAGTCAAAAAAGACAAAAGCTCACCAAGATAACCCTCCTATTACACCTCAAATAATGTACTTTGTGGAACAAGTAACTCATATAAATTATATGAACTAATAATAGACAATAGTCTCAGATCTGGAACCCACATAACGTATACTATGCCAAAAGCCTTCCCATAAATTCTATCAGCTCACCAAAATCCAAACACTATCATGACCTTCATTCGAGCGAACACTTTTTTTTTTTCCATGCTCAAATTCATGTCCTCATGTTGAATAGCACGACTATATGGATACTGCAAGTGCAAACAAACTAAAACCATTGTTCAGTGCCTACATAAACTAGCGATCAAACTAATCCTTCAGAAGAAAACTACCTCGAAAGCTCTGATATAACATCTTCACATTCTTCCATTCATGCCAGAGACTCAAATACAACAAAGGCAAATGATGCACAAGATTCTGACTAGTGGAATGCTCCAACAAACTTTAATGAGACGATTCTCAAAAGAGTCTCGTCGAAGACCCTCCCACAAACTCCATATCCCAATCCCCAGAATTGCAGACGCTATATAAAACAAGTCTAACGTACTAGGAACCACTCTTTGTGAACTCCCTTCCAGAATACATCAAACCAAAATCCATTTACACAACTTTCGACAAACACTTACCTTACCCATCTTCCCCTGCGGTAAAAAATAATAAATAAAAAAAAACATAATAAAAATAAATAAAAAAAACATAAGTAAAACCAAGTAAACTCAAAGCATAAATCATCCCATTATCATGTACTTACCAATTTGTCTTTTCAAATTTTTTTTTTCTTCCTATTTTTTCATGTAACAGTATCCTAGATATATATATATATATTTATAAATAAGATAATATATATATATACATATATAATATATATATATATCTATAAATTATATCACCATGTGTGTGTAGTAGGTAGTATGTTGTATTATGGACGTATGTGTATTATAATATGTACGTGGTTCGAAATATGTGTATGTGTGTGCTGTATGTATGTATGTGCATGTATGTGTGTATATGTATATATAATAAAATATATATATAATAAAATATATATATAAATATAAAATGTGTGTTGTGTTGTGGGGGGGTGGGTATTATATATGCATAAGTTTTGTGAGTGGTATGTAAATGTTGGCATATTTGGATAAAATCTTATAGAAAAAGAATATATGTTGTCCCCTATTTTCACTTCTTTCTCTCCTCATCTCTCACTCTCTCTCTCATCATTCACCTCTCTCTCTCTCTCCAGCCTACTCACTCTCTCTCCTCTCTCTCTCTCTGGCCTCCTCATTTCTCTCTCTCTCTCTCACTCTCTCACCTCTCTCCCTCTCTCTCATCCTCGAATCCATCTCTCCTCTCTCTCTCCTCTCTCTGTCTGTGCATGTGTGCTTGTGATGTTCCGAATTCCGTACATTTTTGTCATGTTCATTTTACGTCTATTTTTAACAGGCTAATTAGTGTACGTTTTAGTACTTTCCATTTTCAAAACTACACATCACATGCTGTTCCCCCTCTCCCTTCCAATCCCCTCTCCTCTCTCTCTTCTCTCACTCTCCTCTCGTCTCAACTCTCTCTCTTCTCTCCTCTCCTCCTCTCTCTCTCTCCCTCCGCTCTCTCTCTTCTCTCTCTCTCTCTCTCTCTCACCTCTCTTTTTTTTTTTTTATTTTCTCCTTCCCCCCCCCCCATGTCATCTCACATTGCTTAATACGTTCTACGTATTTTCATGGCCTTGCGAAAAAATGAATGCATGTGGTTACATTGCCTCTCTCTCTCTCTCTCTCTCGCTTCCTCCCTCTCTCCTCACTCCTCTCTCTCCTCTCTCTCGTCTCTCTCTCCTCTCCTCTCTCTCTCTCTCATCTCTCTCTCTCTCCACTCTCATCTCTCTCTCTCTCTCTCTCCTCTCTCTCTCTATGGCGTGCAAACGAGCGTGTATTTGAGTGTTCTAAAATATGTTACGCAACATTTGTCATATTCACTTCACTGTCAGTTTTCTACATGCCAATCTTGTGTACGTTGTACGTACACTTACATATGTTTTCCTCCCCAGCCCACCTCACTCCCTACCCCCCTCTCATCCTTCCTCTTCATTATTATTATTCTCACTTTTTATTTTATTTTTCTTTTTTTTTGTTATTATTATTTATTGTTGTTGTTTTTGTTTATTATTATTCTTATTTTTTGTTTTGTTTTCATTGTTAAAATAATCTTCTATTTTCATTTGATGTTCCTCTATGATTACATACCGCTTTGCTTGCTTCTTTGATTTCTTACATTAATTGGCATTTCACTGCTATGTTGTAGTCCCTACTCAGTGGCTAAGGACTGATGTAAAAAAAGCACTATGTGCATGTTCTCTATTATCCTCGTTACATAAAGAATTTTGTCTTGTCTTGTCTGTCTCTCTCTCTCACTCTCCTCTCCTTCTCTCTCTCTCTCTCTCTCTCTCAAAAGATTCCTCTCTCTCTCCTCTCTCTCTCTCTCTCCTCTTTATTTAACTCTTTCTCTCTCACCTCATCTCTCTCTCTCGTAAAAATGAGTTTGAATTCCTATCCAGAAAGGACAAAAAATATGCTACCTAGCCATTAACAAACGGAACAACCATTATCTTTGTTCCTTGTGCTCACAGTGTTTCAATAACCCAGTGCCCGTGTTTCCGTAACAGCATGTTTTCGAAGAGCACTAGTTATTTTTGTTGAAAAATATTCAGACATTTCATCATTTAGTGCGCTTTGATTGTATATAACGTATCTCCCGTTAACGTAATATTGGAGTTCCCGAAAAGAATTTGTGCCCGACAATTTTGCCGTAACTTCTACCAGGCTTTTTACTAGACAACATAATAAACCAAGGTTTTTCTTTGATTTTTTATGTTTTTTCTTGACATTCAATGAAGATAACACTATTGGCTTTAAGCTTTCTTTCTGTAATTTTGTCTGCAAGCGTTGAAAAAGTCTTTTTTTTTTCCAAACTGATTGAGTTTTACTTTTTTTTTAAATGATTTGGGCCATGGTAATGAATTACTCTTACTTCTGGGCCTAATACCTGTAATCATGTCAACCCCATTTCGGATTCTTTGCGTGTTTTTGTCTGATCCAAGTACAATTTTTAAGCCTTGGAATGCCACGCCCGCATATTTTCAGTATTCTGTATGTGCCTGTTCTCTTGAGTTTTTCCGTTTTTTTGTTGTTTCTTAGTTACTTGTTTAAAACGAAACATTTTCTGTAATTTTTCTGATTTCGGTCTCCTGACATTCGTTGGAAGTATTTAAAGATGAATTAATTATAGACGAAAGAAAAATCCAGATCTAGATCGACCTATCTTTTCTATCTTCATTATACTTGTTTTTTTTTAATTCGAAAAAGGAGTTTGAGGCGTGTATTCAGAATTACATATGAGGAAACTAAATTCGTAGCATTTTTAGAGATTCCATTCCATCGTTTATATGGTAAACAGAATCAATAGAAAATTTTGCACCCAAATTAAGAATTTCGTACGACTCCAAATATCTTCAGATGTTTTTTAGTTTCTCGTACACTTGTAGTTATGCTTTCCTTGTCCCCAGTCTGTTTGAAGCATGTGTTGTCTTCAAACTTTATTTATATTGAATTAATGTCTGCTTTGTAAAAGACCTTTGTTGCCCAAATTATCCTTTTTTCTTGGCATACAAACGTTTCCGCTCAGAGAACAAGTAGATAAAGGGAGATCGGATTTCCGTGACAACAACCACTATCAACTTTGAAGCTAGGATAAATGTACATGCGCTATATCTGTATGAAATGCAGAAACCATTTGTGCTTTCTTCTTCATAATGAAAAACTTTTGATTTTATCTGTTTATGACCTGCCGACAGAGTCAAATGCTTTCTAAAAAATCAATCGAAAACAGGCAAACTGTGCATTTTTCTGCCTTCTTCAGATACTATGTGATATTGTAAATGGTTCCAATGCTGTTTCCGGTGTATCGTCAAGGTAAAATCCTGTTAATGTGAGGTTGGGTGCTCACAACAGCTGTAGAAGCAACATCAACCCTGTGAGTTTTGTTTTTCGTACGGAGTTGTGGACATGCTGAATCATGCCTGAATATACTGTCCTTGTTCAAAATTTGTTAGAAGTGATTGGAAATTAGTTGTACTTATCAAAGTTCTACATTTGTATAATTTCGGACACACGCCACAATTAGATGTATGTCTCGGACTGTTACACAGTCCAAGTAAGCTTTCTAAGACACACCATTCTGTTGATATGCCACAGACGTAAAATGAGCCATACATCAACTGTCACGGAGCATCTCCTTCACTCCCTCTCTCCCGCCTTTCTTCCTTCCATCCCTCTTCATCGTCCCGTATCCCTTTCCCCAACCATTTTCACCTTTACCGCCGGTCTTCAAATTTTCACTTATATTACAGAATCGTAGAGTAAACGTCATTACTTATAATTCATAAGCTCATGGATCATCCCTCAACATGATTTTCCGCTCTCGAATCCCATACCTCACTGACAATCCAATCTTGTCGACACACATCTCCGCCCCATTCGTTTTGGTCTGTCTGCTGGGAACCATCTACCATTTCCCATGACGCACGTATAAAAAAAAAAAAAAACAGGGTGGATACACTTTCAGACAGAGTAGCAGTTCTAAGAACAATCTAGTTATAATCTACCTGAAGTACATTCAAGAGAACAGGAAAATGCAGCTTCTAACTCACTTTCGCCCTCAACCAGTTTTCGGGCGAAAGTGACCTAGAAGCTGCAATTTTCCTGTTCTCTGACAAGTAAGACTTCAATAACCAAAAAATAACGACCCTACAAACAAACATACTGTGTAGGATTATCCGTTTTCAATACTAATTTACAAAACTTTTCAGATTTTAGTTTTTGCTTAATCCTGTGTTTTTCCTGGTCATTTTCAATAACATCATTTCACACACACACGCACACACACACACAACAAACCACGCTTCCCCTTCCCCTTACTCACGTGTACGCGAGCACGCACATATATTCACTCACAGACAAATAAATAAAAACCCAAACTCTCTCTCTCTCTCTCTCTCTCTCTCTCTCTTCTCTCTCTCTCTCTCTCTCTCTCTCTCTCTCTCTCACACACACACGCGCACACACACACACACACGTCTGACCTTCCCACCCCCTTCTATGCTCCTCTTCTCTCCCCTCCCTTCTCCCATTCCCCGGCGTGAGAGAACAGTAAAGAGAGAGTGGAAATCCCCCTAAATTTAGAAATCACGCAAGACTTGGCGTGTGCACAGGTCCCGGGCGGATCATGTGATAGGACTCCGAACTATCCGATTACTTACTACGTGCTCAGACATGCCGATCACGCGATAGGCTGATGTCACAGCCGGCCAATCAGCAGGGGGCTTACAATTAAGTGCTGGGCTTACGGCGCTCACATGACCAGGTTAACCAACAAGAAGACCGATTTCATCATTCTCCCACTGACTGCCGAACGAGCAGGACGCATTTACTGTGCTCTCTACTGTGCTTGGTTGTGTTATTTTAAAATGGCTAAAACGTTACTGAAGAACAGGTTTGTGCTATTCAAGACCACAAGTTTTACTTAACTGTATGTTAGAGTATTTGTCGAAAAAGAATTTAGCGAAGCATGTTCTCTACCAGTGAAACCGGAAAGAAGCATTGCTTTTCTAGAAACAAAAAAAGTGAACCGACTGCTTTGGAAATGAACGACTATCTTAAAGGTTTGTTGGTTCAAGGAAATGAAAGAAAATATTGCTGAACAAGATGTAGCCAGTTTCAATACGTGTTTGACTATTGATGAGATGGTTCCTATCTAATAAATGGAGCCACATGTTGAAAGTCGGCCAAAGCAAAACAATCCATCACGCGTTAATTGTTGGGCGCTGGCTTGAAACAGCTCAAGTCATGTTTAAAAAAATAAAAACCGTACAAACATGGCGTTCATTTCTCAAGACGCAGGTGAACATGGCTGATTCGTATGCTAGGAAACTCATTCAACTTTCTGTGTGTTTTATAACTATCCTAAATTTCACAAGCTAGGAATCAGTATAAATGAACTGTGTAGCAAACGTCAAACCATTATTAAACGTATGCAACTGGATAGCGATTTTCGAATGTTCTGGCAAAACTAGATAGGGCTAGGCAGACCTTAGTACATCTACTACAGTATGGAGAGAGTAGTGTATAGCCAGCACTGTCTCCATATAAATGCTCCAAATATACAATGACGGGTGTACTAACTACTGGCGATTAGAGCCGCCATAAAAGCTCGGCTACCAGGCTTTAAAGCAGGTGACGTAAGATCTATTTTTAGATACCGTTCGGATCCGAACGGTTTTTGCCAGCCAGCAGCCACAAACGCATGACGTGGGTCTAAACATAGCGGTTATGCATAGCCGCGGTGGGGTTTGGACACATTTTTCCTGACAGCCACAAACGCAGACTGGGTCTAAAATAGCGGTTTAATTACACATACTATACCGTGGCTCACTAATGCAATAACGGCAGCAATTTGCTATCCCTGCCTCGTATACAATAAAGTCCGTACGGACAACAAACCCTGAAAGGCTGTGCCTGCGCATGCCAGAAATCTCTTTTCTCGCAGCCATTTTCCTTAAGCGTGTACATGGACACAAGTATTTTTGACTTTCTCGCATCGATCGTTGTTGTTGCTGTTCGTTGTGTCTTGCTTATTTTCACTTAAGGAGGTACCGTGGTAGGA
>CM031599.1:58982243-59012243 GCA_018398815.1 Conus ventricosus | reverse complement strand
TGAGAGAAGCACTAGTAACATGGGTGATTAATCGAGCACTTTTCAGGTTTCACAACTGCAGAAACATTCGTACATGCATGCACAGTTGAACCTACGAACGCAGTGTGTCACGCGATATTCGATCAATTTCTTGCATCCTGGTGTTCATATTCTTCACTCTTACACTCCCCACCCTCTCCCGTCACCTGTTCATCTGTGTCTCTGATGAAGTAATCTTCAAATGCTCATTGTCGGCAGAATCTTGTAGATTGCTCTTGGAAGGAGGCGGCAATTGGTTCCATTCCAGGTGGAACTCTCATTCTGTCAGGACCCACAAATAGAATTTACTGCGATGTGGTCTTGCCAAATGCTGGCATTAATCGCTCCTGAGGAATCTTACGAGCCCAGAATTGGAATTATATTGTGGCAAGTGGTAGGAGATGGGGTCATAAGCGTGAGGGTAGCAAAGTCATTGAGGGACTTTGAAAACATTTCTGGTTCGTTGTTGTCTGGAGTTAAGAGACTCAGACTGGATGATAACCAAAGAATATGAAGCCCCCCCCCCCCCCCCCCCCCCCCCCCCCCCCCCCCTCCCTCTCCACCCCACTTCGTTTCCTCTTTGACGTCAAAATTAAAAACTAAACTCGTTATGAGAAAAGGATAAGGTAGGGAAAGCAGATTTTGAAATTAATGCAACATGGAAAGGACTATCTATATATTTCATTTTGTTCTAGATTGTCAGGAAAACACGGAATCTGGTAATACAATGCTAACCAGGAAATGTCACTCTCCACTGTTAATTTTCATTTTATCCGGACTAGAAAGAAAAAAAAATCTAAATTAAAAAAAATAAAAGAGGGGGAAGAGCGCAGTAAGAGTTCTAAATTTGTCTTATGTACCTGCTGCAGATCAGTTTTTATTTTCCTTCAGAATTCTTCAATCTTATGTGTATCTTTTCTCTTCCTCACGTCATTTTTTTTTTTTTTTACTTATTTGCATTCCGAATGTCATTATGCTTGTTTTCTTTCCCTCGTTCCTACATTTCTACCAGTTGACCTTTTGTGTCGATAATGGCCTTTATATCAGCAGCAGTATTTTCAGTCGGCCTCTCACCCATTGGTCCTTTTACCAATTTCTAGACAGTGTCAACCATCCTTGGTCGAAATTCCCATTGTCGATGCCCGATACTCTCTCAGCTACTCGGTTCATGTACTTTGATGGTTCTTTTATGCACCTCATAATCCAATCATGTGAGGGGTGTTCAGAAAGTAATGGAAGTAACCATTAAAGCCAGAAGTAATGACACGCGTCGATGACTCTCTGCCTTCCCTTCAAAATATTTTCCTTGCCAGTCTGTGCACAGTTGTCTTCTCACCCAAGTGTGAAAAGCAGCAGCGTTTTCAATGTTGGAGAGTTGTCTTCTCACCCAAGTGTGAAAAGCAGCAGCGTTTTCAATGTTGGAGAGTTGTCTTCTCACCCAAGTGTGAAAAGCAGCAGCGTTTTCAATGTTGGAGAGTTGTCTTCTCACCCAAGTGTGAAAAGCAGCAGCGTTTTCAATGTTGGAGAGTTGTCTTCTCACCCAAGTGTGAAAAGCAGCAGCGTTTCAATGTTGGAGAGTTTTCTCACCCAAGTGTGAAAAGCAGCAGCGTTTTCAATGTTGGAGAGTTGTCTTCTCACCCAAGTGTGAAAAGCAGCAGCGTTTTCAATGTTGGAGAGTTGTCTTCTCACCCAAGTGTGAAAAGCAGCAGCGTTTTCAATGTTGGAGAGTTGTCTTCTCACCCAAGTGTGAAAAGCAGCAGCGTTTTCAATGTTGGAGAGTTGTCTTCTCACCCAAGTGTGAAAAGCAGCAGCGTTTTCAATGTTGGAGAGTTTTCTCACCCAAGTGTGAAAAGCAGCAGCGTTTTCAATGTTGGAGAGTTGTCTTCTCATCCAAGTGTGAAAAGCAGCAGCGTTTTCAATGTTGGAGAACCAACGATCTTTGATTATACCGTTCTGGCAAGGTCTTGTATCTGTTGAATTTATCGCGCAGCGAGTCTGTCCTTCAACATGGAAAAGAGCCTGGGTCAGGGCTGAAGGTGGGTCGGTGGTTGGGGCTAGTGCTTGTCAATTTACTCTTACCTAAACTTGGATATGGCCTTTACTTTGCTAGGAGATGCGCTGTCGAGATGAAAGAGAACATTTCCAGTTCTGTTGCTGCTCGTTGCTCTGTGATCTCGTTAACCAGCTTTGGGAACATTGTTGGAGACTAGAGTAAAGCAGAGATGGCACCATACTCAGACAGAACGTCAACTGCCACCAGCTCTTTGCAATTGAAAAATATGTTAAAATACGTGGCGACAATTGGGGAAACCTTTGCCTGCAAAAATCTACTCTCATCCTGTGGAATAAGTCACATCACATTGCCAGGTTTGCCTTGTCCATGTCTCATCCCTGGTGACTACACCAGATAGCGTTTGTTACCATTCGGCCCGAGCTGGAGCGTATCAATACTTCCCAGCTCGATACTCTCCCTTCTCGACACTACCCTACTTGTCAGTGCTTGATTCTCCCCCGGTCCAATGTTCCCCCTGCTCGACACTGTCCCTGGTAGATATTCCTCATGCTCCATACTTCCACGACCACAACAGAGAGCAGTTCCTGTTCTGAGGGAGGGGCTTACGAAGGAAACATTTCCCATACCACAGCTAGAAGACCACGCCACTCACACACACATGACATAGGCAAGCAGGAGAAGTATTGGGCGGAGGAGTATTGAACCGGGAAAGGGAGAGGGCCGGGAATCGGGACGGGGAGTATAGATGAGGCGAATCTATCAATACGGGAGTATATCGAACTAACCCCGGCCCAAACATGTTAAGTAACTACATCAAAACGTCGACAACACGCTGCTTATCCGCTGGCCTTCATAATAAGGGACCCACCACCCCACTATGCTTTCGTGGGTTTAGATATTCATGCAGAAAAGTGTGAACACTGCCAGCTAATACACCAAAGGTAAAGGAAACGTCCTGTGTAGACACAATCATCTGGATCATTTCTTACAACCTTTCCTACAGCCTTCATAATTTAGGCCCGTCCCACTGGCCAATGGACACAAAACGTATGCAAAAAGGACACAGCGAACGAGCACATTTTCGGGGTTGGCTCCATCCGTTTTCATCCGCTCCAGAAATGGACAAAACTAGTGAAAATTTGCGAAAACAGAACAGAAAAGAACGGACGTGGGTAGTATGTAGCGGGGATGTTAAACGGATGTTCATCGGAAGCCTAGCGGATGAAAGCGGATGGAAGTGGATCACAGCTCCGAAGGGGTTACCGGGGATAACTGCAAAGCGGACGCATAGCGGAAAGAGCGGATGCATAACGGATGAAGCGGGTGCATCACGTACGCCTAACGGAAACAAAGGGGATGCCGCGCGGATGTATATAGGATGCAAACCGTTCACTGCGCATGCGGGGGGTATGAATTGCGTGTGCTCCGCGGATATAAAGGGATGAAGCACGCACGCAGTCAGCATAAAGCGGAAAGACGTGTTGGCAGCTACATCGACACATCTGTACTACATCTCGTTATTGAAGAAGGCTGCATTGATACATGTCTACTACATCTTGTGTCAAAACCATGCGTCAGTTAGGCAAGAAAAGGAAGTCAACACATTTTAAATTAAAGCTGTTTATTAATGACCTATCCATTGAAGGACCCCACAACATACATTTAATGACAGCAAACAGCTACAAGTATACAACAACATAGTAATGCAGTGTTCATATGGCACAATCTCATCAGTCTTATGCAACAGTCTCAAGGAAGCATCCATTCCAATCATCTATCACCCTGTCTTGCCACTGCACTGATCCAGCTGGGGAGTTGCACCAGTGTCTCAGGAGGTTGCGCTGCTTCTTCCCTTCACGTGAAGCTCTGTTGGGGCCTTGTACATCCACAGTGTCCATCAGGTTACGTCCTTGCCTCCATTCACCAGGCTCCATGTCCCCATTCCCTTGATGACGGTCGACAAGTCTGTTCTGCAACACTGGGTAGCGGGTGCGCATGAGATTGTGCAGGATGCAGCAAGCTTCCACGATGCTCCTCACAGTCTCTGGGTCATGCTGCATAGTGGTGAGAAGTATCTGGAACCTGTTGGCCAGGATGCCGAAGGCGTTCTCCACCACCCGTCTTGCCGTGGACAGCCTGTAGTTGAAGATCCTCTCTTCACGGGTGAGGTATCTTGAACTGTACGGCTTCATGAGGTAGGTTCTGAGGGAGAACGCGTCATCACCAACGATGAAGTAGGGCACGTCTTGTGTGTCATTGGGAAGGGGGTCTGGACCTGGAAAACCCATGATGAGGTTGCGTTCCAGCCCATCCTTGAGGTCACTTGCGTTGTATATCTGGGCATCTGAAGCTGACCCGTTGCCTGAAGCATCGATGTAGATGAACTTGTAGTCACTATCAACCATGGCAAAGAGAATGATACTGAAGAAGCCCTGGTAGTTGTAATAAGTGGACCCTGAGCTGGCTGGAGCTTTGCAGGCCACGTGCTTCCCATCTATGGCTCCAACGGTGTGTGAAAAGTTCCACCTCTGATACCAATCTTCTGCAAGTTGTCTCCAGCCTTGTTCAGTGGTGGGGCACCTGAGGAGCTCGTCCACGTATTCTTCAACGATGGCCTCTACTACTTCTCTGACGACTTTGCTGATGCTGTTGTGTGGCACCCTCCATGCATACTGTATGTTTCTGTATGTGGTTCCAGAGGCTAGGTGCCGCAGAGTCAGTGCCACCTTCAGTCCAGGGTGCAGATTGGGACGGAAGTTGGTGCTAGGCTTGGTCAACCTGGGTCTCAGACGCTCTACAAGTTCGTCAAACATGGCTGGTGGCATCCTCATGAAGTGATGGAATGCACGTGGGTCTTCATTCCTCAGTTCCACCATCAACTGGTCATACAGTCCAAACTCCATTCTTCTCACGATCCATCCTCGGACCCACACAGCTCTTGCACGTCTCCTTCTTCTCCTTCTGTCTAAAACTTGATTCAGTCTGAACAGGTTGTGGTTCTGCTGTTGAATGAGTGCAGCTATCATATGACCTCTTTGATCATCCATGATGGAGAACAATTGATGATGTTGAAGACCAAGATCAAGGGTGATGAAGTCTGTACAGCACGGCTACTCGACTCATACTGAGATCCAGATGATTTTCTCCCCCTTTTTATATAAAATACCGGTTGTCCGCTAGGTGTCCTTCTACATACTCTCAACATACTCCAGACATCCTAAATATACGAGATACATCCCAGATACAAACGCTTTGTCCGTTTTGAATACTTAATATACGAGATGCATACGCTTACATCCTTTCTATTTCCGTGCAACCAACGGTGTATAGACGTTCCATGTACCTTATCTTTCCTCCCTCTTTCCGTTTTCAGCTGCAGCGGATGTGAGTTGCGAGGATGCCCAGAGGATGCAGAGAGGATACAGCGGACGTTTAACGGATGATAATGGACATAGAACGTTTGTTGCTCGTATATGTCGCGGATTGACATCGTACACGGCGGAAAGTTCTAAAAGTTTTGTGCAGCTCAAAACTTTTTGCGCGGATGAAATCACAGTGGACGGATGCCCGATGGATAGAGCGTATGAAATACGTATGCAATGAGTACACAACGGATGCATGGCGTTTTCCAACGGATGGCAAGATATTTTTTACGTTTTACATCCTCTTTGCATCCGTAAGTGCAGTGGGACCGGGGCCGGCAGTTGTACCACCAGCAAGACTAATGTTCCCTTTGTCTGGTATTCCCTGCTAAAATTACAGATCCGCCTGGCACCAGGGAAACAGCAGCTTGCATATCTTCACAAATTTCTATGGAGAATCGCCACGTCTCATTCTTCCGATTGTTTAGAATTGAAAATGCTTCTTAACGAAATTTGTTCCTCTTCAGGCGAAAGCTGTCACACAATGTTTTTGACGTCACATCTCTCAACATGACGTTTCAAGTTTTGATCAAAACTATGCAGGGAAAAGAAAAAAAAGTGGACACATGGTTTCTAAAATGTCAATTAAGAGACATGACTTGCTTCCATTCTCAACACCCTGGTATCAAGCATCTAACAGATTTCGAATCTTATGGTATTGTATACTCCAGCATTGGGGATGGTGTCAATGCGTTTTGTGTGGACATTGTTAGTTACAAAACAAATGAAAAAAAATCAGTAACAATAGAGACACTTGCATATGTTGAACGGAAGTAGTTTTCTTGGGGGGTGGGGGTGGGGAAGAGGTGGACATGGGAATGGAGAGAGGGGTGAAGGTGGACAGAGGAGGTGGGAAGTGGGGGGGGGGGGGGGGAGTATAGGAGCAGAATAAAGAGAGCTGTAGACAGCATGATTTCAGATTCCGTCGGAGGTGAAAACAGCATATGCTGTCAGTGGGCGTAGTGGTCTAGTTCAGAGGTAGGCAAAAAGCTTTTCTTGGCAAATCGGTCTTCATCAGATACATATTTTAGCCCACACGTATTCCAGATGTTTTCTGTCGCCTCGTGTACCGACGCTGTGGTTATTTTCAGCCGTACTTCAGCCTGCCCATCAGTCCAGCCCGTCAGCCACAGACACACTCCTACCACAACTGACCCTCCTCCCTCCTTGCGCTCCCAACTTTCCTTTCCTCCACTCTTACGCCACCACTCCTCCCCCTTATACAGTTTCTCTTTAGCTATTTCCTGTGCCCGCACGGGTGCACACACACACACACACACACACACACACACACACACACACATATATATATATATATGGAATTATGGACTGTGGTGTGTCTCTATTTGACACCAAGAGCACAGACACAATCAGCCGTGTCTCCCTGATGAGTCCGATCCAGCGGACGAAAGGCCTAGGAGCAGGCAATACAAATAAAAATGTGCCTTCGAAGGGGATTACGATGGTTCCCTCAGGCAGCTAGTGAAGGGCTTCTCATATTTATAATATATTCTCCCCAATTTCTTCATCTTCATTTTTTTTTTTTTTTAATAAGCTCAAATCTTTGCCAAGTCATTACTATAACGACTGAAGAATTGTTAACCTGCACTTGTTTTCTCCCACTACATAACTGTTCAGCATTACATTGTTTGGTCAATCAGTGGGAGATTGCATCTCTTAGGAGATCCAAGTAAAGGTTGTTCTCTCATTAAGTGGCGATTTCGCAGAAAAATGGGTATCATCTAATTTTTTTTGGAGGATAATTTCTCTCGGGGAAAAAAAAGGAAACAGTTTTGCTGGCATATGGTATATATTTTTTCAGTTTTATCGCGAAAAAAAATATTTATCTTTCAGAAAAAAGCAACGATAAACCAGTCAAAATCGTTTTTCCTTTGGAAAGCAGTTGTGTGACAAGAAAACTGATAGTGATTTCTATCTAGGGAAAACCAGAATCATAACCATATTCCTTAAAGATAACCGTCCCGTTTTCCTCGTGGAAATAGGTAACAACATTTCTGTAGGCTTATAGTATAATATTTCTGTAGGCTTATAGTATACTCACTTTACCTCTTACTATAAACGTCATGTTTCAAAACAACACCCAAAGCAATTAACATCGCTGTGATCCTTTTCCTTAAAGCCAGAGGTGATAATGAGCGATTTTCCGGAAACAAAAACTGGTATAATCGCTCTTTTCGCACAGGGTAATAACCGTTTCCATCAGGAATACAGAAACACGTATGGGTGCATGCATGCATGCACACACACACACACACACACACACACACACACCACACACACACACACACACACACACACGCACACACACGCACACACACGCACACGCACACACACATACACGCACACGCGCACACGCACACACGCACACACACAAGCCAGTGGCGGGGTCCGTAGAGAGGACGTTTTGACTGTGACCTTTTTGCCCAGGATGTTTTATTGAGTGTGGTTTTCTTCTTGAAGAAGTAATTGCCTTGCGGTTGCTGGGTTTTTTCCCATATGGCAAAATCCAGTCCGCACCTCCTCACTCTCCTCCATCCTCCTCATACACACAAAGGAGAGAGCATGGAAGACACTCAGAGATGAGAAGGAATGAGAATGAGACAACGATTGAGAGAGAGAGAGAGAGAGAGAGAGAGAGAGAGAGAGAGAGAGAGAGAGTTTCGCAGTAACAAAAATAACACTGCATTATTTGCATCTGTCACAAAGTTTCGGTGTTTGCCCTTTGTGTGGAATGGTGTGTGTGGATGGTTACAGTCGTCACATGTGTGGGGGCGTAAATGACCGAGTGACAAGGAATGAAAAAATGCGTGAATGCGCCCACGTGCATGTGTGTGTGTGTGTGTGTGTGTGTGTGTGTGTGTGTGTGTGTGTGTGTGTGTGTGTGTGTGTGTGTGTGTGTGTGGGGCGCGCGCGCGAGCATGACTGCGAGCGAAAGTGTGTGTGCGTGTGTGTGCGTGCGTGTGCGTGTGCGTGTGTAGACAGCATGGCATTTGGTCATCCAATGCTAACCAAACCAGGAAATGCCACTCTCCATTGTTAATGTTCATTTTATTTCAGACTGTAAAGAAACAAGGCAACGTAAAAATAAACAAAAAAAGGGGGAGGGGTGTGTGAATCGCGCATAAAAAGTGCTTTACTTTGTCTTTATGTGCCTGCTGAAGATCAGTGTTTATTTCCCTTCAGATTCTTGAAACTTACATGCATTTTTTTTCTCTTTCCCACATCAGTGTTTAAAATTCATTTCTTTTGCATTTCGAAAATAATGATTTTTGTTTTCCATCTCACTCGGTCCTCCATTTCTGCCAGTTGAGCGTTTATCTTCCTTTGAATGATGGTTTTTTTTAAAATATCAGTTGCAACATTTTTGTTCAGCTTTTCGCCAATTATGTGTTGGACAGTGTCAAACACCGTTGGTGGAAAACTTCCATTCTCACTTTCAGATACTCTGTCAGCCATTCGGTTCATTTCGGAAGGAGTTTTCTTTTACTTTTGCAATTCAGTTTGTAATATTACGAGGGGTGTTCAGAAATTAATGGAAGAAACCAATAAAAGCAAAAGTGATGGAAAGGCTTGGCCACTCATTCAAAATGTTCGCCGTGGTGGCCTATGCACAGCTGCGACTTTTCAGCCAGTTTTGAAAAATAGCAACACGGTTACTTTGGGGTATACAATCGATCTCCGATTTTAACGCTGTGGCAAGGTCTTGAGCCTGTTGACATTTCCATGCAGCTAGACTATCTTTTAAAACAGCCAGAAATCACATGGCGCTAAGGCAGGGCTGCAGAGTGGGTGGGAGAATACTTGTCAATTTTAGTCTTGCATAAACTGAGGTAAGGCCCTATCATTGTAAGAAAGATGCAATGTCGTACACAGTTCGGGCTCCTGCAGCTGATCGCTGGCCTGTTTCTTACTGACCACCTTCAGGAGAACTGTTCTAACGTAGTGTGAAGCACAGGCTGTGTTATGCTCAGACAAAACGGCAACCGCTGTGTCATTCCGTTGTAAATGGAGAATGCCGCCAATACATGGCGATGACTGGAAAACCTTTTTGCTGCAAACAGTAAGTCTCTCATCGTTTGGCATGAGTCATGCTCCATCACTACGTCTATCTTGCACTGAATGCATGTCCCATCCCTGGTGACTACATCAGATAGTCGGTTGTTTCCATTCGGCTGGCCCGTGTATTGATACCCCACCCCACCCCACCCCCACCCACCCACCCTGCTCGATACTCCCACCATTCCATACTCCCTCTGCTCGATATTCCCATCCTCCATACTTCCCCTACTCGTCGCTGCTCTATATTCCCACTGCTCGATACTTCCCTGCAAATCCAACCCCCCCCCCCCCCCCCCCCCCCCCCCCCCCCCCCTTCATTATCATCAGCATCATTCCACTCTTTCCCATCGCCCTCAAATACACGGAAGGAAATGAGGACTGGCAATGAGACAGCCATTGTGACAGTGAGGAAAGCTGAGAGGAGAGAGAGAGAGAGACGAGAGAGAGAGAGGAGAGAGAGAGAGAGAGGACAGACAGACAGACAGACAGACAGACAGACAGACAGACAGACAGACAGACAGACAGACAGACAGACATAGAGAGACAGGGAGGCAGACAAGACAGAAAAAGAGAAGGGAGAGACACAGAGAAAGAGGGCGACAGCCAGCCAGACGAGACCGATAAACAGAGAGAGAGAGAGAGAGAGAGAGGAGAGAGGAGGAGAGAGAGAGGAGAGAGAGAGGAGAGAGAGGAGAGAGAGAGAGAGGAAACAGAGAGACACAGAGAGACACAGAACCACAGAGAGACAGGGACAGATAGACAGACAGACAGAAGCTAAGAAAGAGATAGAGACAGTGATCGAGAGGGGGGGGGGGGGGGGGGGGGAGAGAGAGAGAGAGAGAGAGAGAGAGAGAGAGAGAGAGAGAGAGAGGGACAGAGACAGAGAGAGACAGAAAGACAATTAGATAGACAGACAGAGTGAGAGACAGAGAGACTGGCAGGAACAAAATTAAGACTGCATGACTTGCACCGGCCACAACATTCCTCTGCTTGCCCTTTGTGTGGAATGGTGTGCGTGGGCGGTCATGGTAGGAAATGTGTGGAGGCGTGAATGACAGAGTGACGGCGGGACGACAAAATGCGCGCGCGCGCGCGCGTGTGTGTGTGTGTGTGTGTGTGTGTGTGTGTGTGTGTGTGATTGCTTGATTGATCATCTTTATTCCCAATTGTAGCAGATAAGCAAGAAAATGTTTTTTTCCCCATCTCGCCCTTGTCTCAGAACACAGAGAGAGAGAGAGAGAGAGAGAGAGAGAGAGAGAGAGAGAGAGAGAGAGACAGAGACAGAGACACAGACAGACAGTGTGAGTGAGTGAGTGAGTGAGAGAGAGAAAGAGAGAGAGGCAGACAGACAGACAGACAGACAGACAGACACAGAGAGTCTGTTGTTAATGTGTTTTTTATCTCATAGCAAACACAGTTTTCAAAGCCGCCTCGACATTGAGAGATGCATTTCCACGTGATTTCCTCAAAAAGAGGAAGGGAAGGGGGTTCATTGAGAAATGACCACTTACACCGTATCCCTTCAACTCGCAGTGAATAAGTGATGTGATAAGAACTAAAGAAATAAGACATGAATCCTGCCAATACTCCTTTTCTGATTCTATGGAGAGAGACAGACAGGGCCACACGACGCTTTCGGAAACCTTTGTTAGCACATGGGTGAAACGGGAAGGGCAGTACCGAACGTCCCCGACTAGAACTCTAAGCGAACAACTCGTTGATGAGTACATATCGTAAAATCTACTTAGATGAATTGTCTTAGGATTTTTTCTTAATTCCTGTAGCACGGGGCAGCGTAACACGAAATGCAGTTCATCTTCTGTCCCCTTTCTGCGAAGTTTTTTCGTTATAAACATTCTAGTGCATTTTTTAAAAAGTAATTCACAACACAAGCACACTAATTTAGAATAAAAGGGAAAGGGGGGCGAGGAAGCGGGAGAGGGAAGAAGGGGGAGGGGCAGATTGGGAAGGGGAGAATCCAAGATTATCGTAACCTTGAAAATTATAGCGAAAACAATAATAACGATAACTACAACTACAACAACACTACTACTACTTCTCCTAGTAATAATAACAGCGATGATGATGATCATGATAACAATAATGAAGATGATGATGATGATAATGATGATGACAACAGAGTAATATCAACGATACCTACAACAGTGACAATAAGAAAGGTATCCCTTACTGTGACTTTCTCATATGCAATCTGCATCGCCACAATAATCGATTATGGGACAAAATGCATTAAAATCTCAGAAACAAACCAAGTTTGAAATGTTACATTCTTTGAATGCTAGTCCAGACTCGGTTATGAATAGATTTTAACATAGCATTGGGGGGGGGGGGGGGGGGGGGCTATAAACATTACATCTTTAATTGATACAGACCCTAACACTTTATACACACCATCTAAGTAAATCCACTGGTCTCTTTAAGGAATGAAAGAAACTCATCGGCTGTATGATCAGCTAGACATAACAAAATCCATACAGACACACTGAACACATGATCTTATGGGCTAAATATTATGAAGGTGGACACAGAATAAACCACGACAAAAAAGCAGAAGAGCACACAAAACAAAGTGTGAAGTAACGACGATTTAATGCACGACACAAAACAGGACAAGAAATTTTCGGCAAAATGCCTTCCTCAGCGACAAAAAAATACAGACATAAACATGCACAATACTCCCCTTGTGAAGCCAAAGTGGTTCACCACTTTGGCTTCACAAGGGGAGTATTGTGCATGTTTATGTCTGTATTTTTTTTTTGTTGTCGCTGAGGAAGGCATTTTGCCGAAAATTTCTTGTCCTGTTTTGTGTCGTGCATTAAATCGTCGTTACTTCACACTTTGTTTTGTGTGCTCTTCTGCTTTTTTGTCGTGTTTCAGTAACGCCGCAGTTTGTTTCATTTACAGAATAAACCAGTTAAAGTCCACTCTGGACCACTTCTCATTAGCATCTGTAAGGTAGAAAGATACTCATCTTGTAGATAAGAAATGCACAGTATATCAAAGAAATGGTTTTCATGATAAATTCATTGATGTGCCTAATGACATGATTGAGGAAAGGAGAGGAAAACAAAGCAAGCGACAAACACACTGACATGGGGATGGTTTCCCTTGGAGTGACAGAGACACAGGAGAGAAGATACAATTGTCACACAGATAAAATTTCCCTGACTCCATATTTCACTCGCGGTCTTACACAATCTCCCGCGTTCAACCTTTCTTCTTATTAGAAGACAGTTTACCTTTGGAGTTCTTACATAGTTTAACCCCTTCTTCATAAGTATTTACAATAATGTTTCAAAGATTTATTCAGAAATTTCGTTCACCACTTTGTCTTTCTCACATTTCATGAAAAGAGTAGCACACACTAATCAATATAACAAGCCTCACAGGCTTCAAGCTTGGACAAAAATCCTTCTGATGACTTATCAGATTAGGCCAACAAGGCCACAATAACATATCTTCTTCAAGTTGGCCACCAGACCACACTATTTCCAAACAACCAACTTTGCCCTTCAAGTTCGCCACCAGACCACACTATTTCCAGATAACCAACATTGCCCTTCAAGTTCGCCACCAGACCACACTATTTCCAGATAACCAACATTGCCCTTCAAGCTGGTAACCACACCACACTATTTCCAGATAACCAACATTGTCCTTCAAGGCCACAAGTAAGTAGTTATAGTCTTCCACTCTCAAAATCATCCCAGCCTAACTGAGACCTCAGTCAGTCACTGTTTCATTCATTTTCTTCCAGTTCAGACTTCCACTGTCTGACACTAAAACTTATTCTTTTTATTTTTGACACATGGGGGATTTAGGGGAACAAACTATTTTGACGGGAAAAAAATCCCTGCAACTGGGAAAAAACCGATACTTTTGTTAATAATCATTTTCAACTTTTAGATATTTCTTTCTACTCACTTTTCTTTTTGTTCTGGTACTTCCAAAATCGTCAGGAAACCTTTGTATTTTTATGCTCACCTTTTCCTTTCCACATTTAGACCTACACTGGCAATTCAATGCTTTATTTCACAATCAAACTTTTGACTACAGAGGTGAGGACTCCCATATGGCACCTCTAAAACACAGCCCCTGTAAAATATTGACACAGTTGAGGTCAGTCTCTCTCTCCCGAACACCTCTGTGCCCGCCCCGCCCCGCCCCGCCCCGCCCCGCCCCCCCCCCCCACCCCACCCCACCCACCCACCACCCACCCCACCCCACACCACACACCACAACATTTATTCCTTTTGCCCCTTTTGGGGTATGGAGGAAGGGTGTGTTTAAAGCAATAACAGGAAAAGGAAAACAAACAAGCCAAAATAAAACATAAAATGTTAGTCAATGCTGACATAGACCAACAATTTACAACACTTGAGAAAAAATCGAATATACTTTGACAATTGAAGGATTTTTTTTTCGATTAGTAGGAGACATCATGTGACAAACATTTTAGACAGATTTTTGGGAGAGAAATCTTTTTTGGCAAATACGTGTTGCGCAAATAACGTAATGATGAACATTCCATGATAAAATGAAATTCATCACCTATTGCAGACATGTCACATTTATTACATAACCTTTCTTCTTTTGGAATAGCAAATCGACGATCTACGTCAATTGGCAATTTATGATTAGAACATCTTAAATTTGATAAGAGGGTAAATATAAAACATCTGGTAAGCTAGAAATATACTTCCCTTAAAATCAGATTTATAAAATTTGTAGAACACACACACACACACACACACACACCACACACCACACCCACACACACGCACGCCGCACACACACACGCACGCGCCGCCACCACCACACACACACACACACACACACACACCACACAACACACACACACACATCGCAAACACAGGCAGTTCGGTGGTAACATCTAGAAATTCAGTAAAGATTTACTAGTTTTTTTTGGCATGTGAATGAAAATGCTTCTGGTGTGCGTCGAAGATTCAGGGGGGGGGGGGGGGGGGGGGATGAAGTACATTTGCGATTTCTTGTTCTTTTTCTCCCCTAGATTATTCAGCTGAACGCCAGCTGCTTAACGTTACCCCTGAAATTTTCTTCTACGTTGTGTTCACGCTTACATGCTGTTATGCTGAAATTGTTGTTTGATTTCAAGTTGAAAATCAAACACCATCCATACATACACAGTTTATAACTAACACTTGATATCCATTTTGTTTGACGTTCGTTCACATCAAACAACTTTCGATAAACTTTCTACAGCACACACTCTCATACATTCTTCTAATTTCTATTTCGAACCAACATAATTATGTTATGACAGAATTTATGTATTTAAGATACCTGTTCTTTTTATTGTACACAGGATTGTGCTCAACGTCTACACTGGAGTCTTCACCCTTAAATTCTTATTTTCATAAAACAAACCTTGCAGATTTCACGACAGAAATGATGAATATAGGGTACCTGTACGTTTTTCTCGTATACCAAACTATTATGTGCGCACACGTGTCAGTGCCTATGACTGTTTTGAGCGCAAACACTTATTTTCTTGTCACACACACACACACACACACACACACACACACACACACACAAACATGCGCGCGCACGCACACACACACACACACGCGCGCGCAAAACACACATACACACAGACGCGGGTTGCGCGCACACACACGCACGCACGCACGCACGCACGCACGCACGCACGCACGCACGCACCACACACACACACACACACACACACACACACACACACACACACACACACACACACAGACACATCAGTGGCTGTTTCTCATCTAGCCCTCAGACAAGGAAAAGATACCTAGAGAACAGTAAAATGCCGCTTCTAACTCACTTTCGCCCTCAAACAAGTTTTCGGGCGAAAGTGACCTAAAAGCGGCATTTTACTGTTCTCTGACAAGTAACCAAAAAATAACGATTATCTACAAACTTTTCAGAGAGTAACGTAGGGGGAAAGCAGCAGTGGCTGAACATACCCCATAGTGTAACGTAGGGGAAAAGCAGCAGCCGCTGAACGCACCCCATATACAAACAGTGGAGCAGGTATCCGATTACTTACTACGTGTTCAGACATACCGAGACGTCTCTAGACGTTGTCTAGACATGCCGATCACGCGATGGGCCGATGTCACAGCCGGCCAATCAGCAGGGGGTTTACAATTAAGTGCTGGCTTACGGCGCTCACATGACCAGGTTAACCAACAAGAAGACCGATTTCATCATTTTCCCACTGACTGCGAACGAGCAGGACGCGTTTACTGTGCTCTCTACTGTGCTTGGTTGTGTTATTTTAAAATGGCTAAAACGTTACTGAAGAACAGGTTTGTGCTATTCAAGACCACAAGTTTTACTTTAACTGCATGTTAGAGTATTTTGTTGAAAAAAGAATTAGGCGAAGCATTGCTTTTCTAGAAGGTGTAGAAAAGGAAAAAAGTGAACCGGCTGCTTTGGAAATGAACGACTATCTTAAAGGTTTGTTGGTTCAAGGAAATGAAAGAAATATTGCTGAACAAGATGTAGCCAGTTTCAATATGTGTTTGAACTATTGATGAGATGGTTCCTTATCTAATAAATGGCGCTGCATTGTTGAAAGTCGGCCAAAGCAAAACAATCCATCACGCGTTAATTGTTGGGCGCTGGCTTGAAACAGCTCAAGTCATGTTTAAAAAACAAAAACGCTACAAACATGGCGTTCATTTTTCAAGACGCAGGTGAACATGGCTGATTCGTATGCTAGAAAAACTCATTCAAACTTTCTGTGTGGTTTTTATAACTTATCCTAAATATCACAGCTAGGAATCATATATAATAACTGTGTAGCCAAATAAACGCCAACCATTATTAAACTTATGCAACAGACTAACGATTTCGAATGTTCTGGGCAAACAACCTAGATAGGGTTAGGCAACCTTAGTACATCTACCATATGGAGATGAGTAGTGGTGTAGCCAGCACAGTCTTCACGTCCACCTTCACACCTTTTCAAGTTCAAGTTCAAGTGAGGAACAACAAAAGCCCCTTCACTTCCCACAAGCACTATCCTGTCAATTGTGTGTTATAGTTTTGTTTGTGTTTTGATGTTGTTTTGTTGTTTTGTTTGTGGTGGTTTTGTCCCTTCCACCCCCACGACCCCCCCAACGCATGCACACACTTTAAGTTCCCTTTTTAAGTTTCTTAACTTAAGGTCACCTCAATCAACTTCAAGTCATCCTCAAGTTCTTAATTAAGTCTTAATTAAGTTTCCTTAATTAAGTTTTTAATTAAGTTTTACTTCAAGTTACTTATAAGTTTCTGATCAAGTAACTTCTAAGTGTCTTACACAATAACCTAAGATCAATAACTAAGTCATCCTTAATACAAACCAAGTTCTTATTCAAGTTTATCTTATAATTATCAAAAAAACAATACAATCTATGTTTTATCTAAATAGTGATGTCCCATATAGTACACACACGCCTCAAAAAACTGCGTCATCATGAGAGGAAGTTTTGCTTAAACGCCCCGTGGGTGTGAGATCGTCGCATAGATCCTTAATGAAGTTCATACATCCTCAAGCAAACCGCATTGAATTACAATTCTGGACTATGGAAATGTCTTTTATAGACTCCATGTCTTATTTATTGACTTTCCATCATTATTAAACAAATGATAATCCGCCAGATCTATTTTTATCAAAAAAAAAAAATTATTAGAAATATTAATGCAATTTAAATGTGAATCAAAAAGATTATAAGTATAGGTGTGAGTTGCAGGTGTCGATGGCGAGAGGTAGTGGGGAGGGGTGGGTGGAGGTTGAGTGGGGAGATACCGTATAGTAATCTTTGCAGTGTATGGTTCTCAAGAATTCCTTATATATCAATGAGGCGAGAGACGTGATAGTTGAGGATTGAATTGAATTGATGCCTTTGGATGATGGTTTATGATCAACACAATAACATCATGTTTACCATTTATTAGGCGGGCGTCCATTAATCTGCTGACCTCCCAGCAGCAGCAAGGGCGCCAAAAATGGCAACAGTTTTAAGTTCAATATTCCATGAAGATCTTTGGTGCCCTTGAATTAACTTGTTCTTGTTCTGGAGCTGGCATGGAATTAACTGTAGGCGTGGCGGTGTTATGGTTTTCATTATGAGTTAATATTCAGTGAATGTAACTTTAATTTTCTTTGTCTGTTTAACTCTGCTACTCTTTTTCCTGCTGCATCGCGCCCAGGATGCTTAGCTTTCACTGGTCACTTTCCTCGACTTGATTCAAGTTTTCTGATCAATGTTCTGATTCTGCTATTTCCGACTCGTTCATTTTGAGGGAAATAAAATCTATATGATTAAAAGTAATTATCCATGATTAACGTCGGATAACAATGTTCCAAATCTTTAATAGAAATCACAGCTTAGAGACTCTAATGACTTTTGTAAAACAGATCTTGCGTTAAATCATACGTAAGATCTTGTTCATAAATCAATGGGAGCAAATCTACCGACATTTAGTGTACAAACTAATGAACCTATTTGTCCTACACTTTTTACCATTGTCCGGGGGGGGGGGGGGGGGACCCCAGCTCGCTCATACCTGGTTATGATACTTATATAATGTCTTGCGGCGACATCATGTTGAATCGGTTTCAATGCTGAATTCAGTCCGAGAACTGTTTTGTTTTCCACATGCTCCAAGAATACAACTCTTTCCTTTTTTGGGCATTATAGCTTGATCGCATCAACTCTTCAATTTTGTAAGTCCAAGACTGTGTAGGCCGCCTGTAGCACTAGCAGATCATCGCTGTTCATGTTTTTTAATTAATTATAACTATTTTTATTTTTAAAATGAGAAAAACCCCCGAAAAATATTGCCAACCTTGTATACCATTCTGCCGTAATTGGAGGCCTAAGTGTAGGAGATACTCAATGCTTTGTAAAAGCCTTTAAAAATAAAAACCAGCAGATCATGGCAAACTAGACTTTGAGGATTCAGCAAAGTCTAATCGCATTATTACAGCTTCGTTCACAACGAAAGATTTTCTAGTTAAGCAAGGAATTAATTCCAGAGAATATAAATATGTAAAAAAAATACATTTATAAAACATGGCTTCACTCGTAATTATGATAGGTGGCCGCTGTGGTGAATTGACCTGCTTTTAGCGGAAGTAATTACGCATTTAGTAAACTACGGGATGACGGTGAGAGAAAAAGGACATAACAAAGCTTGGAGCAACTAGCTGCAGCACAAGGATTCGCTATGAAAAGCATAAATTGAGGCAGTTAGATTTTATTAATAACACACGAAAAAAACAGGGACATCAGCTTACACATTTAAAGACTTGATCAAGTGCAATAAACGAATATTATCTAGTAACGGTCAAACCATCCAGACATTGCCCCACCAAAATTCAGTGACTTTTATCATCCCATCAGAAAAAACAAAATGACGCAAGAAATCGCGTTTATTGTCGTTGGTATGACTGTCGTGTATTTTGTTGCGCATAATATCAGCTGAATAAAAAATGAACAAAATCTATTATTCGCCAAAAGGATATTGGAAGGGAATAACAGCAATCAAAAAGCTAAGCCAAGCAGCGGGAGTCAGTGAACAAACAGCAAAAGAATGGTTATCTAAACAAGCATTTGCAAATTTATTTACCTGCGCCTAGACGAATACAGAGACCACACTTTGTCAATACAACTCCAAACGACACCCATCAAATGGACCTTCTATATTTACCCTCTGATACGATTAGACGAAAAGATTTAAGTACGCACTCACAGTCATTGACATAGCTTCAAGATACAAAGATGCGGAACCATTAACACAAAAGAGTGCTTCTGCTGTTGCTGTTGCCATACAGCTGATATACCAGCGAGGTCCTTTAACTTATCCTCGCATGATTCAAGTCGATGATGGAAAAGAATTTAAAGGCCAAGTGAATCAATTATTGTTGAAACATAGAGTTACCATTAAAAGAGGCATTCCAGGAGTTCACAGATCACAGGCTTTAGTCGAAAACTTTAACAAACAGTTAGCTGAAAGACTTTTTCTTACCAGTATCACAGAGAGCTGATTGACAATTCTCGCAACACAGAATGGGTTAGAAGACTGCCCTCAGTTTTGCGCGCAATGAATAATGAAGAATTAAAGGCTAAAACCAGTACAAGCAATCAAAAAAAAACAATAAATGTTGCTGAAGACTCCAGTACACCCAGCAAACTATTACCATTTGGTTTGAAAGTAAGGTACCTTATTTACCGGGGAAGCAGAAGGAGACACTCGCATCAGGGCAACAGATCCCGTTTGGAGTGTTGACCCTACGAAATAAAAAGAATTGTAAAGATGAATCCGCCCGTGTATTATTTACGAGAAACTGACACAACAAAACAACCGCTCCTCAAAGATCTTTTGTGAAAGAAGAACTGCAGATAATCCCACCAGACACAGTTCCGCTTTAATTATTTTACGGTTCTCCAATGCCCATATGCATATGAAAACTCTGGATTAACAAACACACGTTTTGTGTTTGTTCTATCTAATGACTTCTTTGTTACAACAGTTGTGTTGATCTCATGTAGATTAGATCGCAGTTTTACGTTGTCATGATGAAAAGTCTTATTGCCAAACAATGCTTCTTTGTAGTTGTCATGCGATATGTTGACTGCACAACACTGCGAGATATTCCCTTTGCTTTTTTGATAGTTTTCTCCTGGCTCGAAATACTGTACATTTTTGACCTTAACCCCACATACTCCTTGATCACCTTTCCAGATAATTCATCCTTCATCTTTCCTAAAACCTTCTTATTAGTAATTGAATGTAAAGGCGAATCTTTAGGAAATCGGATGTGTCGTACCATCCCGCATGACCTTTAGCTACTTCTAATTCCATGTCTTTAATAGATGTCTTCATCGGATATCTATAACAAAACTATCTGTATCTGTGTAAAGCACTCTAGACTCTGGATACGAGGGCTTAAAGTAGTCATAAAGAATTCTAACATCAAAAGCTTTGATAATTCTAAAACAGTAAACCCAATAAATACAGGTTTGTCCAATTTGACTTTCTTTTTTTTTCATCATATGCCAAAAAGCTGATCATGAAATCTTCTAAAGTCCTGATAATTTGGTTTTAAGTCAGCTAATTGCTTCGTTCTCTCTAGTGACCAATCTAACATCTTTGCGCTTGTGCGGATTCTCCATAGTCTTTCCGAAACAGCTGTTGTTCATCAGCTTGAAAAAGTCTTTTTCTGAGCATCTTGGATTTATTTTCTGAACATGTTCTTCATATGTATGGTTTCATGAAGTTTTTCTTGAAAAAAGCAATTATACAAAACTGTCAACTTCTAACCATGTCTTAAATAAAATTGCAAAAGTCTTAATGACAACAAAATTTTTTTTGCCCCGAAGTTTAGGCACAATTTTTAGGCGGCCTCTTGATTCATCTTTGGGCTTTCTGCTCTAAGGGATAGCCATTATCAGGTCATGGAGTTCATGAGGATATCTAATCAACTTCAGAAGAAACCACTTTTGTTGACCCGGGGTTAAACTTTTCAACCATTTAAAATCCCCTTTTGAATTTTTTTTCGATCGCCCCCCTGTGTCATTTTAAATTGCGAAGGGAAGCGGTTGCGCCAACCCCAAACCATACAGTTTTGTTTCTCTAAATACATAATATTAGACCTTTTACTTGGATCATAGTCGTCCAAATATTGTTGTTTCTTTACAAAAATTCGACCCATACTAATCCTCCACGCAATCCGTTTTCAATCATCTTATCTTTGGGTAGTCAACAAAAAACAATCTGTACCCCATAAATTTTAAGAAAAGCACCCAGCTCACCCGGGCGCAGAAATGTAATCGCGGGATCCAGGCTGTAATGTTTCATGGGGGTCTTCCAAAAATTTTCAAAGACTCCGCCACAAACAGTATCAGCCATAAAATAGGAGCATGATAGTCCCATTGTTTTACACTCTAACTTTTGCCACCATCTTGAGCATTTGAAAACGAATCACTGAGTCCTTCCTCAAACTAGAAAAAACGCCCCTTTTAGGGGAAGGTGTCTTCGTAAAACCTTTTTCCCAAACTGTTCAGATTCAAAGGGGAAACACCCTTTCTAACAAATTGGGTAAAATATTCTTCCGTTATTGGCAGTTTTTAAGGACAAGCCATGACTCTAAGATCCCCATGGCTGCAAAGTCATAAAAAACATGTTATTTTAAAGTGAAACACTGTATTTTTTCTGAGATGTGCAATGCATGCACCCTGAAGGGGGGTTTACTGTTTTTTCTTTATAAGATGAGAGCGAAACCCCCTCCAAGTTGGAAAGAATATAGCAGCTTCCATGTCTTTTGTTCAAACTTTAATTGAAGATGCAGTTGTTGTGCCTGCTCCCTGAACTTCCCCAATGTGACATGGTCTCTTACGTCGGATTTGTTGCTTTTTTCACGATTCAAAACCCAAAAATCCAACATGATGGCTAATCAACGTTGTTGGTCTTTGGGGCGTCATTATGATTTCAGAAAATTCAGATTTTTAAACAATCTTTACGCACTTGCTGCAGCGCGAAAAAATCTTCTAGCCGCTTTGGTCCCCTGTTAATTCTGGCTCTGAATGAGCGCCATCCGACCTACAATGATAAAAAGCGAATGAACAAATCTGAGATTACCACAAACGTTTTTGGAATTTTTCCTGCGGGGTTGGCCCCTCATAAGGAACAATGAGTGTTTCGAATCTGCGAAAAAAACAAAGGGGGAATTTTTTGCATCCTTTCCAGTTTTTAAAACAAATTTTACTGCCTTCGGGGGGCGTAATTGTTCCGTATTACACTAAACGGGCTACTAAAAAATGTTTTTTAGTTCAAGCGGGGCTGGAAGGAGGGCATTCTTATTAAACATTTTCTGCAAAATTTTTTGTTTAGGGTAATGTTTTGAAGTACCCGCAAAACTACCTTTTTTCGTATAAAGGGAAAAATTGGGGTACCCCTGCGGTAAAACACAAAGAAGTCGACATGATTTTTTGTCTGGCTCGCCTATTGTTGGACGTTTTTGGGACATTTTAAATGGGCGTAGTTTTTTTTTCCTCACCCATTGTAATTTTAACAGTTAGGTTTTTTTTGTTCTTCAAACTGTCAAGGGAATCCCGCTAAGGGGAAAGGGATATTCCACTAAATTTAAGACTTATGAAGGGAAGTTAACACTCCTCTGCGTTTTTTGCGGGCGTGATGCACCCTTGCGAGAACACACCAATAAAACATTTGTCGTCTTAAATTTTATTTTTTAAAATTTCTCTTTTGAAACTAATCTGGGGTAGTGGAATGAAAGACCTGCCACAATCGGGCATATTTTGACGTTTTAACTGATCTCAAGACTTGCCCTCGACCAACCAACCCTCTCTTTTTGGTTCTTCAGCCCACATAAAACGTGAAAGCAGTTCGTCTGCCCAACCGGGTGAAAGTCATTATGAGAAAGAATATTTTGTTGTTTGTCGAGACCCAGACTTCTAGGTTTCTTCATTTATTTTACATACGTTTAAAACAGCTAACATACTTTAACTGGGGGGGCTTTGCAGTTTAACCCGGGAACTTAAAAAATACAGAGAAAACACTTCCCACCTTGCGGGATCAATGATTTTCTAAATCAATATCATCAGTGCCTGATAAATTTTCTGCATTGCTTCAAAAAATTCGTCTGGCCTTTCATATATCTTTCCGCGTTTTTTCTTTTCAAACCCCTAAAAAATTTTTATTTAAATAAAAAAAATAATTAATAAATATCGATGGCTTTTTGCGCTTGAACTCAAAACAAAGTAAAAAAACCCTTTTGGCTTTGTTAATGGAGCTGTTTAGAGCAAGTTTAAGGGTTTCTTTTATTTTTTTTTAAAAATTTCCTTTTTTATCTGCTCGTGTCTGGCTGTGAGAAAAATTTGCCCTTCCCTTTCTTGAAGATAAAACTTGTCTTTTGTGTCATCAAAATGGGCCGTAAACGTTTAAAATTTTTCACCTGATGTTTGAGTCAGCTAGTGCTTTATTTATAATCAGCTTGAAGGAACAAAGGGTTTAGCCGTTATTATTTGAACCATACTTTGCTTTGGATTTAAGTTTTTTTTTTTTTTGCTAGAGCACCAGGGCTAATGAGCCCAGGCCGAGAGCTAAAGACAAACCGCCTAGAGGTAAAGCTGCGGGGCCCCTACCTGATGCAAGAGCCCAACACTCCCCCTGCTGAGCAGCACTTTAGTTAAGCCCATTTTAACATAGGAAACAGCTTTAAAAGGCAAAAAATACCTTCTTTTGGTTTTGCGATTTTAAAGGGTCCTGCTCTTTTTTTTGTGCATTTGGTAATGTGGTTAATCTAAAGGTTTTTATGCCGGGGTTTCTACTCTCTTCTCTTGGAGACCGGGCGCTGTGGGCACATTTTGGATAAACTTGAACAGCATCTTTTTTTAAAATGAAAAAAAAATTTAGTATTCTACAAAGTCAATCTTTTTATTTTTAAATATTTAGCTGTGTAAAATTTAATAAAAAAAAATGTACTTAAGTGGTTTATTGGCTTCTTTTTCTTTCTAAATTTGAATTTTTACGTTTTTAAAACCGTTCTCCCATTTCCTTGCAACTGTTTACCCTTTTGTTGACCTAGGTCAATCCAAAAAAAACCGATTTTGATGTTAAATAACATCAAGCCTAACACTGTGAAGGTGAGATTTTTTAGACGAAAGGTCTGCGTTGGACTTCTACCCTCCCACCCCCAAACAATTTTTTTTTTTTTTCGCAAAATGATGAAAGGTCAAAGTCCCTAGCATAGATTTGGTTGGGACTACCATCAATTGACATTGCACTTTCGTTTTTTTTGGGAAAAAAAAAACTTTCATTGCTTTTGCAAAGGTTCTTCCCACCAGCAAAAAATCCCTTTTAAAGGGCGATTTTGCTGTGACACAAAGATTAAAATTCCATATACGTCTGCCCGCTTTTGGGATATGTTAAATGATGACGCACTTTTCGTAATATATTACTAATGTGACTCTATTGTTGCCCAATCACCTTGCAAAATTTAGAGTGCTAACAACTCAAACCAACGAGATTCAGAAATCTGATTTTTGCTTGGGTGTCTTTTTGATTGATAACACGTTTGAGTCATTAAAATTTATTCGTATAAAATCTTCTTTTAATGCCCCTTGAAGGTATGGGAAAGCCTTTAAAAACTCAAAATCAGGGGAATGGAAAACGATTTCCAAACGCAAATTTACAGCTAAAGCTTTTTGTTGCTTTAGCACCTGGGCGATTCGGCTCACTAAGTTTTAGTGCTTTTTCATTACCAATTCCCTTTAAACGCAAGACTTCCCTTTCATTCGCGGGTTTGCCCTAGATCAAAAAGTTAAAAATATGTTGCATTGTTAAAGAAAAAACTTCTTTCCCTCAATTTTTAAAATTTTCTAAAAAGATGCCCCCCCCCGATTCTGGACAACGGTTCGGTTTGGGCGTTGTTGAACCGATTCATTTTTAAGAACCGTGCAGAGCCTGGCCAAAAACAAATCATTTTGCTCCCAGGCTGGAAATTTGACAGTAAAATTGATCTGCACAATATAGATGGATTATTTGGGGAAAAGAATATTCCTTTTTTTTTCCCTTCCCCCGGGGGCTTTCACTTTTTTTCGGGGCAAGAATCGAGCCATAACTTGTGCCATTTTTTTAAAACAAAATAAAAAGTAATTATTTAAAAAACATGGGGGGAATTGACTTTTGGGGATTATGATATTTACCTGTAAGCCAACAAGGATGAAAGAACTCCTTTGACCAGCACGCTCGAATCTCATTGGAGGATGAAAAGCCAAGGGGCAAAGGCTAAATTTAAAAGAAAGTAAAGTCAACATTATACCAAAATTTTTGAATAGAACCTCCTGAAACATATACCCTGATGATTTTGAAAATAAAAGATAACTTTGTTTTTTAGAAAGACAAAGGAGAACGTTTCCCTTTCTATAAACTAAACCATCAAAGTTTGTAAACATGGTACAAATTAATCAAAAGCTAGGCGAGCAGCGAAATCGCCCTTGGGTTTACTGAACCCAAAAATTTGAAAGAGGATAAAGTTGCTAAAGTTTTTAAAACATACAACAAGTACCCCAACAGATAACCAAATCAAAACATGAAACCTGAAGATTTTAAATCAACACGGGCGAAATAAACAAGCAAAAGAAGCAAACTCACTGAAAAGAAGAAACAGCATTTAAAAACTATACCGAACCACGGGTACCTGAGAGAGAATTATTAGCCCCTTTATCGTACTTTTAAAAACCTCAAAGGGGAATTAACAAACAATTCAAAAAAGGGGAACTAGATGGGGATAAAAAAGAGAAAAAGAAAAACTCGCTGAGACTGACAAACCCATCGTAGGGGGTGATATTTAAAAAAAGAATCCCCCAAAAAAATAAAAAAAACTGAGCAAGAAAGACAGCAAGACTAAAGTGCTGACACTAACCGAACCTTTTTAAAAGAACTCAAGGGGAAAAAATAAAAAAACTACGAAAAAATTTTTTTTAAGACACACGCTACAGAACAATACAACCTGTTTAGAAGCAATGTCCCATTAGCAAGCGTTATAACGGCCTTAATTTGCAAAAGACTTGGGGATGGCATTACAGGCGGCGGTGGAGTCAAAGTTTTTATGCCCCATCGCCATCCCTGATAAATCTGGGGAAAAAAACAACTTGATCATCGGGGAGTTTTATTAAAAAAATTAGCTGGTAAAACTATAGACTCTTTTCCAGGTATATTAGGGAGTTTTTTAGCTGGCTTTTGCTACTGCAAGCAAATAGTTGCTTTAGGCTGACACTTATGGGGTTAGTTCTCTTAAATTGGGTTTCTATTAGTAAGATAAAGACCAATAATCCTGCCAGTTTTAAACCAATAACAATGCTGTCTTTTCTTTCAGGGGCTCGGACAAAAACCACCTTCAACGGCCTTTAGGCTTTGGGCCCTTTGGGGTTGAATTTTTTTCTTGGGGGTTTTTTTTATTGTTTTTAAAATTACTGGGGTCAGAATTTATATCGTTTTTCCCAACCTTTTGTTCATTCCTGCCACAAGGATTCATTTTTGTATTTATTATGTTCCTACCTGGGGTCGAGGTCAGAAGGTAGCAGTTAAAAACCGTGCCAACACAAATCTACTTTTTGATCTTTCGTATTTTTAAAAAAATTTGGGACCTTTTTTTTACTTGAAAGGGAAATCAAAGTAGAATTAAGGGGTCCCTAAATTTTTCTAATATTTTTTTTTGTCATCAAGGCCAGTAGAAGAATCAGTTATGCTCGATCCGCTTTTGCTTCGAACCTGCAAACACCAAACGTAAGTACGAATAGAGTCGTTTATTCTTTATTCCCGCTTTTGTTAGCCCCCCTTTGAAAGGGTTTTAAGATAAATGTTTCCATGCTGTTTTTTTGCCGCTCTATGGACCCAGGTGAACAGCTGTGGCCCGAAAAAAAGATGTATAAGGAGGGTTCCAGTCATATTTTTTTTCTGTCACGCCCCAAAATAAGGGGGGCCAAGCCATGATTTAAATCCACTTTTTTCTAAAGCGTCTTAACATTAAAAAGAATTCGTTTACAAATCCTTTTAAAAGCCTTTTATATCTTTTGGTTGCTGAAGGATTTAAAAGGTTGTCAGTTGGGAAAAGGCGCCGCAGTTTTAGTCAAAATACGTCTGAAGGGAATAAAAATGAAAACGTACACGACCTCACCAAAAAATCAGGGTGATTTTAAAAGTCGCAACAACCCACACCCCGGGTTTAAAGCACAAACACAGCAAAGTTAACTGGGTTTTGAAAAACGCATCGGGTACTAAACCACACTTTTGCATGTATCTTTTTTAATAGGAGGGTAAGATATTCTTAAGGAGTACTCACCTTTTTTGAAAAGCGACAGCGGGTACAAAATGCAAAGATCAGTTGTTTTATTTTTTTGATGGTAGTGCGGCCCAAAGAATATTTTTGCATCATATATTCAAACGCCTCAATTTTTATTTTTTTTAAAAAAATTTTTTTAACAATAACAACCCAAGACAGCCTTCGTTTTTATGCATGCATTGAGAACATTGCGGAACCAAAAGGCGCACTTTAGAAATTTTTTTTCAAAGTCGTAGGGTTTAAAAAAAGCGAACCAAGAAAAAAAAAGGTTAAAAAATGTAGGCTCAAAGCTATCCAGTTAACAATCCTGATTTTATTACGGTTTTCTCATAAAAGAAGAAGAGTAACTTCGCATTACTCTCAAACTTAACAATGCAAATCTAAAAACAATATTAACATTCAAAACCCAAAAAGCAGATTACATTTGATAAAGACTAGCTAAAATGTTAGGCCTTGAAGGACACCAGGACACTAAAAGATTTGTTTTACAAACCCCAAAAAACTACTTATAGGGGAAAGCCGTCAAACTTTCATTACTTCATTACCTAGTTCGTTTGATGAGCGGGCACTGAGAAAACTTCTATGGGAAGTCCCCCAACGTTTTAAGAGCCTTTCCCTCAGGGGAAAACTCATATTTCAAATTTTGAAAAAAACAAACCCTAATTTACAGTTTAAAAAAATTAAACTTGTGGAGGGTCAATATTTATATAAAGATCACAGAAAACGGGGAAAATTTGGAAATGTGATAACCTACACATTGTTTTAGAAATAAAATAATAACTGTAAAAAAAATAAGTCGCGGGGGGAAAGAACCAGGATTTTTAAAAACGCCTTAGGGGGAAACTTTAGAATTAAAAAGACCCTTTCAAGTTACAGACTTTGACGAACGGGGAGATAGGCCTTTTTTATGGTTTTGAGTACACTAAAGATGGGATTAAACGCAAAGAGTTGGCGACAAAAAAAGTTTCCTAAACTAGAACAACTGCGCAATCTAGAAGCAAATAATGTTGGCCAGTATGAATATAAAATAAATGAAAAAATAATAAAGTTTATAAAAACCTTTTGGTGGTAGTTGAATCCATTAGTGAGAAGACTGACGTTTCAAGCCATAGGCCCGTTGTCAAAGTGAAAAGAAGAGGACAGTGTAGACAGGAAAGCCTATGTGAGAATTGGGTGAGAACATTTCATTTAATGATTAAGTTGGACCAGAATAAAGTCACTGATCACTGTTCAGGTGTATTGAGCTCACACAGACACACTGCAGTTCACACAAAGACACCACAACACACACGCCCCCCCCCCCCCTTTTTTTTTTTCTTCTTCCCCCCCCCCCCCCCCCTTTGTTACAACCCCCACAAAGGCACATACACACACAGACACCACCACCACCCTGCACCACACAAAAGGAGGGGAATAAATGGAAATATTCACTATTTAGCCTACTGAAAGAAAAAGAAACAGAGGCTAAAGAAGGACAGGACAGAGAGATTAAGGCAGAAGGGCCCTGGCTCAGCTAGACGTCAGTGAATCTGATGTTCATCCCAGCTGGCTGTGTGGTGCCCAAGCGGCTGATGACAAGGTTCTCCATGTGCTTTCTGTACACACGGTCTCTGGGGTTCTGCCACACTGCTGCTATCTTCGCATGACTGTAGCTGTGATGTGGACCAACAAAATGTTGGCCGACTGGGTTGTAGCCCAGCTTCATCGACCTCAGGTGCTCTGAAAAGCGGTCGGCCAATGAGCGGTAGGTCTCCCCAATATACAGCTTGGAGCAGAGGGTGCAGGTCAAGATGTACACTAAGTCCCTAGACTGGCAGTTTAAACTGGACCTCACAGTGAATGTGCCAGTGGGTCCCACGACTGTAGCTGAAGTGTCTATGAATGGGCACGTCTTGCATTTTTTGTCCCCACAAGGTCTGCACCCTGGTGAGGTTGACTGGGTGGCCTGCGGTCTAAGCTTGGACCTCACAAGCATGTCACGCAGGTTCTTGTCCCTCTGAAAAGCAAACAGGGGTGGCTTGGAAAAGATTTGTTTGAGGTCTGGGTCTTGTTGGAGGAGACTAAAGTTTTCACGTAGGATTCTGCAGACTGGTAGGTTGTGAGGATGGTATGGGATGACTACCACAGCGCGATCCTCATCCTCTCCCGTTGCTTTTGGTCTCAGGGCTTCTGTGCGGCTGGTAGAGCATGCACGCTCAAGTGCTGTCTG
Organism: Conus ventricosus; assembly: GCA_018398815.1. NCBI lineage: Eukaryota > Metazoa > Mollusca > Gastropoda > Neogastropoda > Conidae > Conus > Conus ventricosus. The sequence goes on along the minus strand of CM031599.1, from coordinate 58,982,598 downwards.
CACAATATCCTCTGGGTACTGGCGGGCTATGAAGAAGGTGGACATCCTCTGAGCCTCATTCTCAAAGTCCTGCTCTCTACTGCAAATGCGCCAGAGAACAGGGAAAGGGGCATTCTGGGCCACTTCCGCCCTCACTCAGTTCGGGCGAAAGTAACCCAGAATGCCCCTTTCCCTGTTCTCTGACAAGTAAGACTTCAAACTACACACACATGCACAAACACACAAAATGCACACACTCACACAACACACACACTTACACACGCAACACACCACACACACACACACACACACACACACACACACACACACACACACACACACAAACACACACATACACACACACACTATTTAAAAA
>CM031599.1:58972683-58982143 GCA_018398815.1 Conus ventricosus | reverse complement strand
TGTGTGTGAGTGTGTGAGTGTGTGTGTGTGTGTGTGTGTGTGTGTGTGTGTGTGTGTGTGTGTGTGGGGTTTTTCCTCTTTTTAACGCATTTTAACTCTACAGTCCGCGATAAAGTCTGTATCAGGCCCCACCCAAAGAGAATGACATCTAAAAACATGGTTCTCTTGCACTTAAGCCGTCTAAAACCCGCGTGAAAACCCGGCCAGACAACCCGAAAAAGTTTTTAGCTGTGATGTTTTTTTCAGCAGGGGAATCGAAGAAAAACAAACACTGAAGTGAAAAAGAAAAAAATGATGGTAATGATGCATCGCGGCAATAATGACGAAAAATGACAGTGATACCATCATTAAAAAAGGGCGGAGAGAGTGGAGGAAACATTAAGGAAAAAGGAAAAGTAGACATGGGGCTGAGGAACGGAAAAAGCAGAAAGGGAAAAAAGGGGTGTAGGAATAAAACAAAACAAAACAAAACAACAACATCGGGAATAAAAGGGAACCAAAAAAAAAAATTTCCAAGAGAACAAGCAACTAGTTTTTAAAAAACAAGAAGAACATAAATTCAAAAGTGATTTTAAAAAGCTTTTTAAATTCCTTGCTACGTTCGATCACGCAGATAATTCGAAAAGCTTTAAAATTTTCCCTTTAGGGACCCTATTTAAATTAGCGTGAGGCCCCGTTTACTTTTTGTTTTATTAAAAAACCCCTTGGGGCTTCACAGTTTTTAAAATGAATGCTAGTATTTTTATATAGCCCAAACTTATCTAAACTTATTCATGTGAAAAACCCCTCTGGACATACATGCCCAGTTAAAAAATGTAAATTCTTACTGTTCCCCCGTGGGATGCCGGGTTTCCCTAGGGAGGTGGCCTGCTAAAATTCAGCTCCCTGCCAGTCCCCGGGCATGTCGTAAGGGCGAAAAAGGTACACTGGTCCCCGGGGGGGGGGTTGGGCACGGGGGCTAACAACCCGCCCCTTAAAAAAAGATTGTTACAGAAACCAATACCAGGCATTCGAAAACGGATGGCGAGGCAATGAAGCACCCCCAGCAACGGGAAGATGACGGACGACACCCAAAACCCCAAAGAGGGGTGGCGCCCGTGGGGATTTATGAAGCCGAAACAGAAGTGAGGGTGGGGTGCGGGAAAACGTCCAGACTTGAAACCAGATGGAAAGATGCCCCAACTGTAAAGAGTTTTGACAATACAGCCTGGACATTTTGGGAGTCGCGAGGAGATGGCCGGGCCAAGGAAAAGGAGACGGCGTCAACATCCATTGTCTTTCTGGAATCGTAACCAAACCTGGGGGAAAGCATTTCCTCAAAAAAAACCCCGAAAAAGCATTCTAATGGAACCATTTGGACCAAGACTTTTGAAGGCAAGATTCCACTCCAAATACACAAGTGACGTTCGTTTGCTAGCCCAACCGAGATGCAGATATAAACCCAAAGGATGCATTTTACGTCACTCCAAGAGCAGCGGGAGTATTTGCGCCCATGAATGGCTGACCCTTGGGCATTTGAATGAAAAGGGGCAGTGAAAAATCGGGAGGGGCAGTTATGGGCAAACAGGAATTGGTACCAAAAACGATAATGGAAAAAAGATAGCAGACTTCGTGCAGAGAAAAACCTGTTGATTGGAGGCCCCCTTTTTTCAACACAGAGATGTTCCAAAACAACTTGGACATCACCAGACGGGACCCCAAAACCGATAGATAAATCAATTAAATGGGAGAGGGGGAGCTCCCTTCAAGTTCAGGGCCTACGAGGAGAGAGTTGCCGGACCACACCCTTGTGGGCCATTTTTCCAAAACTACGCCGAACACGAGGAAGACAGGCACGTCAGCAGAAAAATAGACTCTGCAGACGAATGAGACGCTCCCCCAAACAAGCTTTTGCTGTGGAAAAAAAACAGTTCCGGGGCGCTAGGGGAACAAAAAGAGTTGACAATGACAGCTTCCACCAGGCCCTTTGGGGGAAAGCGGGAGGAAAAAAGGTATTTAGGCTTCCCCCGAAAGAAAAGGGAAGAGTGGATAAAGAGGGAAAAACCGGGAAAAAAGATAGATGAAAGAAAGCTGACAAAGCAAAGTCAAAAAACACCGTCAGAACCTTGAAAGAGCAGCCAGAAGAAGATATACAAAAAAAAAAAGGGTAAAAAAGATGACAAGAGTCAAGAAGGACTACATCGAGAAATGGCAGCGGGGCAGGGGAAACGCTGGTAGAAATGATCAAAAAAGCTGTAAAGATAACAACGCTAAACAATGGTTAAAAAACAATGATGTCCCATAAAAGGAAAGAATGGGAAGGTCGTTGAAGGGAGGCAAAAAAACTCAGCGCGGGGGAAAAAAATTTCGAGTCATTTTTGAACAACCAGCCCCCCCTCAGCAGATACCCAACCCGGCGGGTAAGTTGGACATCTGCTCGATCCCCCGGTAGAAGAAGGAAGCAGCAATCAAAACAGAAGGGGAAAAAAGCCCCGGGGAGGGGGGGTAACGCGAATTTTGAAAGCAATATTAATTGAAGCCCTTTCTACGGAATCTTCAAAAGGGTTTGGGGAAAGGGCCGCCCCCTGAAGCGTGGAAAACTGGTCTTATCTTCAAGTTGCCCAAAAGGAGATCTTGGGACTGCAACCTGGAGGGGCATACACTTTTTTCCCTTCACTAGAAGGTATTTAGAAAGGTTGTGATGTCAAGGCTCTGAAGCCTTGAGGGAACCCTTGTCCACAACAAGCAGGCTTTCCCTGGCACCTGCTAGATATATTTCCCTCTGCGCCAGGTTCTGGAACAGGCAATGGGGGGAACCGCTTTTCTAAATTTCATTGCCCTGGAAAGGATTTGACGAAACCCACCGAGACCCCTTATGGAAAATCCTGGCCCCTCGGAATCCCGCAAAACTTGCCCGGGTCGTTGAAATGCTGTCAGTGCTTCGTTCACAAGTGATCTGCAACACAGAGCCACGACCCCTTTCGTGTCAGACGGGAGTGAAACGGCTCATCCTATCGCCTTTCCTCTTCATCGGGCCAGGAGGATTATGAAAAAAACGCCACAGAAAGAGAAGGGGGAATCAATGGCCCCGACAATGGTAGCAACAAAAACACTGGAAGACGGACTTTGTGAGACTTCCCCTATGTCACATCGCTCCCAAAGACATCAGGAAAAAAAAACAGATCCCATGCAACAACGCGGAAAACCCTTTGGCTTGAAGGTCAACACCAAGAAGACAAAGGCATGAGAATAAATCCCAGACCAAAGAACTTCAAATGAACGGAGACGAAAATTGGGAAGTTAGCGTTTCACCTATCTTGGACCCAAAAAAGTCAAATTTAAGGGGGTGGGGGATTGGAGCCCGGGGCCGACTTGCAAAAGCCGCCGGCCTTTGCCTCACTCGGGCACTGGGGGAAGGGAAATCCGCCTGAAACCAAGTTACAAACTTAACAAAAAAAATAAGTTCCCTTCTTTTGGATCAGAACTGGGAAAATGACCAAAAACCTCCAACAAAATGATGCTTTCCAAACAGATGCCTCAGCGCTTTTAGCATCTTTTTGGGCCCAAATTTTACCAAGAAGAAATCCACCCAAAAAGGAGAAACTGAACCCCCTCAACGCAAATAAAACGAAGGCTTGGCGTTTGGGTAGGCCTGTGCCCGCCCGCAGACAAAAGCCATTTCCAGAATCGCCCACGATGGACTCCTGATGGCCAAGAAGAAGAGGACGCCCCCAAGGAAACTTGGAGGGGAACAGTGGAGGGGGGAAAGGAAAATGGTTGGCATGGGGCCCTCTGGAACGGGGTTTTAGCCCCCGACATCAGTGGCGGGCTTGGTCGAGGCCTTAGTGCTACCCCCACAAAGAGGACAGATAGTAATTCTTTTTGTTAGCACAAACTTTATCTAACACTTATTTATTGGACTTCCCGGTTTGACAGTTCACAACACTGTCGTTCTCTTTGATTTTGGCACTCTTTTCATAAACCCTTTTTTTTATTCTTCCCGCGAAAACCATTTGTTCACAACCGACAAAAGTTTGTCTTGTCCATCTTTTTTAACCCTGTGACTCCTAATAACAATTAAATTTTTTTTTAAAATTACTTAATCGAGCCAAAATTTGGTTCCAAAAATCAAAGGTAAGATTGGTTTTACAAACTGATTGAAAATTCTACACGAAGAATAAAAAAAAAACTTTCTTTACCTCTTATTTAAAAATGTTCTGATAACCCTAAAAACCTTTCTTTCCTTTTATTGAACTGTGTGCATGATAACATACAAAAACCCGCTTTTCACTTCTTATTGAACAGGTGCTGTAATCATAACAAAACCCTTTCTTTTACTTTTTTATTTCTTTTGTGCTGAAAATCAGTAACAACCTTGTTTTCATTTTATTGAAATTTTGGCATGATAATCAAAAACAAACTTGCTTTACACTTTTATTGAAATTTGTGCAGAAATCAGTAAAACCTTTCTTTACCCCTTTTATTGAACATGTGTGATGATAATCGTAACAACCTTGTTTACATCCTTATTGAACTGTGTGCATGTTAAACAGTAACAAACCTTGCTTTTAAATTCTTTTTGACATGTGGCATGATAATCAGTAACAAACCTTGCTTTACCCCTTCTTATTTAAATGTTGATGTAATAATAAAAAACCCTTTCTTTACCTTTTTTGAAAAATGTGGCATATGTCATAACAAACCTTGCTTTTCACTTCTTTTGAACATGTTTGGGGTTGAAAACATAAAAACCCGCTTTACAAATTTTTATTTAAAATGTGGCTGAAATCTAACAAACCTGCTTTACTTCTTATTGAAATGTGTGCATGGGGAAAACCCAAAAATTGCTTTACCTTCTTTTAACTGTGTGCATGATAATCAGTAACAAAACCTTTCTTTTACACTTCTTTTTGAACATGTGTATGAAACGTAACAAACCTTGCTTTAACTTTTATTTAACATGGTGAGATAATCAATAACAAACCGCTTTACACTTTTTATGAAAAAGTGTGCTGATTCAGTAAAAAAACCTTGCTTTACCTTCTTTTTGAAAAATGGGCTGATATCATAACAACCCCGCTTTACACTTCTTATTTAAAAATGTGGTGATTTCGAAAAAAACTTGCTTTACCTTTTATTGAAAGTGGCATGATAACGCAAAAACCCTTCTTTACATTCTTTTTAACATGTGGCATGATAATCGTAACAAAACCCTTCTTTACACTTCTTATTGAACATTTTTCATGTAATCATAAAAACCTTGCTTTTCACTTCTTATTTAACATGGGCGGTAATAAAAAACAAAACCCTTTCTTTACATCTTATTGAAATGTGTGATGTAATCAATAACAAACCCTTTCTTTACCTTCTTTTTGAACTGTGTGCATGAATATAAAAACCTTGCTTTTCACTTTTATTGAACATGTGTGCATGTAATCAATAACAAAACCCTTTCTTTACACTTCCTATTGAACTTGGGTGCTGATAAATTTTAAACAAACCTTGCTTTACATTTTTATTGGCTGTCTGCTTTATAATCAGTACCAAATTGTTTACATTCTTATTTAAATTGTGCATGATAATCATAACAAACCTTGCTTTACATTCTTATTTCATGTGGCTGAATCAGTAACAAACCTTGTTTGCACTTCTTATTGAAAATTTTGCATATAATCAATAACAAACCTTGCTTTTCATTTTATTGGCATTTGGGATGATAAACAGTAAAAACCTGCTTTTTCATTCTTTTTGAACATTTATGCATTTAAACAATAAATACTTGTTTACACTTCTTATTTAACTGTGTTATGTTAATCAGTAACCAAAATTGTTTTTACTTCTTTTTGAACTGTGTGCTTTTAATCAAAAACAAACCTTTCTTTACACTTTTATTTAATTTGTGTCTGTAATCAGTAACAAAACCCTTTCTTTACATTCTTTTGAAAATTGTTCAAAAAATTTAATAACAAACCTTTCTTTTCCTTTTTTTGAACATGTGTCTGATAATCAATAACAAACCTTTTTTTTACACTTTTTTTGAAATGTGTGCATTAATCAATAAAAACCTTGCTTTACATTCTTATTGAACATGTGTGCAGAAATCAGAAAAACCTTGCTTTACACTTCTTTTTGAACATTGGCTTTAAATCAGTAACAAAACCCTTTCTTTTTCCCTTCTTATTGAACATGTTTGTGCATGATAATCAGTAACAAACCTTGTTTACGTTCCCCATTTAGCGATACTGACATGACAAAAAGCAACAACAAAGAAGTTTGTCACAGGGTTCTTCTTGTTGAAAGCATTACACAATAGTGGCACATTTTTTTCCCTTTTATGCATGTTTCGGGGCCCAAAGCACACTTTTGTTTCAGCTCTTCTGGTGGACACATTTTTTACTCGATAAAAAAAACAGTTTTTTTGTTTTTTCTTAAATAAAACCCCTACATAATTAATTTTTTTTTTAAAACTATTTTGTTTTTTACCTTTTTCATTTGAATAACAAAAACACAGTTTGTTAATAATATTCAGATACTGAAATCAGTGCTAACTCTTTTTTTTGAACGAAAAAATACTGGTACACAAACAGCAAAAAAACTTTATTCACATTTTCACACTGAATGCTGTTACTCAGAAATCCAAAAAAAACTTTGTTTTCTTTCAGTTGATTGTGAAGAAACACATTCCCCATGATTGTTTTTTTATCGTTTTTCTCTCTATCGAGGGCCACTCCCACTCACTAGGGCCCCTCCCCTTGCCCCAGTCCCCCAAGAATGTCAAAGACTGGCCCCTTAAAGGGAGATGCCGGGAAGATCCTGCAGGCTGCTGAGTTACGTTTTTTATTTTTTTGTAGAGCTCTGTTGTTTCTCTCTTGAGTCACCCCGTTCTAGGCTCCCCCAAAGCCCCAATAATTCAAGAAGGAAAATGGCACATCTTTTTTTGGGCAGGGCCGAATGAACATCTGTTCTGAACCTGAGGTCGTCATTTCATCGTTCCAGGAACAAATCGCCATGATATGGAAACATTACTGCAAACTACACTATATGCTTCAACTAAGAGGAGAAACCAGATTCCAGATAATATGAAAGTTTGGCATAAATGTCCACCGGTTTTCAAACACTTCCCGTTTAGCCTTCCAAGTAGCTTGGGAGTTGTGGAGAGAGAGATGGGGGGGAGGGGGGCAGGGAGAGAGAGAGAGAGAGAAGAGAGGAGAGAGAAGAGAGAGAAAAGAGAGAGAGAGAGGGGGGGGGGGGGAGAGAGATACGCAGGGAGAGAGACAGAGACACACAGAGATAGACGGAAACACAGATATATAGGGAGAGACAGAGACAGACATACAGACAGAAACAGACAGACAGGAAAGGACAGACATGGACAGACAGACAAACAGAGAGAAAGACGGGGTTTGGGTGTTAATGCAGTGACGTTGCATAGATGCATGTTTGACTGTGCGTCAGAACCATGATTTGTCCTGCTTTCATAACCAGTCTCTGCCGAAAACCCTCAGACATGAGTCAACAGTGAGAGACGCAGACACCGGCAATGCCGGTCAGAAAGTTCCAGCAACTCTTTCGAGTTGCATCCCTTGAGAGGGTAAGACTATTCTGTGTGGTTCCAGCCGTTTCGTTGGAGCTCTTGCTTCACTGATCAAAGGGTAGGAACTGGCCGGGTATCGAAGTGTCCCACGATATGTCAATAGTGAATCTCAACTTTGCATCTGCTTATTGTTATTCTGTGGTGTTTACCAAGACGCAACGGCAGCAGTTGAAGCCAATGTGAATGATGAAGCAGAATGTTAATTTAAGCCTTCTGTCTGTCTTCACCCTCCCCCCCCCCCCCTCTCTCTCTCTCTCTCTCTCTCTCTCTCTCTCTCTCTCTCTCTCTCTCTGATAAAGTGTGTGCATCGTCGTGCGTGCGCGCGTGCGTGCGTGCGGCTTGCTGCGTGCGCGCCGCGTGCGCATGGTGTGGGGTGTGTGGTGTGTGTGTGTTGTGTGTGTGGTGTGTGTGTGTGTGTGGTGTGTGGTGTTTGTGTGTGTGCATATCCAAAGCAAAAAAAAATTTGCACATTTTTGAATGTCCGCTAATCAACAACGTTTTTAATTCTAATCTCAATACAAAGCCAATGACATTAAAAAAATACGTCCGCGAAAAATATAATTTTTTAAAATAGTTAATTGAAAGGGGTGATTCTCACCATTATTGAGCAAAACTAGCCATACGTCAAAACAGGAAACAAGGCAAAATTTAAAGGCCAGTGCGAGCAGACGAACACGACAGCCCCAGGGATTTTGGCCTGCACTCTACTGGCAACAAAACACTAATCAAAGGGGGGCCCCTTTTTTATTGGGGGATGCACACCCCCCTCATTTCACTTTCTTTTTGCCGGGGATGTCTGATTCAACAGAAAGGGCATCGCAGTCTTTGGGCCTTTTGGGGAAACACTCCATTTTGGGGTTTCAAAAAAACTTCCCTTTTAGCGTTTGTGTTTAATTTCGTTTTTTGTTTTTCACATTTTTATCAGAGCCAACCCCGCTTTTGCGGCAGAGAATGAGACCCCGAGTTCGGCCTAAGGTATTGGGACTTTTTTTTCTTGTCCTTGTCAATGTAAGACTTTCTTTTTTTTTAACCTGGCATTTGCAACCAGGCCACAGCCCCGAAAGGAAAAAAGTATCGCCTATACCGTAAATACCGGGAAATACCCTTTTCAAAGGGGAGTATGGAAACTTTCTTTACTTCGTTCCCAGATACCTTTTGTTGAGGCCGGGAGTTTGAATTGGGCAGAGGGTGCGCCCCAAAAAAAGAAATATTTAATTGATTTAAGTAATGTGTGGTCGTAGGGAAATAGAAACTACATCCCTGGGGGTGTAAGGGTGTTTTTTGATCATTTTGTGACGTCACCCCCCAAAGCTGACATCAAATTAGTTGGGGTTTTGCACTAGCCAAAGACGCAAAACTGTTATTTTCTCAAAAGACAGCACTGCAATTAAGGTCGTAAATCTCTTTATCCTAATATCCCATGCTATCAGGAGCAGATTGACAACAATATTAAAAGTTAATCTCCGGCGCTTAATGGATCAATCAAATGTCGGGCCCAACCTGGGGCCCCGTTCAAGATTCTTTTTTCATCATGTTCCCTCCCCCCCCCCCCCCCCCCCCCCCCAAACTGGTTCTGACATGGATGTTTGGGAGAGTGCAGGGGATCGATTTTGGGGCCCTTTGCAAAGCGCCTCGTGTAATCATGAATATGTACCTAAACGCCTCTAATCATGAAAACATTTTTAGGGGGAGCAAGAATTGGGGGATACTTTTAGAATTACGGGAATATGGGTAACAGGAATACCCCCCACCAACAGTTGGACTTGGTTTGAAAAATCCTGCCGTACATCACTTGTTATCAATAAACAGAACTACCAATATCTGAGTTTAGGTGTCAGCCCCAAACTCACCACGAGCCTGCATGTGCAACCCAACCCTGAGCCCATT
>CM031599.1:58952683-58965183 GCA_018398815.1 Conus ventricosus | reverse complement strand
ACTTATTGTCTAAATCTACATGAATTCATCAATATCTGAACTCAGATTTCAGCACAACGAACCCACCTGTGGCCCCGTCTTTGCGCTGGTTGGTCTTTCCCAAACAGATAGGCTCCTTTCACATTAGTCTGTTAGCTGGAACCAGTAGCATGTGTCTTGATGGGCTTAAGCATAAAAAAGAAGAGAGATCAACTTTCAGACACAAGAAACTTTCCGAGAACAATCCCATCGTATCTGTCTGTAAGCACTCAGTTCCTTGACGCATGTTTTGTTTATTGTATTTTTTGTTGTTTTTTTTTTGTTTTTTTTTTTCCTTTATGGTGTGCTGCCCAATGTTGCCTTCAGTAAACACATTTGGGTCTAGATGGGTGGTTTTTTTTCCTCCCTTTTCTCCCGCTTATTTTTTTCCTTTCATTTTGTTTTCTTCTGACTTGTTTGGGTTTTGGATTCGTCCTCTTTTGCTCTTCTCTTCTCTTCTCCGGGGTCTGGTCATCGTAACAGCTATATCTCATCTCGTCACCATATCATCATAGTCGTCATCGCCGCTGAGATTATCGTCATATCGTCGTCATTTTCTTTTATCTGTTTCTGTTCTTCACTTTTCTCTCCGTTTGTGTTTTCAACTTTGGGTTTTCTTTTTCCCCTTTCTCACAGTCTGAAGGATGAACCAATTCTTTCTCTGCCCCCCCCTTCTCTCTTCACTCCTCTTTTTCCTCTCTCTCTCTCTTCCTCTCTCTCTCTCTCTATCTCTCTCCTCTCTCTCTTCTTTTCCCCTTGTCCTCTTTCTCCCCTTCTCTCTCTCTCCTCTTACACACACACACCACACACACACATCTCTTTTCTCTCTCTCCTCCCTTTTCCTTCTCCTCTCCCCCTCTCTCTCTCCTCATCTCTCTTTCCCTCTCCACTTAGTTAGGGGAAAAATTTTTCCCCGCGGGAAACGCTCAGCAGGGCCCTTTTTGCGGTTTTTTTTTTGCATACATGGCTTTTCTCATGCTTTTTTTTTTGCTGTCCTTTTCTCTTTTTTGTATAAAAAAACCTGAACAAAAATCAAAAGAATGTACACCACACCCACACACACCAACACCACAACAACACACACACACCCAAAAAACCCGCACACACGCACGCACGCACCACGCCGACCACGCACACACGCACGCACGCCGAAACCACACCACATAAAAATAGATATATTAAAACCCAAAGGTAGGGAACTCTTACTCTACAAAAGAAAATTACACATGGGCTTTCCCTGGGGGGTCGTTATTCCCACTGACTTTTTAATTTTTCTGAGTACATTTACCCCAAAAATTAAAGAACATAAAACTATCCAATATCGAAAAAATGCAAGGATGAAATGCATTAAAAAAGTACACCGCCCAATCACAAAACATTTCAAAAAGTTATATAAAAAGAATTAAAATACCCTTTCTCTTACTGACTGAAAATGGTTTCAAATATCAACGAAAAAAACACACATGAGTTATTTAATACTGTCTGATCCGTTAATAGCCTTTATTTCAATCAACGGAACCCATTAAAAAACAAAAGGGTGAAATTCCTTGGGTAAATTTAACATAAAGTTGTCAGGAATTTTTCATAGACTTTCTAACAAAACACAAAAACTTTAAATCTTTTAAATTTTAGCAAGCATGTTTGGGCTCAGGACACAAATTACTTTTTTTGCCCCTTTTCACCGCACGGGTTTAGATCAAATTAACGTATGCCAAAAGGGGTGTTCTTCAGGCACATAAATCTTACTAAAAAAACTTCAAGTATTGATTCCAAAGCTATAAAAAACCTGGGACTCCCATCCATCCTCTTGTACAAAATCATACCGTCCCTGCTGGATATTCCACGGGAAGAATATGGGAATCTTGCTCACCAAATTGTTATAAGAAGTTCTTCTATCAATAATTTACCCCCTAAAATATATATTAAAATCGGACACTGATTTTCCAAAAGGCAAAAAAATTATATTCAAACGCTTTTTGAACATATACTTCCTCGATTTTAGAATCCTCAGATATCAAACTAACATCTATTGAAAACGTCTGTTGTTCTCCTGTCCCCCCTGGAAACTAATACAACCTTTTTGATATGAGATACGATTTAACAAAGGCTGAAAATACTAATTTATTTATCCAATAAAAAAAATGTTTTTTTTTCATATACTATTCCCAACCATTTAAGATATAACATGGTATTAATCGATGAACATGCGGGTGCAGCAACTTTACCCGCCTTAACAAAGAAAAGTCTTTTATCTCGAAAAAACAAATCTATATTCACGGCCGGTTATTTGCTATAATTATGGTTTTAATTTTTGGTTGTGGATTACCCTCAATTTTTTTAAAGTTGTTTTATGTGTAATTCCAAGTCAGTTCTTATGCAAAAGAAGAATTTTTAAATTAAAAGTTCGACCGAGATGATCACTGAAATAAATAATTTTTTACATTTCCCCTCGTCGAGACACCGAAATAACATTTTTTGGGTGCCCTCCCCCTGTGGGGGTTTTTATTTGAAAAGGGTTTATGTTCCCGCAAAAAAGAGGGGCAAAATGATCTCAGATTCGCATTTTTTTTAATTCTCTATGCAGTGCAAAGGGGCTAACTTTGGGGAAAAAGACAAATTTCTCATTTTCTTTTTTAGAAAAGAAAGTGGGTGTTTTGGTTTAAACGATGAAAGAAAAAAAATTTATGAAATTTAATAATACGACCAAAACATTTTCCGAAGACGTCAGATAATTTCCCTTTATCTGTAATGGAAATTGGATTGTTTGAAAACAAAGTATTCCAAAAAAAAAATTGTATAATGGGCATAGTTTTTAATTGAACACTTCTTTGTGAACTAAATGAAAAAAAATTTATTCCAAATACGTCTGAAACCCATTCAAAATGTTTTCCGTAGCAAGTGAAACATACTTTCTTTTGCACACAAAAGTCCCCCAAATTGGCAAATACTGATAATCGAAACATCAGTGGGGAACAGAACAGAAATTATTGTTTGATTTTTCTTTTTGTTTTTTTGGGTGGGAGATTTTTTTTTTAATTTTTTTTACTTTGATTAAGTGGGTATTTATTTTTGTTTATTTGTAGATAAGTTAATTTTTTTGACTCGTTGTGTAACCTTTTTTTCCAACCCCATTTTTTTTTTTGTTAATATCACGTAAGTGGGAAAACGAAAAAAAAAACAACAACAACAACAACAACAAAAACAACAACAAAAACAACACAACACACACACACACACACACCAAACACACACACACACACACACCCCAACACACCCCACACAAAACACAACGAAACACGACCCTTTTCTCAAGGTTACAACTACAGATGATAAAAATAACACACGTGCCCGCCTGATAAATTCTGAAGAATTTTCAAGGTGTGTGGGAAAGGGAGACCAAAATAAGCTGGGCAACACTCCTTTTTTTTTTTTGTTCAATTTCTTTTTCATAAAAATTGTTGGTAGGATGTGTGGGACGAAAGGGTTGTGCGTTTTAGACACAAAAGGCATGAAATTTTTCTCTCTCTCTCTCTCTCTCTCTCTCTCTCCTCCTCTCCTCTTCTCTTCTCTCTCTCTCTCCTCTCTCTCTCTCCTTTTCTCCCCGTGGCAATACGTTGTTTTCTTTTCTTCATTCTTTCTTCTCCCTCTGTCTCCTCTCTTTGTTTGCTCTCTGTCGTCGATCGTCGGGCTGTTATCCGTCGTCCTTTATCTGTCTCTGTTTCTGTCTCTGTTTCTGTCTCTTCTGTCTGTCCCCGTCTGTTTCTGTCTTCTGTCCTCCTCCTCTCCTCTCTTCCCCTCTCTCTCTCTCTCTCTCTCTCTCCTCTCCTCTCTCTCTTTCGGTCTCCTGTCTCTCCGGTTCTGTCGGTCTGTCTGTCTGTCTTCCTCTCTCCCCTCTCTCTTCACTCTCTATTATGTCTCTGTCTCTCCGTTATCTTCTGTCTGTCTGTCTGCTGTCTGTCCTCCCCTCCCCTCTCTCCTTTCTTCCTTTTCCTTCCCCTTTTCTTCTCCCCTCTCTCTCCCCTTTTTCTCTTCTCTCTCTCCTCTCTCTCTCTCCTCCCCTCTCTCTCTCCTCTCGCTTAGTTTTTCCCGTAAGTGATGCGAAAAATTGACATCATGCAGGTTAGAATTTATAGCTTTAAAAGAATTTTTCGTGTTAAAAGGGAAAAGAGAAACATCCTTCTTACTGATCTCTCTGAGTTCTCTTGTTCCTCCAAACGTGTGTTGGGGCTGAACTCCGAACTAAGAAATAGAAAGCCATAAAACACTCACCGGGGGTTTTTTCATGCCACTTCCCTCAACAAATCTGTTGTTTTTTTTGTAAGTTATGTTTAAAGGGGGAAAGATTTCAAAGTTTGCCCTACTTCCTTTCTGTAAAAGAAAGGATTTTTTTAAGGTTTTTTTTTTTTATTGTTCTATTTTTTTCATACTCTCTTACCTGTGGTCTTGGATTGTAAACGTGTCCTTTTGGGCTTAGATAGTAAGAAGATAGATAGGTAAAATAAAGACAACAAATACATAGATAAAAACATAGTTCCTTAAAAATGGGGAGCGTGTGGTGTGTGTGTGGGGTGTGTGGTGTGTGTGTTGTGGGGGTGGGTTGTGTGGGGGGGGTGCGCCGCAACCCGGACACGCAACCCCCACACCACACGCGCGCGCGCGCCACACACACGACACAAAAACCCCATTAACACAGAAAAATTTTTATAATAAATAGAGAGAGAGAGAAAAGAGAGAGAGAAGGAGAAGAAGAGGGGAAGGGGAGGGGGGAAAGAGAGAGAGAGAGAAGAGAGAGAAGAGAAGAGAGAGAGAAACCCCTGACTGGTTACTGTGGAAATTCTTCCACGTAACTCGTCATTGGCTTTCTGCCACTCTGGAAAAAGTTTGATGGAAACACCAGCTAAATTTTTCTTTTGGACACGGAATTATTATTTTTTCCCTAGTCTTCTTCTTCTTCTCCGTCTATTTTCTTTTCCTCCTCTCTTCTGTTCTCCTTTGCTTTCCCATCTGCCCCGTCCATTTTAAAACCCTTTCCCCATTTTTCTTTTTTTTCTGTTTTTTAATAAAATAACGATGGAAATGACGACGTTATTGACTAACCCTGATGACTGACGATGACAACGAGACATGATGTTAAGACACCCCACCCAAAAAAAAAAAAAAAAAAGAAACAGCTAGAAAAGAGAAAAGAAGAAGAAAAAAGGGGGGTGGGGAAGGCGGCTAGGTTTGATGTTGAGAAAAAGGCAAGCATGGATAAAAGTGAGATCAACAGAGAAAGAAAAACAAAAGAAAGACAGACGAAATCACACAAAAAAGAAAAAGAAGTGAAAATTTGAAGTCAGGCTCTCAGGAGAGCGCCCCCCCCCCCCCCCCCCCCCCCCCCCCCCCCCCCCCCCCCCCCCCCCACAGTCAAAGTCCAAAGAATCATGGATTCGTCCTTTCATTCAGATTGGCACAACGGATTCTCAACAAACTTGAAACGACTTCATCATTGGGCCACATTCTATCCTTGCAGCAAGTTTCGTTAAAAAATCAGTTCGTAACTTTGTTTTAATGTAATTTTGCTAGGCGGATCTTGGATCCAGCTTTTAAGCCGGATACGCACCACAGATCTGCGAGGAAATGAGACCAGAGAAAAAGAGGATGATAGGAAAAAAAAAAGAGAAATATTTATAAATATAGAATGAGAACGGGGGGGAAAAACAGATAGAAAGGCCACTAGAAAGAGAGAAAGAACACAGTGAAAACTGGATGGACACTTGTGAAATGGCAAACCTCCGCCAAGATCAATATAGCCCTCTGATCCAAATCCACTCTGTGATCCACAGTCAGCGTTGATCCACATCCCCGCCTTGGATCTGCACCAAACTGGATCTGCACCAAATTGGATTGTGTCCGTCCTTCGGCCACATTTCATCTTTCCATCGAGTTCGCTGAAATCGGTACTGTAGTTTCCAGGTAAAGTCATCTTTTCATCGAGTTCGCTGAAATCGGTACTGTAGTTTCCAGGTAAAGTCATCTTTTCATCGAGTTCGCTGAAATCGGTACTGTAGTTTCCAGGTAAAGTCATCTTTCATCGAGTTCGCTAAAATCGGTACTGTAGTTTCCAAGTAAAGTCATCTTTTCATCGAGTTCGCTGAAATCGGTACTGTAGATTCCAGGTAAAGTCATCTTTCATCGAGTTCGCTGAAATCGGTACTGTAGTTTCCAGGTAAAGTCATCTTTTCATCGAGTTCGCTGAAATCGGTACTGTAGTTTCCAGGTAAAGTCATCTTTTTATCGAGTTCGCTGAAATCGTACTGTAGTTTCCAGGTAAAGTCATCTTTTCATCGAGTTCGCTGAAATCGGTACTGTAGTTTCCAAGTAAAGTCATCTTTTCATCGAGTTCGCTGAAATCGGTACTGTAGTTTCCAGGTAAAGTCATCTTTTCATCGAGTTCGCTAAAATCGGTACTGTAGTTTCCAGGTAAAGTCATCTTTTCATCGAGTTCGCTGAAATCGGTCCTGTAGTTTCCAGGTAAAGTCATCTTTTCATCGAGTTCGCTGAAATCGGTCCTGTAGTTTCCAGGTAAAGTCATCTTTTCATCGAGTTCGCTGAAATCGGTACTGTAGTTTCCAGTAAAGTCATCTTTTCATCGAGTTCGCTGAAATCGGTACTGTAGTTTCCAGGTAAAGTCATCTTTTCATCGAGTTCGCTAAAATCGGTACTGTAGTTTCCAGGTAAAGTCATCTTTTCATCGAGTTCGCTAAAATCGGTACTGTAGTTTCCAGGTAAAGTCATCTTTCCATCGAGTTCGCTGAAATCGGTACTGTAGTTTCCAGGTAAAGTCATCTTTCCATCGAGTTCGCTGAAATCGGTACTGTAGTTTCCAGGTAAAGTCATCTTTTCATCGAGTTCGCTGAAATCGGTACTGTAGTTTCCAGGTAAAGTCATCTTTTCATCGAGTTCGCTAAAATCGGTACTGTAGTTTCCAGGTAAAGTCATCTTTCCATCGAGTTCGCTGAAATCGGTACTGTAGTTTCCAGGTAAAGTCATCTTTTCATCGAGTTCGCTGAAATCGGTACTGTAGTTTCCAGGTAAAGTCATCTTTTCATCGAGTTCGCTAAAATCGGTACTGTAGTTTCCAGGTAAAGTCATCTTTCCATCGAGTTCGCTGAAATCGGTACTGTAGTTTCCAGGTAAAGTCATCTTTTCATCGAGTTCGCTGAAATCGGTACTGTAGTTTCCAGGTAAAGTCATCTTTTCATCGAGTTCGCTAAAATCGGTACTGTAGTTTCCAGGTAAAGTCATCTTTTCATCGAGTTCGCTAAAATCGGTACTGTAGTTTCCTGTAAAGCTGCTCAGCCACAGATGATCGGTAAGAAAGTAAGACCAGAAAAAAAAGGGATGATAGAGAAAAGATCAACATTGAAAAATTCGGAACGGAAAAAGAGAGGAAAACAACAGAAAGAAAGACTAACAAACAAACAGACAATGAACAACGCAGACATCCGCCAACGTCCAAAGGAACATGGATCCGTCCTTTATCCAGATCCGCTCCATGGATTCAACCCAAGCTTTGAATGGTTCGTCACCAGGCCATACCCCATGTTTGCACGAAGTTTCATAAGAAATCTGGTCAGTAATTTTCTTGATGTAATGTTGCTGAACGGATCTTGGATCAGCCCTTTAAATCGGATCTGCCCCTACAGATCCGCAAAAAAGTAAGACCAAACAAAAATGGACGAGAAGTAAAGGAAAAATTGTATGAACGTGGAATGGGAAGAGAGAGGAAAACAAAACAGAAAAGGCAAGTAGAAATGAGGAGAAAAAGTGAAAACTAGTGGAGCCCCTTGGGGAGCGTAGACTTCCACCAAGAGAGATAGGACCACGGGATGTGTACCAGCACCAAGGATCTCTAAGACAGACAGCACCATGGATCCGCTCTTTGATGTGTATCTATACCACGGATCTCCACCAAGAGAGACAGCACCATAGATCCACCCTTTGATGTGTGTCTGCACCACGGATCTTCACCAAGACAGACATCACCATAGATCCACCCTTTGATGTGCATCTTTACCACGGATCTCCTTCAAGAGAGACAGCACCATAGATCCACCCTTTGATGTCTGTTTGCACCACCGATCTTCACCATGAGAGACAGCACCATAGATCCGCCCTTTGATGTCTGTTTGCACCACCGATCTTCACCAAGAGCGACAGAACCATAGATCCGCCCTTTGATGTGTGCTTGCACCACCGATCTTCACCATAGTCTAGGCTGATGTTGGAACTTTACTATAGCGATCGTTCACTTCGTTACCATTTTATGAAATTTACAGTATAAATACTTCGTTAAATGCTTTTTTAATTAAGAGGATGACACACGCTGTCCGAGTTTGTTTTCATAATGAAAATAAGAAAACAAAACAGGACTCTATGATGTTGCGAATGTTGCAAAAGTGCGAAGGTGCGTAGTAATCGCTCATGCGTTGACCCCGGCTAACCTGAATTCAGCGAATCAGACATCGAGAACACAAGCTAGCACGAACTGAGCAGACGACAGTTCATGCGATGCTCGTATGATGGATAAATTGTTATAATTTACTCAGGTAAGGTATTTAACACTTGTAATTATCAGTGTATGTGTGTGTATTTGTTTCTGTTTCTGTGAGAACACGCTGCACCATCCAGACAGACTGGCGTTGGCAGCGGGATGCTGGCACGCGCAGTGGTAGTAGCCATTCTACTGACGAGCAGGGCGTTGGGCTAGGTTGAACAATAAACGCGTATTGGCGTGGCATTCCGTTGACGTCATGAACTAACCCATGTGAAATGGAAGAGTCCTAAACTGGAACGACCCACATGGCTTACTTTTCGTTTAACGTACATTTTGAGACAATGGCTTGGCAATTAGATAGCAAGCACAGCGTTGTTTTCTTTGTGTGTGTGTGCCTTCGATGGAAAGAATCGGGTTTTTTTTTTTAGTCCCCATTCTGTGAATTTGTTGCAAGTAGCCAGAGTGGACGATCAAAGCTTATTATGGAGCTGGTTCCAGTCTCCAACACCAAGTAGTGTGTGTGTGTGAGTGTGTGTGTGTGTGTGGTGTGTGTGTGTGTGTGTGTGTGGTGTGTGAGAGAGAGAGAGAGAGAGAGAGAGAGAGAGAGAGAGAGAGAGAGAGAGAGTTTTAATGCCCTGGCCACTCGTTTTTATGCTGAAAGATTTCTTTGTTGAACTTTTCAAGGTTTTATTATAAGTGCATTTTAACTGTGCATGTACAATGTAGATTATGGGGGATGCAAAATGTCAGGCGAGCAGGGAGGGAGGGGGGGGAGGGGGGGGGGAGAAGTGCTCAGATGTGCGAGGGTGTGTGTTTGCACACACCATGTATACTTTTTGAAACAGTGTATACTGCCTACAATGTAAGCACATATTAAATTGTTTTAATAGCATAATTTTATTACGTGTGTGTGTGTGTGTGTGTGTGTGTGTGTGTGTGTGTGTGTGTGTGTGTGTGTGTGTGCATGCGCGCGCGTGCGTGCATGCGTGCGTGTGTGTGGTGTGTGTGTGTGTGTGTGTGTGTGTGTGTGTGGTGTGTGTGTGTGTGTCTGTGTGAACACGCTCTCTCTCTCTCTCTCTCTCTCTCTCTCTCTCTCTCTCTCTCTCTCTCTCTCTCTCTCTCTCTCTCTCTCTCTCTCTCTCTCTCTCTCTCTCTTTCGATGTGTATGTATGTGTGTTGAGTTGGGCAGAGTAGGACCAATAGGATATTACAGAAGTATGCTCATTATCATAATGCAAATATAATTTTCCTACTTCAGACTCTGTATACTTAACCCGAGGGCAACCAGGTTCAAGTCGCCCCAAACACATCTACAAAAGATGAACCCCAGCACAACGGCGAACGACTTTTCCAGTGTCAAAGAGCCGGAATGTTCCGAGGAATTTCAAGGACGCCTGCCTGTTATCCCTGAAGAAAAAACTACAGCAGGAGACAACAACGTGTCGCCATGGACTACAATGTGTGCACCTGTTGCTGAGGAGTCAAGCATGCAAGCAACAGATCATACAGAAACTATTATACTTCAGGATCATGCATGTTGTTCGAGTGTTTCACCAGAAATATTGAATGTGAACTGGTATCTATGCGTTTTCTGTCAAACTGACAAAGAGGAAAAAGTGATTGATCCATCACATGGAAGCAAATTTAGTAAGAAGTCAGGTATAGCGACAGGATATAAAAATACAGTCGAAAACATTTTCAAACTTCACGCACTTGGCAGACTGACCCTTCCAATCAGAAAACAGCTTTTGGATGAAGGTCCTGATATGCTTACTACATGTGAAGCAAACAAAGCTGTGTGGCACAGAACTTGTCGAAATAAAATAGATAACCAAAAGGTAGAACGTGCAATGAAGACAGCTCAGAAACGTGAACATAAACAGGAGCATCACAAAAGTCCAGTTAAAACTCGAAAGATGTCGGGGCAGAGTCTTGAAAGAACACAAAGCTGTTTTTTCTGTGGAGAAGATGATCGATCAGGACAGTTGTTCAGTGCTCGCTCATTTTCTGTTGATAAAACGATACGTGAGTATGCAGAGATTTTGCAAGACAGAGTACTTCTCGGAAAACTTTCAGAAGGGGGCATGCATGCACTGGATGCTAAGTACCATTCCAAATGTAAGCTTGCTTTACACAACCGCTACAGACTGCATCAAAGGAAACAGAGTAGTAGCAATGGTCCCACTGACCGGAGTCTTGAAGCTACAGTTCTCAGTGAACTTGTTTTCTTCATTGAAGAAGAGAGAAACAATTCAGATCTTTCACTTTTCAAATTGTCCGAACTCTGCAAAATGTATGACAACAGAATGCTTGATCTGGATCCAGTATATGATAGAAAGGTCAATCCAACCAGACTGAAAGAAAGACTTCTTAGTCAAATTCCAGATCTGCAAGCACAGAGGCAGGGAAAGAAAGTTGTTTTGCTCTTTGATGCTGACATGAGCAACATAGTCAGTGCTGCCACTCAAGCTGATGATAATGCTGTGCACATTGCACGAGCTGCACAAATTGTGCGCAGAGACATTCTCTCAAAAGAATACAGTTTTGATGGCACATTTACTTCAGAGGCAGCAGAAACTGTAGTTCCACCTAGTCTTCGTGCTTTTATTGGCATGGCTATGCATGGAGGTCAGTTTGAAGCTGAAAGTGCCCACAATGGTGCAAAATTAAAATCCGTTTTGTCTGTCTCAGAGCTAATGATGTTCAATACAAAAAAGAAAGATGTTGGAAACAAGATTCACTCTTCTTCAAAACAATATCACCCCAAACCCGAGAAACACCACTGGCTATCTACATTAGCCTGATGATATACTTCCGGACAAGGCAGAGGGAAACAATCAATAAACTGACTGAACTGGGTCTGTGTATCTCCTACAGCAGAACGATGGAAATTGTCACTCAGCTTGGTAACTCTGTGTCTTCAAGGTTTGAGGAGGAGCGGTGTGTGTGTCCACCAAAGCTGAATGAAGGACTCTTCACTGTTGGGACTGTGGATAATCTTGACCACAACACATCGTCCTCTGCGGTCCAAAGACTCTTTTCACGGCACTGCCATCTCTCTTGTGCAGCTTCCAACAGTCAACAATCCTGGCAAACCAAGAAAACACCTCTGATCATTCCCAGAGCAAGCAAAAAGGTCACCTTGCTGCCTGCAGAATACACTGATCTCCCAGAAGCTAGCCTCACCAGAGACTGTTATGCACCGGAAACCGTTGGTGATCTGAAGGCTCAGTCTGATGCCCTTATGACTTCTATGGCAAAGGAAAACGAGTGGTTATCAAATGTTGAAGCTTTGGTAAGTAGAGACAGTCTTGATGCGGAAGACTTCATTTCATGGGCTGCGTTTCATGCTAGCACACAGCAAGTGGAAAGACCTGTCTCCAAAATAGCTCTGCTGCCACTTTTCACAGAGAAAGCACAGTCAGCTGTCATGATACTTCACGCCATGAACCTCATCAGAGTAGCCATACAGAGACGAAATCAATTTGGGTTTCGAAATGTTATCGTAAATTTAGGATATTTTCATAGATGCTTAATACATTTAGAATAGTATATAATAGCCATCAAAACATTTCCGATCGCATGTGTCATTTTCTAAGTCAAAAGACGACACCAAAAGCTGCTTTGTGTACCAAATTTGACGAAATCATACGAAACAGAACAATAGTTTCGACATCAAAATAAATTGCATAAAATTCCAATGATGCACAAAAATGTTTGCGTAGTATATACTTTAAAAGAGTACATGTTTATTACCATATTGCACAAATGGTTCCTATACACCATTTATAGCATGTCACAATTACATAGTGTACTATTTGTTGTAAAAACTCAGATTGTTTTCTCATAACTTAAGATATTTCAATACAAGCTTAATAAGTTTTGAGCAGTATACATTTAACCTTCAAAACGTAGTCCGATCACGTGTGTCATCCTCTTAATC
>CM031599.1:58940183-58945183 GCA_018398815.1 Conus ventricosus | reverse complement strand
GTGTGTGTGTGTGTGTGTGTGTGCGTGCGAGTGCGTGCGTGTGCCAGAGTGTTCGCTGTGTACGTGCATCTGCATGTATATGTGCACGCGCAAATGGGCACATCCGTGTGTTTGTGTGTCTTCGGAAATATTGCCCGCCCCTTCCTGAGCTGAAGGTGATATAACTGCCGGAGCTACTATCTCATTGGCTTAAGGGCAAGATGGATAATGTGCTCTTAGTGTAAGAGGCCCCTTTGAGCTCGCTGTCGATTTCCTCTTCCCAAGGTTCTCCTAAAGTCCAAGTAGCTGTGTATTTCGGGGAGGGAAGAACCGCTGTCCCTTTGTCCGAGTCACTCGTCTTTCAGGACTCAAACCATCCCAGGCTGGACAACAAACGAACCTCTTTGTGACCCAGGCACTGAGACCAGAACAAACACCCTTTGGCCCCTGTAATCTTGCGTATCTGTGTTATCCCTGTCAACGTCCTGGCGACTACTTTCCTTGGCCATGGCGTGCTTTCCCTTGGTTCCAGACAGCTGAATGCCAGGCTCCCCTGCTTCGTTGTGAGCTGTCCTGAGTCTAGCCAAGTGCCCAGTAGCCATGATCATTTAACTGCTCTGGACATTCTTTCATCAGGTGTAAAGGAGAGACGGGCCACGCACGAGAGAGAAAGAGAAAAAATTCTCCCCTCTGCATATTTATCCCTGGACGATCTCGAAGGTGGAGGTAGGTGTCCTTGAATACCACCTTATTATGAAATCCTTTCCCCCATATCGATGGATCCCCTGCTCAATACTCCCCCTGCTTCTTCATGCATGTGTATCTTTCTGTGTGTGTGCATGCACGTGTCTTTCACTGTGGTATGAGAAAGACTTCATTTTGCCCCCCCCCCCCCCCCCCACACACCTCCCACGAACAATAGGTTCTTGCTGTGTTGTTGGCAGAGGAGTATTGAGCAGCGGGGATATTGCGCAGGTGCATCGAGCAGAGGGCGGGGGGGGGGGGGGTATCGAGCAGGGGGATTATCGTGCAGGGGGAGTATTGAGCAGGGGGAGTGTTGAGTATTGAGCAGGGGGAGTATTGAGCAGGGGGGATATTGAGCAGGGGGAGTATTGAACAGGGGGAGTGTTGAGTATTGAGCAGGGGGAGCATTGAGCAGGGAGAGTGTTGAGTATTGAGCAGGGGGAGTATTGAGCAGGGGGAGTGTTGAGTATTGAGCAGGGGAGTATTGAGCAGGGGGAGTATTGAGCAGGGGAGTGTTGAGTATTGAGCAGGGGGAGTATTGAGCAGGGAGAGTGTTGAGTATTGAGCAGGGGGAGTATTGAGCAAGGGGAGTGTTGAGTATCGAGCTGGGGGATTATCGTGCAGGGGGAGTGTTGAGCAAGGGGAGTGTTGAGTATTGAGCAGGGGGAGCATTGAGCAGAGGGAGTATCGAGCATGAGGAGTATCGTGCGGGGGAAGTATTGAGCAGAACTGTGCGGGGGAGGGGGGGGGGGTATTGAGCAAGGGGAGTATCGAGCAGGGGAGCATCGTGCGGGATATTGAGCAGGATTGGGCGTGGGCGGGGGGGGGGGGGGGGGGGGGGTATTAAGCAGGGGGAGTATCGAGGAGGGGGAGTATCGAGCAGGGGAGCATCGTGCGGGAGAGTATTGAGCAGGATTGGGCGTGGGCGGCAAAAAAAAAAGGCAAGACTCTTGGCCTCCCCCACCCCCACTTCCCGTCCTTCCAGCAGTTTTTTTTTCTCTCCGTATATTGAAGATCCTTCTGTCTTGCAGACTGTACTGCTCCCTCACGCAAACCTGTCACCGTGCATTACCAGTGTGTGCAGAGGGAGTATCGAGGAGGGGGAGTATCGAGCAGGGGAGCATCGTGCGGGAGAGTATTGAGCAGGATTGGGCGGGGGCGGGGTGGGGGGTGGGGTATTAAGCAGGGGTAGTATCGAGGAGGGGGAGTATCGAGCAGGAGAGCATCGTGCGGGAGAGTATTGAGCAGGATTGGGCGGGCCGGGGGGGGGGGGGTTATTAAGCAGGGGGAGTATCGAGGAGGGGGAATATCGGGCAGGGGGGCATCGTGCGGGGGGAGAATTGAGCAGGGA
The DNA here is from genome assembly GCA_018398815.1 of Conus ventricosus. Taxonomy (NCBI): domain Eukaryota; kingdom Metazoa; phylum Mollusca; class Gastropoda; order Neogastropoda; family Conidae; genus Conus; species Conus ventricosus. The sequence goes on along the minus strand of CM031599.1, from coordinate 58,943,109 downwards.
GAGTATTGAGTGGGGAACTATCGTGCAGGGGAATGTTGAGCAGGGGGAGTATCGAGGAGGGGAGCATTGAGCATGGGGAGTATCACGCAATGGGAGTACTGAGCAGGGGAAGTATCAATACGCTCCCAAGGTCCGAACGGACAGCGAACTATTAAGGTTCACCGTGTCTGTGGCACGGTATGATCAAAGACGGAGCCTATCCCTCTCTGCTGCCCATTTCACTCTGCCGGCCATCGCTCTCTGCCGCCATCTCTCTCTGCCGCCCATCGCTCTCTGCCGCCCATGTCTCTCTGCCGCCTTAACGTTTCCTGATCAAAAATGAGGTACCCAGTTACCGCTGGGCGGACTAAGAGAGGTCACAAACCGTCAAAAATCCGGTCTCCCCCGAGTGCCACGAGTGATTCCAATTTAAGACTGTCAGCTCCTCAGACAAACGCTCGTACCATTTCACTCTGGGACCCTCTCTCTCCCTTTCTGTTTCTCTCTGTCTCTCTGTCTCTGTCTCTTCCCCTCTCTCTATCTCGCTCTATCCCTCTCTCTTTCCACTTCTCTCTGCCTCTCTGGTCTCTCCCTCTCTCCCCCTATCCCTCTCTCTCTCTTCACTTCTTCTCTCTCTCTCTCTCTCTCTCTCTCTCTCTCTCTCTCCTCTCTCTCTCTCTCTCTCTCTCTCTCTCTCTCCCTCTCCCTCTGTGTGTGTGTGTGTGTGTGTGTGTGTGTGTGTGTGTGTGTGTGTGTGGGGTGTGTGTGTGTGTGTAAGACCCTGTGTGTCTTGTATGTATGTGGGGAAATGTATGCGCGTGTATGTGCGTGTTATTGCGCTTGCGTATGTGTGTTTTTGGGGGTTATGTGTTGTTGTTGTTACTGTTGTTGCTCTTGTTGTTTCACAGAATATGGGTCAAACAGAATGGGGAAGAAAACCTGCGAGTGTAAACGGTCAATCTAATTAAAACGTGCAAAAGGTCTACATTATATTCATTGACAGTTGCAAAAAACACGAACTGTTGCGGAGACAAAAAAAAAAGAACGAGTATCTCAAGGAAGTGAAAAAAAATAAATTTACTGAAACTGCCCTCAGCTTAAGAGGCCCAGTGGGCATTAAGAGGACAGTGGCATTAAGAGGACAGTGGGCATTAGAGGACGTGGGCATTAAGAGGACATGGGCATTAGAGGACAGTGGCATTGGGGACGTGGCATTGAGGACAGTGGGCATTAAAGGGTGGGGAAGGTGGGGGGGAGCCTACGAAGCCCTGAATGCTTCTTCTTCTCTCCCTCTCTCTCTCCCCCTTCATCCTCTCTCTCTCTCTCTCTCTCCCCTCTCTCTCCATCCTCTGTTGTGTGTGTGTGTGTGTGTGTGTGTGTGTGTGTGTGTGTGTGTGTTTTGGGGTGTGTGTGTGTGCCCTGTGTCTGTGTCTGTGTCTGTGTGTGTCTCTCTTTTCTCTCTCTCTCTCTCTCTCTCTCTCTTGTCTTCACTTGTCTCTCTCTCTCTCTCTCTCTCTCTTCTCTCTCTTCTTCTCTCTCTCTCTCTCCTCTCTCTCTCTCTCTCTTTTCTCTCTCTCTCTCTCTCTCTCTCTCCCCTCTCTCTGTGCATCTCTCTCTGTGTCTCTGTCTCTATCTTTCTGTCTCTCTCTATCTTTCTGTCTCTGTCTCTCTTTCTAAAACCTCTCTCTCTCTCTCTCTCCAATTTTCGAAACTGGCTGATAAAATGACTGTGCTGACGGACAGGGAGTTCAGGGGGAGGCTGGAGAGGAGGGAGGTTGCGGGGCCCAAACGACCTGACGCGAACGACAAGCCGGCATTGTGGCACAAGCCAAGAAGGATGGCAGTCAGCCTACTTCTCCAAGGGGAGGCTGATCGTGGGCCCCTAAAAGACCCGACTCGAGGACGTATGCCGAGGCGACAGCAGGGGCAACGCCATCAACGGCAACAGGCGAGACAACAGCGGCAGCGACGCCGGGTGAGACGATGACACGACCGACTAGGAGGAACACGCCCCTGACAACAACCAACACCGGGTGCAAAACAGAAGCAACACGCTGGAAGGGATTCCCCAAACCCTCGAACACGTGACCCCGACATCCAATCAGCGACCGCCTCTTCACCACGGAGCGAACACGGGATCAGCTTCCATGCCTGACTGGGGACATGGGTGGCAAGGACAGGGACTGTCAGACACGTGACACACTTTGCAGCAAAGGGTGGGCCAAGCAGGAGAACGACAGCAAACCGGTTTACGCGACTCATGGGTGGCAGTGACAGTAAAAAAAAGGGGAGGGAATGTGAGAATGACACGCTAAAGCAGTGCAAATAGCATGGCATCCGCCGGTCACTGATTTTGAATTTTTGAACTAAAGTGGAAAATTTTATACTAAATTAAATGATGTCTCTTTTGTTAAATACATCAATTCTTTTGATTTTGTATGCTTGACCAGAAACTTTCACTGACAATCGTTTGATTTTGGTAGTATATTTCAAGATTATATTAAATTTCACGCGCCTGCCCAAAATTGTCTGTTAATGGTAAAAATTCTGGTGGAGTTCTCTTTCTGTGAAAGGTGCTTTGCAGAGTTTATAGAAGAAATAAAACTTGAATGTGCCCAATGCCATTGCTATTAAACTTGATAAGGGTTTGCTAAATGTTGATAAAATGTTGTGATTGTCGCATGCTACATTGTACCTGAGGGGGGACCAGCATATAATAATTCAGAGTCAAAAAATGGCATACACATACTTGAAAAAAATTTTAAACTACAATATATAGAAAAGGAGAGGTGTATCTGATGGTGTGCGGTGATTTAAAATGCGAGAACAGGATCTGAACAGGCGCGAACGGAAAACTTTGTGAACTTTGGGGCACAAGGATGACACTAAATGATGATGAGAAAGAGATGGCTGGCGTGTGTCCAAGGATCTTGTGGTAAAAAAACTT
>CM031599.1:58930183-58935183 GCA_018398815.1 Conus ventricosus | reverse complement strand
AGATGTAGAAGAAAAGTAACCAATGTTACAAATATTTGGGGATGCTATTTACAACTCTTTTAAAGTTTAAAGCGGGGTGGCGGAAAATGGCAAAAAGGGTAAAAAGGGGGGTTGAGAAATTTAGATGATAAAAAGATTTTTAAAGCATTGACCTTTTTTGTTCGGGAAGCTATTTACTCGAAAAATATCGTGGACTTATGCGCAAATTTTGGGGGGATTAGAAGAAAATTTGGAAATGGAGAAAGGGGGCATACATGGTTTAAAAGACATGAACATTCCACTGCATTCAAAAACAAAGGCTTATGGGATTCTGGAAATACCCTTTATTTATTAAAAACGTTTCAAAAAAATTAAATTTTTGGTTAAAAATTTCACAACTTCCAACGTCAAGGGGTATGTAACAAACATATGTATGCTAATTTTCAAATGGAAAGGGACACTGCAATGGGTTGTAAAGTAAAAATTGTTAATATTAAAGGGTTTGTATTGGTGGGTTACAAAAGGAGGGAAAAAAAAGGACTTTATGTCGAATTTAAGGATCGTTAATCTCTAAAACAGAATTGGGATTAAAATGGAAAGAAGTGACAAGTATTCATGGGTTTTTTTCTTTAAAAATATTTTTCAGCCGGAAGTTTTGAAATCTGTTTCTATAAAGGCATAGAAGCATTTCCAGTTTAGAAGTCGGACCCCGGTTTCAAAGCAAATAAAAAAATGGTTTTGCAATGAATTTCTGTTGTGAGTTTGTGTGTTGTTCCAGAAACAGTAAGGGAAGATGAAAGACTTTTTATTTCAATGTAAGGCATATGAAAATAAAAAGGAAAAAATCAAAAATGTTTTATTTGATGCCGAAAACCATATACTTTGATTGAACTACTATCTTCTGATGAAGGAAAAAAATTTTCGTTGGCTAAATATATTCGAATGTTATGAATCAGAGGGAAAAAAATGTCGTTGTGTTTCCCCGGGGACATGCTTGGGTTTTGAAAGTCAAGTTGGGGTTTTTGGGCCCTGTTGGTGATCTTTTTTTTGACGTTAAATTTTTTATTTCCCCTGTCAAAACCGGGGAATTTTGTTTGTAATGTACTATTCATTTTTGTTTGTTTGTTTTTTTTGTTCATGAATTCTTGACGCGGCATTGAGGTAGCCCCTTGACAGAAGACGTATTGCTTGTCAAAAAAAAGTTCGAAGGTCTGAAGGTTCTCCCCAGCTGCCAGATGAAAACAAAAATGCTTTTTGTTCAAAATCAAACAAAAAGATCTTTAATGAGGGTAAAAAGTAAAGCGATCAGCTTTTTTACATCCTGCCCTCCAAAACAAAAGAAAAGAAATCCCAAGGGAAAATCAAAAAAAAAGAATCATAAGGCAACATCCAAAGACTAATCATTTCAAGGTAAACAACATAGGCATGCAAACAATATCCATTGGAAATTGGAAATTGTATTTAGACCGATAGAAACACACACACACACACACACACACACCACACACACACACACCACACACACACACACACACACACACACACACACACACACACACACACATACACACATATGTGTGCGTCTGTGTATGTGTGTGTGTGTGTGTGTGTGTGTGTGTGTGTGTGTGTGTGTGTGTGTGTGTGTTGTGTGTGTTGTTTGTCTGTCTGTCTGTCTATCTCTGTGTGTATGTGTGTGTGCGTGTGAGAGAGAGAGAGAGAGAGAGAGAGAGAGAGAGAGAGAGAGAGAGAGAGAGAGAGAGAGAGAGAGAGAGAGAGGAGAGAGAGAGCATCAACAACAAGGAGCTCTGGGAGAACAAACCAGTTGCCCGCAGAACAGGAAATCGGGAAACGACGTTGGGGCTGGATCGGACATACGCTGCGGAAGCCTGCCAGCAACATCACCAGACAAGCCATAGCATGAAACTCCCAAGGAAAACGAAAAGGAGGATCGGCCAAGCAACACCTGGCGCAGGACCTGGAAGCTGACATCAGGAACACGAAAATGACTTGGAACCAGCTGGAAAGAAGAGCACAGGATAGAGATGCCTGGACATCCTTGGTTGGCGGCCTGTACCCCAGCAGGGTAACAGGCGATGATGATGATGATGATGATGATGATGATGATGATGATGATGAATGTGTGTGTGTGTGTTGTGTGTGTGTGTGTGTGTGTTGTGTGTGTGTGTGTGTGGTGTGTGTGTGTGTGTGTGTGCTTCTCTTTCTACGTACATCTTGATTTTGCACCTTGGTCCTGTTCCAAAGGCCAGTGGCCAAGGGAAATTAAACGCCTTCTTCTTCTTCTTCTTCTTCTTCTTCTTCTTCTTCTTCTTCTTCTCTCATTCCCTCGTCCTCAACACTACCCTTTAAGAGTTTCTTCTTTTCTTTCTTACAAAATGTGTTTTTTTTACAAATAAGAATAATGAGTATGAATGTATGCATGCATAGTTGAAAATGAGTGCCCGATGAATTACTGTTGTTAATTCATACACGTTGTTGATGACACTGGTGCCTAGTTCTGCGTGTTTCATCACTCTACTCATGATTATCATTAATTTTATTCTCTCTCTCTCTCTCTCTCTCTCTCTCTCTCTCTCTCTCTCTCTCCTCTCTCTCTCTCTCTCTCTCTCTCTCTCTCTCTCTTTCTCTCTCTCTCCTCCTCCTCCTCCTCCTTCCTCAGGTTTACATAAAACTGCACAGAGGAATTCACACACAAGCACAAGCAACAACCATGGACAGACAAAACAAACAAACAAGCAAGCGAGCAAACAAACAAACAAAACTTGTGTTTCTTACCAGCGCTTGTTTTAGTTCTGCGCCCGTTCAGGGTGCTCCAAACTGCACCATGGAGCTACCTCCCAGTCACGTCTGACAACTCCTTTATGTATAAAGCAACTGTTCTCCTCTTCACAGCTGAAGGTAGGCCATTTCAGTTGAGTTCACTGACATCATTCCTATACCTTACCGGATAGTATGTTTCGAATTCTATATGCTTTTTGTACTCCCAGTTCTAAAGAACAGGGAGTACTTTAGAATTAGAACGAAGAAATGCTGTGTGTGTGTGTGTGTGTGTGTGTGTGTGTGTGTGTGTGTGTGTGTGTGTGTGTGTGTGTGTGTGTGTGTGTGTGTGTGTGTGTGTGTGTGTGTGTGTGTGTGTGTGTGTGTGTGTGTGTGTGTGTGTGTCCGTGGTCAAAAATGTGTTCCACTCGCTCCAGACAAAACTACTGGGCCGATCTTTCTGAAAATTTGTAGGTGTGTTCATTATGGATCAAGGATGATGCCCGACGTTTTAATTTATCGTTGCAGCCGTTACTAACGGCTGTAACGGCCTGTAACGCTTTTTCTTCTTTATGGAATATCTCAGAAAGTACTTGGCCGATCTTTCTGAAAATTTGTAGGTATGTTCATTATGGGTCACAAATAATGCCCAATGTTTTAGTTTACCGTTATAACCGTTACTAACGGCTGTAACGGCCTGTAACGGTTTTTCTTCTTTATGGAATATCTCAGAAAGTACTTGGCCGACCTTTATGAAAATTAGCAGGTATGTTCATTATGGGTCACGGATGATGCCTGATGTTTTAGTTTGCCCCGTTATAGCCGTTACTGACGGTTGTAACGGCTTGTAACGGTTTTTCTTCTTTATGGAATATCTCAGAAAGTACTTGGCCAATTTATAAGCAGTATGGATGATCTTGTGACAAATCGGATCCTCTGTCCATATGTAAGTGATGTAATGCTGAAAATGGATTAAACAACCGTTTAAAAACCGTTATTCTGCCGTTATTTCTTATATATAGGTCGATTTTAATGAAATTTGGTATATAGAAATACACACAAATGGCACTTCTATATAGTTTTCCAAAATTTGACCGTTAAAAACCGTTATTCTTGACATATTGTCCGATTTGGATGAAATTTGATAACTACACCCGGCTTTAGCCCAGTGAGGACTAAAATACCGGTTTCAAAAGTGCATATCGGTTATATAACCGATAAACTGTTATTTTGCCGTTCTTTTTTATATATTGGTGGGTTTTAATGCAATTTTGTATAGAGAAAGGTAGTGTTTCAAAATCTGACCGTTAAAAACCGTTATTCTTGACATATTGTCCGATTTGGATGAAATTTGGTATGTACACAGGCTTTAGCCCAGTGAGGACTAAAATACCGGTTTCAAAAGTGTATATCGGTTATATAACCGATAAACCGTTATTTTGCCATTATTTTTTATATATTGGTGGATTGTAATGCAATTTTGTATATAGAAAGGTTATCACACACAAATGGCACTTCCATGCAGTGTTTCAAAATCTGACCGTTAAAAACCGTTATTCTTGACATATTGTCCGATTTGGATGAAATTTGGTATGTACACAGGCTTTAGCCCAGTGAGGACTAAAATACCGGTTTCAAAAGTACATATCGGTTATATAACCGATAAACTGTTATTTTGCCGTTCTTTTTGTATATTGGTGGGTTTTAATGCAATTTTGTATAGAGAAAGGTAGTGTTTCAAAATCTGACCGTTAAAAACCGTTATTCTTGACATATTGTCCGATTTGGATGAAATTTGGTATGTACACAGGCTTTAGCCCAGTGAGGACTAAAATACCGGTTTCAAAAGTGTATATCGGTTATATAACCGATAAACCGTTATTTTGCCATTATTTTTTATATATTGGTGGATTTTAATGCAATTTTGTATATAGAAAGGTCATCACACACAAATGGCACTTCCATGCAGTGTTTCAAAATCTGACCGTTAAAAACCGTTATTCTTGACATATTGTCCGATTTGGATGAAATTTGGTATGTACACAGGCTTTAGCCCAGTGAGGACTAAAATACCAGTTTCAAAAGTGTAGATCGGTTAAATAACCGTTAAAACCGTTATTTCGCCTTTATTTCTTATCTCATAAAGCACTTGGCTGATTTAATAAGCGGTTTGGAAAACTGGGAGTACGTTTTTATGCTTCGCATCTTGTTTGTTTATTAGTTTGCTGTTTATTTTCCAAAGTTGT
>CM031599.1:58916725-58930083 GCA_018398815.1 Conus ventricosus | reverse complement strand
GATCCTTTATGCACTTCAGCTGAAAACGGTGACTCGAGAAGGTGAATATGTAACGTGCATGAGAAGAATGTTGTTTTTCTGTGGGACCCAGCCAAACTGGCAGATGAACAGCACTTCACAAACTTAAGCTGGGACACGTCAAATTATTTCTTCCTCCTCCTCCCCCCCCCCCCTCTTCTCCTCTCCTCCTCCTCCTTCTTCTTCTTCTTCTTCTTCTTCTTCTTCTTCTTCTTCTTCTTCTTCTTCTTTTCTTTCTTCTTCTTCTTCTTCTTTTCTTCTTCTTCCTGTCCGTGACAGGGTTGCGTGTGCATTCATTGTTTTTACGATCACTTTCCCCACACTTTAGCATCCATAGACAAGATGTCACTTCTTTTGTTTGTTTGTTTTTTTTCTTCGGAGAATGGGGGTTATTGAGGAGGTTTTCTAGGCCCTGAAGGCCTCAGGGGTGCGCAATGTTAAAGCTCAAGAAGGCCAGCTTCCGCGTGAGTAGGCCAAGATCTGACCTGCAGGAACACAACGGCTTCAAGCGAACATGATTTCTGTCTTTTTTTCTTTTTGTGAGCGATGGAAATGTTTACTTCATGGAAACGAGAATGATAGCTTGAGTTTTTCACGTAAAGAGTGTTAATGGTGCGTGCGTGCGTGCGTGCGTGCGTGCGTGCGTGCGTGCGTGCGTGTGTGTGTGTGTGTGTGTGTGTGTTGTGTGTGTGTGTGTGTGTGTGTGTGTGTGTGTGTGTGTGTGTGTGTGTGTGTGGGTGTGTGTGTGTGTGTGTGTGCATGTGCGCGTGCGTGCGTGCGTGCGGCGTGTGTGCGTGCGTGCGTGCGTGCGTGCGTGTGTGTGTGTGTGTGTGTGTGCGCGCGCGCGCGTGCGTGCGTGCGTGCGTGCGTGCGTGTGTGTGTGTGTGGTGTGTGTGTGCGTGCGTGCGTGCGTGCGTGCGTGCGTGCGTGCGTGCGTGCGTGCGTGCGTGCGTGCGTGCGTGCGGTGCGTGCGTGCGTGCGTGCGTGCGTGAGTGAGTGGCGTGCGCGTGTGTGTGTGTATGTGTGTGTGAGGGGGGGGGGGGGGGGGGGGGGGGGGGAGGGAGAGAAGAAATGATAACATCAACATTTCCACTGCAGTTTGACACTGTCATAACATTGGAGGGAGCGAGTCAAGAGATAGCAAGACACTTTTAAAAGTAAGGGCAGTTATGGTATCACGAAGACAACGGACGTAACGTCGTCAAAACAAACATCGCCACATCAGAGGCGTCTACAGAACGAAAACGATTCATCAACGTTTATCCCTGGTATTTCGCCAGCACGGACAACAGTGATTTCGAAACTACGTTCCGGGAATCGGTCGATGTTATCAATTTCTTGATTATGAAAATTCTTTCCGGGAATCGGTCGAATGTAAGTGTTGTGTGTTTTTACGATGTTTAGTGGCCATCTCTATGACATATACATAGTGCTTTCATCTGTTGTAATAACTGGTGTTGTGATTAGACAATTACAAAACAGATCAATGAAATAAGATGAACACTGGCCCTGGAGTCATCATAAACGTGGGGGAAGGTGGGTGTCACTGCCATGATGAACGCTGCACCAGTGTTCTCTCCACCTCTGGTGTTGGGGTCACTGCCATAATGAACGCTGCACCAGTGTTCTCTCCACCTCTGGTGTTGGGGTCACTGCCATGATGAAGGCCGCACCATGTTCTGTCCACCTCAGTTGCTGATAGTGGTGGTGGGTCACTGCCATGATGAACGCTGCACCAGTGTTCTCTCCACCTTGGTGTGTGGGGTCACTGCCATGATGAACGCTGCACCAGTGTTCTTCCACTCTGGTGGTGATGGGGTCACTCCATGATGAACCCTGCACCAGTGTTTATCCACCTCTGGTGGTGGGTCACTGTCATGATGAACGCTGCACAGTGTTCTATCCACCTCTGGTGGTGGTGGTGCTGGTGGGTCACTGCCATGATGAACGCTGCACAGTGTTTCTATCCACCTCTGGTAGTGGGGTCACTGCCATGATGAACGCTGCACCAGTGTTCTCTCCACCTCTGGTGGTGGTGGGGTCACTCCATGATGAACCCTGCACCAGTGTTCTATCCACCTCTGGTGGTGGGGTCACTACCATGATGAACACTGCATAGTGTTCTATCCACCTCTGGTGGTGGGGTCACTGCCATGATGAACGCTGCACCAGTGTTCTATTCCACCTCTGTGGTGGTGGGGTCACTCCATGATGAACCCTGCACCAGTGTTCTATCCACCTCTGGTGGTGGGGTCACTACCATGATGAACGCTGCATTAGTGTTCTATCCACCTCTGGTGGTGGGGTCACTGCCATGATGAACGCTGCACCAGTGTTCTATCCACCTCTGGTGGTGGTGGTGGTGGTGGGGTCACTGCCATGATGAACGCTGCACCAGTGTTCTATCCTCCTCTGGTGGTGGTGGTGGTGGAGGGGTCACTGCCAGGACGAACGCTGCACCATGTTCTCTCCACCTCTGGTGGTGGTGGTGGTGGTGGGGTCACTGCCAGGACGAACGCTGCACCAGTGTTCTATCCACCTCTGGTGGTGGTGGTGGGGTGGGGTCACTGCCATGATGAACGCTGAACCAGTGTTCTATCCACCTCTGGTGTGGTGGTGGTGGTGGGGTCACTGCCAGGACGAACGCTGCACCAGTGTTCTCTCCACCTCTGGTGGTGTGGTGGTGGTGGTGGGTCACTGCCAGGACGAACGCTGCACCAGTGTTCTCTCCACCTCTGGTGGTGGTGGTGGTGGTGTGGTCACTGCCATGATGAACGCTGCACCAGTGTTCTATCCACCTCTGTGGTGGTGGTGGTGGTGGGGTCACTGCCATGATGAACGCTGCACCAGTGTTCTCTCCACCTCGGGTGTTGAGGTCACTGCCATGATGAACGCTGCACCAGTATTCAAATCCACCTCTGGTGGTGGAGTCACTGCCATGATGAACGCTGCACCATTGTTCACTCCACCTGGCATGCGAAATGTCCAGCGAGGAGGCTGCCTGGTTTTTGGAGCTCCCGTTTTAAATTCATTTTTACATCTTTACGCCTTGCATCTTTTACTCATACGTGTATCCGTGAATTTTAATAATCAGCACTGTTAGCTGTTGGTAGTTTAACGCTTATTTCGTTTCTTTTTTTAAAACGAAATTGTGTTTTAAACCCTTTCAGGTAAGGTGAGTCTTTCTTATTTGGCTTTTCAAGATGGCTCCCGGGCGTGTTGTTCCTCGGCTTCGTTAAAATTTTTCCCTATTTTTCCTTGCTGTTTCCACATGTGACAGGAACAACAATATCCCTAGCACTCAGTTTAATTTTGAAATTTTAGATGTAGACGTAGACGCCTTTAGTTCCATTTTTGCAGGTTTTAAAACTTTGTGCAACCTGAACCATGTTAGTCTCCTGTGTGCACCTGTGCCGAGTTCTGTTCCCACGTCTATTACTAGGCCCAGATTTGAACCCCTGATTTCAATTAATATCAGAAATAGTACAGTGATAAGGAATTGTTTGAAAAAAAGAGTTAGACATAGAGGAGTTAAATCATGGCTTTTAAGCCTTATCCTGCTATCGGGAGACATTGAACTCAATCCTGGTCCGTCCACCAAAGTAAAATATCCATGCGGAGTTTGCAATTTGAGAGTCACATGAAACATAAAGCAGTTGCCTGTGACGTCTGCAATACATGGTATCACACTAAATGTATGTTAATGAATTCAGCAGTTTATGAAGCATTATGCAATAGTGATATATCTTGGACTTGTTTTAACCTGCGGGCTTCCAAACTTTAGTTCGAGACTTTTTGAGATTCTATTGAAGACTGCAGCTCAGAAAGCAACCGTTTGACCCTATCTCACCAGACCGATCCCCAAAAGAAAACTTGAAATTTTGTCCTAAGTTTGCATCCACCCCTGATTCTAAAACTGATAAAATCCCAAATCATAAAGTGCAACTGAACCCCAAATCATTAAGAGAAAAAGAAAACTTAAATGCATAGTCGTAAATTTTCAATCTCTTATCAAGAAAAAGGAAGAACTCAGTAATTTAGTCACCGAAAAAAACATTGATGTTGTAATTGGAACAGAAACTTGGCTAGAAACTGGAACATCCAGCAGTGAACTTCTAATGGAGGATTTTGATATTTATAGAAAGGACAGACTTGGAAAAAGGGGTGGGGGAGTCTTGATTGCCATTAGGAAGAACTTAGCCAGTGAGTTTTTATCAAGGCAAAAATAGTGAAAGTTTATTTTGTAGGATTAATTTTGAGAATAAGAGACCTGTCATTGTTGGATCAGTTTACAGACCTCCAGACTCAGATGAAAATGTATGTTCGTCTATCTGCAGAGACATTCTAACATTGTTTTGGCCAATAGGAAGGCAATATTATGGATTGGTGGAGACTTTAACTTACCAGATATTGATTGGGGTGAAGATGCCATACTTGGTAATCAATGCAGTAAAATATTAATACTCAGTTTTTTGATACCACCAAAGACCCTTTGGGTTAGTGCAGTCAGTTGAAGCACCAACTCGTGGTAAGGCATTCCTGGATTTATTTTTTACCAATTGTCCCGGCGCTTTAGGCAATCAGGAATTAATTGCAGGCCTGGGTGATTATGACATAATTCTCTTAGAGAGCAACTTTCAACCCTTTCGAAAAACCCCAAAACGTACCATCAGACTCTGGAACCAAGCAGATTTACCAAAATTGCGCAGGGATACTCATGATTTCAGTCGTCTTTTTTTGAGGTCCCATAGTGTTAAAGATAATGTCAGTGACCTTTGGAAGTGTATAAAAAACTAACTTGGAATTTATTATGGATGACAACATACCAGCTAAAATAACTTCAAGCAAGAACCACCAGCCATGGATTACTACAAAAACTAAACGTTTGTTGAGAAGGAAACATCGTTTCTTTAAGAAATTGAAACTACATCCTAATTCAGAAAGATTACTGGTTAGGTATAAACATATTAAGAGAAGGTGTCAGAGAGAATGTAGGCTTGCTCGCTCCAATTATGTTAATTCGATGATTTCATAAGGTGATCATCAAAACAAGAAATTATGTCTTACATAAGGAGTAAGAGACAGGACAACATTGGATTCCAGACCTGAGAAACAACCAGAATAACCTAATCAGGACCCTGAAGAAAAGCAAACTTACTAAACAAGCAGTTTTGTTCAGTTTTCTCAAATCCCAAACCCTTTTAAATTTAAAGTTAGACTAAAGGATGATGATAAACTCCCTGAAATGCAAAACATCAAAGTAAACAAAGCAGGAGTATTTAAGTTACTGACCAAACATCAATGAAAACAAAGCTACTGTCCCGATGGCGTTCCTGGCAAGCTCTTAAAATTATGTGCCAATGAATTGAGTGAGGTAATACCAACTACTTTACCAAGCTTCACTGGACCTGATGAGTGGCGAGATGCGAGCATTGTTCCCTTATTCAAAAAGGGTGACAAAACAAAAGCAAGAACTATAGACCTGTATCTCTTACATCCATATCAGCTAAACTACTTGAACACATAATATATAGTAGCATAATGGACCACTTGACAAATATGACTTCTTAAATAACGCCAGCATGGTTTTAGACAGCGAAGGAGTTGTGAGACTCAACTTATAACAACTCTCAATGATTTTAATAACTGTCTTAACAACAGACAGCAAATAGATGCAATTTTATTAGACTTTTCTAAAGCCTTTGATTAGGTTGACCATGAGGGCCTGCTGCTTAAATTAGAACACATCGGCATTGGCGGTTCTTTGCTAAAATGGGCTAGATCATTCCTCGTTGGGAGAACGCAGAAAGTTGTTGTGGAAGGGTCGTCATCCCATTGTAAACCAGTCTTGTCAGGTGTACCACAGGGAACTGTTCTGGGGCCCTTGTTTTTCTTAATTATATATAAATGACATAAGTAGAAATCTCTCTCCTGGAACTACTATAAGGCTTTTTGCAGATGACAGCTTAGTATACAGAACAACATAAGCAAGAATGAAACACATTCTACAAGAAGTTCTAAACGCTTTAAAAAGAGTGGGAAGAACTTGGAAAATGAAATTCATCCCCAAAAGTGCCAAGTGTTGCGTATATGAACAAAAAAGCTCACCAATCTAAGATCTAAGATTATTCTATCCATAATACTATTCTTAAAGAAAACTAATGCTGCAAATATTTAGCGTGATTATAGATAGTCGTCTCAAAGGAAAGAACATTACAATTTAGTATGTAAGAAAGCAAATAACATCTTAGCTTTCTTATACAGGAATATCAATGACTGCCCCCAAAAGGTTAAAGACGACTGCTACAAAACACTGGTTAGACCAGTACTGGAATATGGTTGCTCAGTTTGGGATCCTTACCATCTAAAGGACATTGATAACCTCGAAAAGATTCAGAAGAGAGCAGCACGGTTCGTAACAGGGAACCACATCAGAGAAAAAGGGAATACTAGGAAGAACATGAGGAAATTAGAATGGAAACCCTTAGAAGACAGAAGAGCTTTTATCAAACTTTAAAATCTTCTTCAAAAGGGAGAGCTAAAGTAATTGATATTTCCCAAAGGAACAACTAGTATTGAATAAAAGTAGCACCAGGAGTGGCGGTCAATGTTATACCATACCTGCATCAATATTGACAGCCACTTACATTCTTTTTAATCCTAGTTCTGTACGGCTGTGGAACTCACTGCCGGGTGCCATCAAGATTGCCACAAATGCAATCTGATTTAAAAAACAAATTGATTCGACAGCTTTGAGATCTGCATATTGACGATTTTCTATTTTTACTTCCCCAGATATTTTACTATTACCTGGGCCTGAATTTGGCCATTGCTTTTAACTTCTTGAATATCGAGTGCGACCCCTTGTTGCCAAATTTGCTCCAGGGGCCAACAGTCTGAGTCGCACTGTTTTATGTTATTTTATTTTACTTTTTAACATGCGCGCTGGTGACCTACTCGTTTTTGAGTGAACCAGTATTTTAGGAAGAAGAAGCAGAAGACCTCTGGTGGTGGTGGGGTCACTGCCATGATGACCGCTGCACCAGTGTTCTCTCCACCTCTGGTGGTGGTGGTGGTGGGGTCACTGCCATGATGAACGCTGCACCAGTGTTCTATCCACCTCAGTGGCGGTGTCAGTGCCATGATGAACGCTGCACCAGTGTTCTTACCACCTCTGGTGGTGGTGCAATCACTGCCATGATGAAACTCTGCACCAGTATTCTCTCCACCTCTGGTGTTGGGTCACTGCCATGATAACGCTGCACCAGTGTTCTCTCCACCTCTAGTGGTGGTGGGGTCACTGTCATGATGAACGCTGCACCAGAGTTCTCTCCGCCTCTGGTGTGGTGGGTCACTGCCATGATGAACGCTGCACCAGTGTTCTCTCCACCTCAGGTGATGGTGGGGTCACTGTCATGATGAACGCTGCACCAGTGTTCTCTCAACCTCTGGTGGTGGTGGGGTCACTGTCATGATGAACGCTGCACCAGTGCAGTGTTCTCTCCACCTCTGGTGGTGGTGGGGTCACTGTCATGATGAACGCTGCACCAGTGTTCTCTCCACCTCTGGTGGTGGTGGGGTCACTGCCATGATGAACGCTGCACCAGTGTTCTCTCCACCTCTGGGGTGGTGGGGTCACTGCCATGATGAACGCTGCACCAATGTTCTCTCCACCTCTTGTTGCGGTGGGGTTACTGCCATGATGAACGCTGCACCAGTGTTCTCTCCACCTCTGTGGTGGTGGGGTCACTGTTATGATGAACGCTGCACCAGTGTTCTCTCCACCTCTGGTGGTGGTGGGTCACTGTTATGATGAACGCTGCACCAGTGTTTCTCTCCACTTCTGGTGGTGGTGGGGTCACTGTTATATGAACGCTGCACCAGTGTTCTCTCCACCTCTGGAGGTGGTGGTCACTTCATTGGACGAAACGCTGCACCAGTGTTCTCTCCACCTCTGGTGGTGGTGGGGTCACTGACATGATGAACGCTGCACCAGTGTTCACTCCACCTCTGGTGGTGGTGGGTCACTGCCATGATGAACGCTGCACCAGTGTTCTATCCACCTCAGGTGGCGGCGTCAGTGCCATGATGAACGCTGCACCAGTGTTCTTACCACCTCTGGTGGTCGTGGGTCACAACCATGATGAACGCTGCACCAGGTTCTCTCCACCTATGGTGGTGGTGGGGTCACTGTCATGATGAACGCTGCACCAGTGTTCTCTCCACCTCTGGTGATGGAGTCACTGTCATGATGAACGCTGCACCAGTGTTCTCTCCACCTCTGGTGGTGGTGGGGTCACTGCCATGATGAACGCTTCACCATGTTCTCTCCATCTCTGGTGGTGGTGGGGTCACTGCCATGATGAACGCTGCACCATGTTCTCTCCACCTCAGGTGGTGGTGGGTCACTGTCATGATGAACGCTGCACCAGTGTTCTCTTCACCTCTGGTGGTGGTGGGGTCACTGCCAGATGAAAGCTGCACCAGTGTTCTCTCCACCTCTGGTGGTGTGGGGTCACTGTTATGATGAACGCTGCACCAGTGTTCTATCCACCTGAGGTAGCGGCGTCAGTGCCATGATGAACGCTGCACCAGTGTTCTTACCACCTCTGGTGGTCGTGGGGTCACTACCATGATGAACGCTGCACCAGGGTTCTCTCCACCTATGGTGGTGGTGGGGTCACTGTCATGATGAACGCTGCACCAGTGTTCTCTCCACCTCTGGTGGTGGAGTCACTGTCATGATGAACGCTGCACCAGTGTTCTCTCCACCTCTGGTGGTGGTGGGTCACTGCCATGATGAACGCTGCACCAGTGTTCTCTCCACCTCTGGTGGTGGTGGGGTCACTGCCATGATGAACCGCTGCACCAGTGTTCTCTCATTCTCTGGTGGTGGTGGGGTCACTGCCTTGATGAACTCTGCACTAGTGTTCTCTCCACCTCTGGTGGTGGTTGGGTCACTGCCATGATGAACGCTGCACCAGTGTTCTCTCTACCTCTGGTGGTGATGGGACCACTGCCATGATGAACGCTGCACCAGTGTTCTCTCCACCTCTGGTGGTGGTGGGTCACTGTTATGATGAACGCTGCACCAGTGTTCTATCCACCTCTTGTGGTGGTGGGGTCACTGCCATGATGAACGCTGCACCAGTGTTCTCTCCATCTCGGTGGTGGTGGGGTCACTGACATGATGAACGCTGCACCAGTCTTCTATCCACCTCAGGTGGCGGCGTCAGTGCTATGATGAAACGCTGCACTAGTGTTCGTACCACCTCTGGTGGTGGTGGCGTCACTGTTATGAAGAACGCTGCACCATGTTCTCTCCACCTCGGTGGTGATGGGGTCACTGCCATGATGAACGCTGCACCAGTGTTTCTCTCCACCTCTGGTGGTGGTGGGGTCACTGCCATGATGAACGCTGCACCAGTGTTCACTCCACCTCTGGTGGTGGGGCTCACTGACATGATGAACGCTGCACCAGTGTTTCTATCCACCTCAGGTGGCGGCGTCAGCGCCATGATGAACGCTGCACTAGTGTTCGTACCACCTCTGGTGGTGGTGGGGTCACTATCATGATGAACGCTGCACCAGTGTTGTCTCCACCTCTTGTTGTGGTGGGGTCACTGCCCTGATGAACGCTGCACCAGTGTTTCTCTCCACCTCTGGTGGTGTGGGGTCACTGTCATGATGAACGCTGCACCAGTGTTCTCTCCACCTCTGGTGTTGGGGTCACTGCCATGATGAACGCTGCACCAGTGTTCTCTCCACCTCAGGTGGTGGTGGGGTCACTGCCCTGATGAACGCTGCACCAGTGTTCTCTCCACCTCTTGTTGTGGTGGGGTCACTGCCCTGATGAACGCTGCACCAGTGTTCTCTCCATCTCTGATGGTGGGATCACTTTCTTGATGAACGCTGCACCAGTGTCTCTCTCCACCTCTGGTGGTGGTGGTGGAGTCACTGTCACGATGAACGCTGCACCAGTGTTCTCTCTACCTCTGGAGGTGGTGGGGTCACTGTCATGATGAACGCTGCACCAGTGTTCTCTCTACCTCTGGAGGTGTGGGGTCACTGCCATGATGAACGCTGCACCAGTGTTCTCTCTACCTCTGTCAGTTTTCGCCAGGTACCTGCGTTGCGGCCAAGGTCTTCCTTGTCCATTCCGCAATGTTGTCTGACTGCCTCTGTCTCTGTGTGCCTTGTCTCCGCTTCTTCCGGCGCTATCCTCAGGGGATGGTCTTCAAGACGGTAAGTACTTGAAAACAGTAAGTTGTGTTTTTATTATTTTTGTTTCTCAAGAAGGCATCTTTATTTACAATAGTTTACACAATAAAACGTAAGGAAACACAAAGAAAAAACGAATAATAGAAATTAAAATAAACAACACATCAGTCATAATCATAATACTAATTTACATTCTGAAGACAACAGATAAAAAAATTATACAACTGGCACAGAGAGAGAGGGTGAGAAAGAGAGAGAGAGAGAGAGAGAGAGAGAGAGAGAGAGAGAGAGAGAGAGAGAGAGAGAGAGAGAGAGAGAGAGGCAGACAGACAGACAAAGAGAGAGAGAGAGACAGGCAGACAGACAGACAGACAGACACAGAGAGAGGCGGACAGACAGACAGACAGACAGACACAGACAGACAGACAGAGAGAGTGCGCATACGAGAAAAGCCGAGTGTATTATCAAAGTTGACATATTTTGGTTTTTAAAGTGCTGTGCAATTTTCAGTGGGGCTGGGCTGGGCGACATAATAACAATTTTAGAGGGTTGTAATCATATCAATAATGATGTATATACAAAGTCGGCATGCTTTCATAATTCAGTCTCGGTCTTCAGACATCGGCTTATAGGGTCGGGGGGATAAAATCATTAACTACAAAATTTTCTTGAACAGCATACTATTAATTTGTCGTTGTTTTCATAACGAATTTTTTTTTCTTCGTGAAAACACTATTAACAAATGTTTGATGCCAGCAGTCTATCATACCGATGTTTAGGCAATATCTCAGACCCGACACGCCTTCCAACTGAACGCTCCCTCCCCTCCTCAGCCTCCACTTGCCCTCCACCTCCTCCCTCTTTGCGTCTCCTTTCCTCATGATTCCTCGAGCGAATACATTTCTCGTACTTCTTATGGAAGCCAAACTATCCCTTTGCAGGGGCCTGAGGTCCTTTGTAGCGTGCATCCAGGGAAGATGTCACGGGGGAAGGAGTGACCAAGAAAGTTCATTCTAACTCCAGATACCGACGATCGTCTTGTCTTGATTTTATCAACAACATTAGAGAAAAACAGAGCGAGGGAAGAGAAACAATGACCATGTCAGGGCGGCGTGACACACAAGACCATTTCTGTCCTCTGGCGGAGGAGGGTGGGGTTCTGTCTAACAGGGTAAAGATGGGAAAGGCTGAGGTGGAAACCTCAGTGAGAGGAAAAGGGTGAGTTAAGGCTCTCTCTCTCTCTCTCTCTCTCTCTCTCTCTCTCTCTCTCTCTCTCTCTCTCTCTCTCTCTCTCTCTCTCTCTCTCTCTCTCTCTCTCTCTCTCTCTCTCTTCAAAACTGTTTGTCTAAAAAGGGAGGAAAACTTTATGTGACGTTTGTTGACCTATCAAACGCATTTGATTCTGTCAAAAAACTACCATGTTGAAAGCTCTATACAAAGTTGGGATATCTTCTGCATTTCTGAATGCTGTTAGAGCAATTTACAAAGAGGTGATGTCATGTGTAAAAGTTGGAAGTGAACTCACAGATCTTTTTTGGCGTCCACAAGGTCTGCGTCAGGGTTGTGTCTTAAGTCCTACTTTATTTTCTATAATAATAAATGTATTGTCTACTTGTTTAGAAACTCGTGGAAAACTTTTTTTTATTATTTAGCTGATTATATATTCTAAATACGTCTGCTTTTACCAGATCTAGCCGAGTTATTTATTGTCCTCTTTGCAGACGACTTAGCCAAATTGTCATGTTCCCCGCATGGTCTCCAAACGCAGTTTGATTGTGTCCTGAAAGCGTGTGATGATCTTGGTCTTAAGGTTAATAGAGACAAGACAAAGATTATGGGTTTTAGAAAAGAAAGGTATCTGAGCAGGTATGAGAAGTGGTTTATGAACGGAGTTCCTTTGGAAGTCGTAAACAGATATGTTTATTTAGGTTTCACTTTCACTACATCTATGAGTTCTTATGAAAGCGCCAGACGATTAGCTACAAAAGGGAAAAAAGTGCTGTTCGACGTATTTAGAATATATAATCAGCTAAATAATATGTCCAGGAAAACTTGTTTCAAACTTTTTGATGTCAAAATCCAACCAATACTTCTGAACTCTTCTGAAGTTTGGGGCATTAGAGTAGAAAACAATCCTGTGGAGAATATACATTTATCCGCTTGCAAAAAATTCTGAATGTATCTAGTCGTACTCCAAACAAAATTATCTATGGCGACCTCGGAAGATATGCGTTGCAAATCTGTTGTGTACGTGCTGTTGAATACTGGTTTTGTGTATTGAAAATGGAAGAGTCACGCCTGCTAAAACAAGCATATCAGATGCTGATGAATTTAGCCAATGCAGGTAAAACAAACTGGGTTTCCAAACTGAGATGCATCCTGCAAAAGCAAGGATTCAGCTTTGTCTGGTTAGCCCAAGGTGTAGGCAATGAGACATGCTTCTTGGCATTGTTCAAACAAAGACTTAAAGGCACATTTTATCAAGAATGGACGTCAAACATAAATGAAAGTAACAGATTCAATCTATATTCACTCTTCAAGTCTTCAATTATTCCTGAAGCATACATAGATTGTTGCTGGTTAAAGGCAACAAAAATGCTTTAGAGACACCCTTATCAGAGTCCGGTTTGGAATAAGTGAGCTTAGAATTAATAAAAACCGTTATGTTTCTGGGGATGTAAACGTTGACAATAGTTGCCCTTTTTGTCCATAATTAGAAGAAACTGAATTACATATGTGTTTTAATTGTGAAGTATATGCAGCATTAAGACCAAATATCATGAAAAACGTCCCCACATTTTTTCAAAGAGCCAAATTTGTAAGCATGAATGCTAGTCAAGATGGTCCGACAATAAGAAAACTTGCATGGTTTTTCTTTAAAGCATTTAGATTACGAGAGCGCCAACACACTGTTGTAAGTATTTGAGATAGTGTAATTTGATACATCCTTCTGTTTACTTTGTATTATACGTACATTTCCCCCCGCATTGATTGATGTTTCTGTACTCCATGAAAATGGGCAGAGGCCTAAACTCATTGAACTATTTCATTTCATGTATTTCATTTCATTTCTCTTCTCTCTCTCTCTCTCTCTCTCTCTCTTTCTCTCTCTCTCTCTC
>CM031599.1:58900691-58904125 GCA_018398815.1 Conus ventricosus | reverse complement strand
GATCTGTTTATCAAAGGCTATTCAGATCTGTTTATCAAAGGCGGTTATTCAGATCTGTTTATCAATGGCGGTTATTCAGATCTGTTTATCAAAGGCGGTTATTCAGATCTGTTTATCAAAGGCGGTTATTCAGATCTGTTTATCAAAGGCGGTTATTCAAATCTGTTTATCAATGGCGGTTATTCAAATCTGTTTATCAAAGGCGGTTATTCAGATCTGTTTATCAAAGGCGGTTATTCAGATCTGTTTATCAAAGGCGGTTATTCAGATCTGTTTATCAAGGCGGTTATTCAGATGAAGAAGCGTCAATACAGATATTGTGTCAGAATCATCTGCAGCTAAGGGAGTCGTTGAAAACGTGAGGTAAAGATGCCATAGACCATGCTGAAATGTATATGCGGAATAGATGAATTCTTGAGAACTTCCTGTTTCAGGCTAGAAAGAACTTGTGACAACATCAAGTTTTAAGCACCATAAATAGACGCAACACAGTTAATTTCCCGACACGTTCGGGTCTTCATCCAATTTTTTTAACTTTTTTTTTCAGACACACAAATACAGAGAATGAAATTGGTAAAAAGAACAGAATAGAATCTGGACATTCAAAAAGGAGATCTAGCGAGAACGGAGGCTATATCTCAAGTTTTCCTTTGTATGCCCAGCATAGTTTATTTACAAAGACGTAGAAGATAACATCAACATGACTTTTAGGACTTGCTTAACACGAAGTATGGTTTATTTACAAAGGCTTAAAAGATAACGTCGAAGTGATTTTGCGGACTTGTTTATGGAAACGTTCTTGGATAAGCAACCACGGTCCCACAATCATTGTAAGATTGTTCAGCTGCGCATCGGTCGACAAGAAGATAGGTATCGCCAGGGTAGGCCATCCATGAGAAAGAAATTCAGCAGTCCTGTTCAGAGTTTGTTCTTAGACCTGCAGCGCCAGTTTAGCTGTGTCAACACACGGAGTATTTCACTGAAACTTCTAGCGACAGACTGACTGCAGCCAGGCTGAGCGATCAATTCCTTCTGTACAGACACAGTCCCTGTATCCCTCCAAATCCTTAACCATGCCAGTGTGCGGGTGGTGACCGTCACTTTTAGCCTGAACTCACTGAACACACGGAGACACACAGACAGAACCAGTAACTCGGAAATGAAATCAAAGCGACCAAACAATGGACTACAGTATCTACTACGCATTTGTTTGCACAAAGCAAACAGTCTAGCCCGTAAAAGTCTTCATGATCGAAGCCTGTACTTTGTCGTTCTGTCATCTCTCATGTTCGTCCGGCGCACCAGTAGCCCTGTTTGTATACTTATTCCACCTCTCCGACCTGCAGTTTGATATGATCTATACCATTGTTGCTGACGATCACAGGGAGTAATACTGACGGTGCTCCGGTGATCCGCACTGACTTGAGACTGCATGATGGGACTGTCGTTAGTTGAATAAAAGATCCCCATGACAATTTAACTTCGAGTGTGTGATGTTATTCTTCAAGGTGACAATGGCGAGTACCTAACGCTATGAAACGCTAAACTCGTCACAGAATGACAGGTTAACTGTGGTAATGGTGGTGTCATGTCTTGGAAAGCTTGACAGTGTGGCGAAGATTCTTTTGCCTGTACTCATATTGATCATGTCGATGATCTGAAGTCATGTCGATGACCTACAGTCATGTCGATGACCTACAATCATGTCGATGATCTAAAGTCATGTCGATGACCTAAAGCCAGACTTAAGCAATTGGACAGGCTGTTGATCAGCTGGTCCATACCGAGTTGATTTCGACATACCCTTGTCAGCCAAGCATACACATGGTGAGGACTTAAGCATTGTGCACGCATGTATTTATATACGTGCGCATGTACGCATACACACTGTGACACATACGTAATATTTGGTTACATGCGCTGTTAATTCTTTAACCCCCCCCCCCCCCCCCTCCCAAAAAAATCGTTTCTCTCTTCCCCGCCCTTTTCCCCTTAGGTGTCTCACGATTGTCTGAATTACGACTGTCAAAAACGTTTGTTCTGGAGAATAAGTCCTCAGTCTGCTCCAACATTCTATTCACAACGAGAACTCATGTTTATAGGAAAGTGCTATGCGCGCGTCTGAAAACCTTTTCGAAATTATATAATGACTTTACTGTTTGCAAACATGTAAGAATGTGCGGTTAACTTTCGACTACGCTATAAAAATATTGTGAAGTCTAAAACAAAATGCTAGTTGCTTTCAAGAATTGAGGTTGCCTTTTCCTCTGGCAAGAAGACAAACAATCCTGTTTTGTTCATGAAGAGCAGGTGCATTTGTTGATGGTTTGACGTTTCTTTCTTATTGCATGGCCTACAGGACAGTGTGGAGATGATGTGCCTCAAAAGGGTGTAGATCAGCTTGTCTCACCAGGATGTGCAACACGCGCGCGCACGCACACACACACACACACGCACACACACACACACACACACACACACACACACACACACACACACACACACACACACACACACACACATGTACATACACACAAATACATACACAGAGACAGAGAGACAGTCAGAGAGGCACAGAGAGAGAGAGGAGAGAGAGAGAGAGAGAGAGAGAGAGAGAGAGAGAGAGAGAGAGAGAGAGAGAGAGAGAGACAGACAGACAGACAGACAGACAGCACAGACAGACAGACAGACAGAGACAGACAGACAGACAGACAGAGGGAGGGAGGGAGAGCTGATATCATCAACTTGGCACAAAAATGCCTCCGGTGCGTAACAGGCAGAGGCCATTAGGAAGCACGGCGATTGTAGATGGCGGCAGTAGTATTGTCTTTCCTCGATTAGATTGAGCTTTGTTCGCACTTATCTCTTAATGAAATCTCCAGATAGACTCATCCCACCCACCACCCCTCACCCCTCTCTCCCTCCCTTTTTTGTTGTTGTCTTTTTCTTTCGAGAGCCTATCAGCTGATGAGCCTTTGGTGGGATCAATAACAATATTGCAGTGGTGTTTGGACAGTTCATATTTGTTGTGAAAACAATCGGTAGATGTTATGAAGTGGGCAGGCTATGGATTGAGCGCAGAGGGGGAGAGGTCCATTTTGGATGACTGTAGTTCACACACAATCGTCCACTAGCCATTTGTATGTGTGCTTGTTTGAGTGGAGGGGGGAGGGAGGCGGGCGGGGGAGGGCAGGGGAAAGGAGGGGGAAGAGATGGGGGTCATGAGTGAATTGAAGGAAGAGAGTGTGTAGAGAAGGATAACATATGTGTCTACGCACGTGCAAATGTTTGTGATTGTATAGCTGATGTTTTTGCACGCGTTTGATTGTGTACGCGTGTATGTGTGTACGCGTGTTGAATGTATATGTGTATCGTATGTGCGTGTGAACAGACACATTCGTTCTGGTGTAAACATAGAAATAATATTCATTTTT
>CM031599.1:58878191-58880691 GCA_018398815.1 Conus ventricosus | reverse complement strand
CTCATTGCTTCCAGATACTAATGGGCGAAGAGAACACCCGTCTTGCTGGTCGTAAAACTGCATTTGTAAACAAGGAAACTAGCAAGGCTGAAGAGAATACCGTAAAAGTATATCTGCCTATATCTATACGGGAACTTTCTTCTGCTTCTGTGGTACACCTGATAGCATTCACACTTTTCAAAAATAAACATTTAAACACTCAAAAGCGTAGTGCGCGATGGATCCGTTATTATTGAAGCTGTGCGGAGAAGCAGCGTAGCGTCGGAGTTTGATCTGGTCACTCAGCATGTTTGGGCCAAGGTCAGCTCAATATTCTGTATTGATAGATTCCCTGCTAAATATTCTGCCAGCTCAATACTCCTACTATTCGATATTTCCCCTACCTGATAAACCTCATGCTTAGCTATGGCATGGGTGGCTGTTCGCGCGTATGTGTGCGTGGTTTTCAGGGGAATATGGAGCAGGGGGAGTACAGAGCTGGGGGAGTACAGAGCAGGGGGAGTACGGAGCAGGGTGAGTACGGAGCAGGGTGAGTACGGAGCAGGGTGAGTACGGAGCTGGGGGAGTACGGAGCTGGGGGAGTACGGAGCTGGGGGAGTACGGAGCAGGGGGAGTACGGAGCAGGGGGAGTACGGAGCAGGGGGGGTGCGGAGCAGGGGGGGTGCGGAGCAGGGGGGGTGCGGAGCAGGGGGGGTGCGGAGCAGGGGGGTGCTCTACGGAGCAGGGGGGGTACGGAGCAGGGGGAGTACGGAGCAGGGGGAGTACGGAGCAGGGGGAGTACGGAGCAGGGGGGTACGGAGCAGGGGGAGTACGGAGCAGGGGGAGTGCGGAGCAGGGAGCAGGGGGAGTGCGGAGCAGGGAGCAGGGGGAGTGCGGAGCAGGGGGAGCGCGGAGCAGGGGGAGCGCGCAGCAGGGGGAGCGCGCAGCAGGGGGAGCGCGCAGCAGGGGGAGCGCGCAGCGCGCAGCAGGGGGAGTGCAGAGCAGGGGGAGCACGCAGCAGGGGGAGCGCGCAGCACGCAGCAGGGGGAGCACGCAGCAGGGGGAGCATGGAGCAGGGGGAGTGTAGATGTGCTCTGGTTAGGCCGAATGGAAACGGACGGTTAACTGATTCCGTCACCAGGGATGAGACATGGATTTACTGTCAGGCAAATGAGACAATGCGACATGACGTATTCCACAAGATGACAGTAGATTTTTTGCAGGCAGAGGTGCTCCAGTCGTCGCCGGGTATTTGTAACATATTTATAAATGACAACGGATCAGTAGCAGTTGGCATTCCGCCTGAGCATGATACTGCCGCTGCTTCATATTAGCTGGAACAGTTCTGTCAAAGGTTGATCGACAAGACGGAGAACAGCAATCAGCAACAGAAACTCCAGACTTTCTCTAGCATCACGACAATGCATATCCTCACAAAGAACGGGCCGTGCCTCCGTTTATGCGAGAGTAAAATTGAAAAGTACTCCCCAACCCACTCTGCTGTCCTGACCCAGCGCCATGTCATTTGTGGCTCGTTCCTGTTGTGAAACAGACTAGCTGCATTGAAATGTCAACAGATCCAAGACCTTGCCAAGGCGGTAAAGTGAAGAGTCGTGAAAATACCCCAAGGTAACTACGCTGCTGCTGTTAAACCCGGTGTAAAAGATGCTACTGTGCATGACCGCAGATGGAGAATACTTTGACGGTATGGCTGATGAATACTTTGACGGTATGGCTGATGAATACTTTGACGGTATGGCTGATGAATACTTTGACGGTATGGCTGATGAATACTTTGACGGTATGGCTAATGAATACTTTGACGGTATATGCTGATGAATACTTTGACGGTATGGCTGATGAATACTTTGACGGTATATGCCGATGAATACTTTGACGGTATGGCTGATGAATACTTTGACGGTATGGCTGATGAATACTTTGACGGTATGGCTGATGAATACATTGACGGTATAGGCTGATGAATACTTTGACGGTATGGCTGATGAATACTTTGACGGTATAGGCTGATGAATACTTTGACGGTATAGGCTGATGAATACTTTGACGGTATAGGCTGATGAATACTTTGATGGTATGAATACTTTGACGGTATAGGCTTGAATACTTTGACGGTATAGGCTGATGAATACTTCGATGGTTTCGCCTCACTGAGGCGTTTTCGCCTCACTGAGGCGTTTCCATTACTTTTTATACAGCTCCTTCAGTTAATTTCTGACTACCCCTCATAATATTGGAAATTGATGTGCAAAAAGTGAATATCAAAAGACATTAATCACATAACTGACAGCGTTGTTGACGAAGAAGCTAGAGACTTTCCATCAAAGACGGCTGACTATGTCCAAAAACTAATATAAGAACCGATGGGTGAGAGGGCGACTGAAAATTCTGCAGCTGATATGAAAAACGTTTTTTTTATATTTTTATCCAAGACAGACTACAAACTGGCAAACATAGAGGAGGGCAAAACACTGTCCTATTCGGAATGTAAGGGAAAAAA
>CM031599.1:58870691-58873191 GCA_018398815.1 Conus ventricosus | reverse complement strand
CCTACTGAAAGAAAAGAAACAGAGGCTAAAGAAGGACAGGACAGGAGATTAAGGCAGAAGGGCCCTGGCTCAGCTAGACGTCAGGGAATCTGATGTTCATCCCAGCTGGCTGTGTGGTGCCCAAGCGGCTGATGACAAGGTTTTCCATGTGCATTTCTGTACACACGGTCTCTGGGGTTCTGCCACACTGCGCTATCTTCGCATGACAGTGCTGTGATGTGGACCAACAAAATGTTGGCCGACTGGGTTTTTGTAGCCCAGCTTCATCGACCTCAGGTGCTCTGAAAAGCGGTCGGCCAATGAGCGGTAGGTCTCCCCCAAAATACAGCTTGGAGCAGAGGGTGCAGGTCAAGATGTACACTAAGTCCCTAGACTGGCAGTTTAAAACTGGACCTCACAGTGAATGTTGCCAGTTTGGGGCCCACGAACTGTAGCTGAAGTGTCTATGAATGGGCACGTCTTGCATTTTTTGTCCCCACAGGTCTGCACCCTGGTGAGGTTGACTGGGGGCCTTCGGTCTAAGCTTGGACCTCACAAGCATGTCACGCAGGTTCTTGTCCCTCTGAAAAGCAAAACAGGGGTGGCTTGGAAAAGATTTTTTTGAGGTTGGGGCTTGTTGGAAGAGACTAAAGTTTTCACGTAGGATTCTGCGACTGGTAGGTTGTGAGATGGTATGGGATGACTACCACAGCGCGATCCTCATCCTCTCCCGTTGCTTTTGGTCTCAGGGCTTCTGTGCGGTGGTAGAGCATGCACGCTCAAGTGCTGTCGCACAATATCCTCTGGGTACTGGCGGGCTATGAAGAAGGTGGACATCCTCTGAGCCTCATTCTCAACTCCAGCCACCCATCCTCCACCAGGAACAGTATACCACATTCTCAGTTCCAAAGGCTCAGGCGCATTTGCAGTAGAGAGCAGGACTTTGAGAATGAGGCTCAGAGGATGTCCCCCTTCTTATAGCCCGCCGTCCCCAAAGGGTATTTTGCAGACGCACTTAGCTGCTGCTCTCCCCCCCACGAAGCCCTGAGCCAAAGCAACGGGGAGGGTGAGGACGCGCTGTGGTAGTATCCCCTACCCTCCTTCCCCAAACTCCATCTGCAGATCCCCACGTGAAAAATTTAGTCTCCTCCAAAGACCAACCTCAAACAAATCTTTCCAAACCCCCCCTGTTTGTTTTCAAGGGACAGAACCCTGGTGACTGCTTGTGAGGTCCAAGCTTAGACCGGGCCACCATCAACCCCCCCGGGTGCGACCTTGTGGGGCAAAAATGCAAGACGGCCCCTTCTGACCCTTCACTACGTCGTGGGCCCCCCTGGCCATTCCTGGAGGTCCAGTTTTAAAATGCCATCTAGGGGCTTTGTGTCACTTGACCTGCCCCTCTGCCCAAGCGTATATTGGGGGGCCCCCCGCTCATTGGGCCCACCCCTTTTTTAGGCACCCGAGGTCGATGAAGCTGGGCTACAACAACCCAGTCGGGCCAAAAAATTTTTTTGGTCCAATCACAGCTACAGTCCGAAGATAGCAGCATGTGGGCCCCCCACCGGGGGGCCCCCCCCCGGGGGGTTTTTTTTTTGCCCCCCCCGGGGGGGTTTTCCCACCTCCTCCCCTCCCTTTTTTGGCTCCTTTTTCCTTAAAAACCCCTCAAACCCCCCCCCCCCCCCCCCGGGGGGGGGGTTTCCCCCCCCGGGCCCCCCCCCCAAATCCCCCCCCCCTTCCCCCTTCCCTTTTTCCTTTCCCCCCCCTTTCCCCCGGGTGCCCCCCCCCAACCCCCCAAAAAAAGGGGAAAGCCCCTTCCCCCCCCCCCCCCCCCAACCCCCCCCCCCCGGGGGGAACCCGGGGGCCCCCCCCCCCCCCCCCCCCCCCCCGCGAACCCCCCCTTTGTCCCTGGGGCCCCCTCCAAACCCCCCCCCCCCCCCCCCCCCCCCCCCCCGCCCGGTCTTGGATCCAAACTTCCCCAGGCCCCCCGTCCCCCCCCCCCCCCCCTTTGGGGCAAAAACCCCCCCCGGGCCCTTAACCCCCCACCCCCCCCCCCTGGCCCCTTCCCTTTCCTTTTTCTCCCAACTTTGGCTCGACCCCCCCCTCCCCAAACGGGGGGGTCCCCTTCCCCCCCCGGGACGGGCATCCCCCCTCCCCCCGGCCCTTTTTTCCCCCCCCCCCCCCGCAAAACCCCCGGGCAAAAAACCCCCCCGGGACAAAAACCATGGGCTTTCCCCAGCCCTTGGGAACACAGCCCCAGAAACCCCGGGCTCTGCTACCCGGGGCCCTTTCCTTAACTCTGTTTCCCTTTTCTTTCCTTTTTTTTTTTTTCATCTAAATTTGTGTTTTCTTTTTTTTGGGGGGGCCTTTTGGGGTTTTTTGGGGGGGGGGTTTGGGGGGGGGGAAAAAGGGGGGGGGGGGGGGGGGGGGGGGGGGGGGAAGAAAAAAAAAAAAAAAAAGGGGGGGGGGGGCCTTTTTTGGGGGTTTTGGACCAATTTTGAAAATTTCCCCACCCAAAATGGGT
>CM031599.1:58857276-58864776 GCA_018398815.1 Conus ventricosus | reverse complement strand
GTAAGAACTCAAGAACTTTACAACTCAAGAATATTCACTCTCTAGGACACGTGACCTGTTACGATTATACATATCGATAGTTTGGATATTTGATCAAGTTTGCAACAGTGATATACAACTGCTGAGATCAGCCTTTCAGCAGAATTCGTCCAACTACCGGTTCAATAGAATGTTAACGGCGTTTGTTTTCATACTGAATATACCTGCTAAGATCATGGAGACATTGTAAGTCGTCCATCAGTTTAGTTACTTAGGATGAAGTGAACACCTTTTCAGAATATATTTCTGTCGGAAATCATTTAATCTAACATAGCAGAAAAGACAATGCAGTTCTGTTTCAACGGCAGTATGCCGCAAAGAACACACGTCAGATCTTGTTTGGAGGTACTAGGTAACTGCATATGCCTTTTCATGGATGTGTAAATCCGATGTATCTGATCGAAATCTGATTAGGATGCACGAATATGTTAGTATCATGAAAAACATGTGCACCGTAAGAGATTTACCATGTCCAGGACAGGGCACGGCATTATAGAAAAACGGAGCCTACTCCTCTGCAACCACCGCTTAAACTTTCCCTGAAATGAATCGGGTACCCATTTACTGCTTGGTGGACAGAAAAGGTTTTCAAGCCGAGCCCGCGAAGGGTTCGAACTCACAACAGTCAGCTCCTGACTACGAGACCCTTGAATGCTGTATACACAGGTTAAAGTCCCCGTGATGGCGGCAATTGTTCGCACAGTAAAATCAGGGTTCTTTGGAACTATACTAAATGTCTTGCCAAGTGCATGAACATTTCTGGAGATTGTCTGCCCCTTGTGACATGTCCTGTGTGTAAGTGGTCCGGGGGGGGGGGGGGGGGGGGGGGGGGGGGTGGGGGGGGGGGGGGGGGGGGGCTGTCCAGAAAGCAATCGTTAAATGAATCTCAATGGGCATGATCCACTGTGGATACGTGCATGCACAGTGATCACCAGCAGAACGAATACCATCTGTTTAAGAAGTGCGTCATTTGACCACCTCCGCTTTAGACCAACCGACGACAAACATTCGTAGAATGTGACGGGGCGTTCATGTCTCCTTTTCATCGCGGGGAAACTTCTGTCGCAGGTCTGATTGGATTTCTTTCATGTGAAGAATCGGGCACTGACGCTCAGGAAATGGGAACTGTCAGCATCATTTTACTCCAAACCAGAAATTATTGATTCAGCAATAGTTTGGGGTTTTTTTTCATTGATGGCTTGGCTTGATTTTTATCCAGTTTATGCACCATTTTAGACAATACTGAGGACGGAGAGATCTTGTAAACACGGTAGAAGAAGAAAGGCTTCTTGTAGGGTTTACTGCACAACCTGTTTTCCCTTTATTTATTTATTTTTCTGAAGTAGCGATTGATTCGCTTGAAAAGCGGTAGAGTGTCACGTATTTTACAGAGAGGAACTCAAGGCAGCCAGCCCTAAGAAATATTGGATCCCAGTCACCTGGCAACGAAAGAGTTAAGTTATGGACGTAGACGCGTGACTCGACTTTAGAAACACCTGATGGTGTGACATGACGTAATCTTATGAAAAACGCTTCAGGTTTTTGTTTGACTGGTATTGTGTGTTTGTAGCGTCCTCCTGGCTTCTCCGAGGTCAGTAAACTACTTGCAAGAAACAGGATTTTTTTTTTGTTTTCGTTTCCAGACTATTGTTACCGCAAAACCAAACAGTTTCAACTCGTTCTTTACCTGCACAGCGTATTTATTATGAGGGGAGATTGTCCGGCTCTGGCCTAGTATGTAGGTCCGCCTGCACTGAGCCTCTGCAAATGTGGAAGATCTCTCATTGCCTGAAACCACACACCACGGAGTCATTTCGTAAACATGTGTGCAGTTCATTGTGGACAGTGATCATGCTCCCCATCTCTTTCGTCTACCTCTAACAAACACGCTTTAATAGCATAAAATTTTTCCCCCGCGCCTCAGTCTGAGCCTTTGAGCTGCACTAATACATGCTGTATTCCAACAAAGCCATTTTTGGCGGAGACGATGGTGCTCTAAACCCTTCGCCACCCCCGCCCTCCCTCCCTCTCCCTTCCCTTCCTTAACCCTCCCTTACCCCCAACCTACCCCCTCTCTCTCCCTCCACCCCCCCCCCCTCCCTCACCTCTCGCCTTCTCTTTTCTTCATATCACCTCTCCTTCACCCTATTCACCTCTCGCCTTCTCTTTTCTTCATATCACCTCTCCTTCACCCTATTCACCTCTCAAAAAGAAGAAGTTGTTTTTTTTCTGCTTTTGTTGCTGCATGCTCAGATCTAGGAGCATATGAGAATAAGATTGGAACATCGGTGTTAGTGGTTGTTTGTTTTTTTTCTTCCTTTTCGAGGGGGGGGTGGTTGGTGAGAAAGGGTGGTGGGGTAGGAATGTCCTTGGTTATTATGTGCATGTGTATGTATGGGGAGAAGGGCGGGAGGCTGGAGTGATGGTGTATTGATGTGTATATGTGTGCGTGTGTTGTGATAGGAATGAAAATGGACGGGCATTTGAATGTTAATATTTTTCTGTCTTCCCACACAGTCGCCTGAGTTCCACAGACATCGGACGCATATAAATTATTGCTATTGTTTTTATCGCTGATGTTTTTTGTCCTTACTGTTATTGTTATCATTATTGTTGCTGTTTTGTTACCATTATAATTATTATCATTATTGTTATTGTTGTTGTTATTATTATCATTATTATTATTTTTGTTGTTGTTGTTGTTGATAATGTTCTTCCTGCTGTTGTTGTTGTTGTTGATGTTCTTCTTGCTGTTGTTGTTGTTGATGATGATGTTATCATTATCAAGCTCAGGCAAGCACAATCATCCGCAGCTTGCCGCTGTGAGTTGTTAGCCCCATTATAAAAACAAAATGCACTGTATTTGTTTGTTTTTCTAATGCTTTAATTTGTTTCAAGTACAACTCTTCTCTCCCCCTCACCTCTCTCTCACTCTCCTCTCTCCCCTCTCTCTCTATCTCTCCCCCCTTTTTTTCCCCCTCTCTCTCTCCTCTCCTCTCTCTCTCTCACAAACAACACACACACACACACACACACACACCACACACTCCCCCCTCTCCCCCTCTTCTCTCTCCTTTTTCCCCTCTCTCTCCCCCCTCTCCCTCACACCACACACACACACACAACCCCCTTACACACACAGACACACACAACACACACACACACACAAACAACACACACACACGCGCGCGCGGCGTGCGCGGCACCACGCACGCACGCCGCACGCACGCACACTTGCACACATAACACACCTACACGCAACACACGCCACACAACGCACGCACCCCACGCACCACGCCCCACGCACGCACGACGCACACACCACACACGCAAACACACACACACACCACACACAAAACCCCACACACACACACAACACACACACACAAAACCACACACACACCACACAACACACACAATGTTACGGCGACGGAGTGAGGAGAAAAAGATGGAAATTTGAAATCAGGGCTTCAGTGTGAAGATGATAAATATTTCACCAGCAGCATTTAGGAAGCATCAAGTTCCGTCTTGAAAATAGAACGTTTTAAACATCGCCTGTTAAAACACATGCATGCATACATACATACATACATAACTACATACATACATACAACATACATACATACATACATACATACGTGCATACATACATACGTACGTAGTACATACATACATACAAAACACATATACATACATACATACGTGCAACTACATACGTACGTGGGAACATATGTACATGCATACATATAAACATACATACATACAAATATACTACATACATACATACAACATATACACATACGTGTACACATACTTACAAAAACAGAGAGAGAAAAGAGAGAATGTCAAATCTCATGCTGTACAGAACCTTCATGGCCTTAGTTTTGCAATTGACAGAAAACTTCATGAAGACTTCGTGCTAAAATGAACAACTGGAAACACATAAATACTAATCGTGACAATTGTGTAATGACCTTATGTGCTGTGATACTAAATATACGAGTATGAATTGATATAAGTTAACGTGATACAACAATAGATGGCATTCAAATAGCGGAAATGGTCTATATGCAAATCATTTGACAAGGAAAGTGGATGTAGTCCAAATTTTTAAACATGCATTACTTGCTGTTCACCTTACATACCGAAAATTCAAAGGGCTTCCTCTAGTTTACACAAACACAGGTATATGTTTGCTGATAAAGATAAGAAATGAATAATATTGTCAATAATGGTTGTCACATTTAAGCTTTGCAACACAACTCATTCTGTAAATGTCATATTTTCCCTGTGCTGACACATATTTTTTATTAACCCAATAAGAGTGTTATCCTATACCACTGAATATGAATACATTTTAAACGCGATCAAAGCTCTTTAAAACAAACTGCAAAAGTTACATTTTGTAGTTCGTTACTTTTATTTTCTTTAAAAAGACACTTGCCTATGCGATAGCTCATCTGGATTCAAAACAACTTTAAAACCTTTTATTAATGCATATGCATATAGGGGAAAAGCAATCATAACATACTGACAACGTCTAATCTTCCCTATATTTAATCAATATCATTTGCTTGCAAGTATCGTCAATTAATGTGTCATTGTATAATCTGGAACATTTGTGAGTAAGAACAATCTTTTAAAAAAACAGACTGTCGATTTATGCATTGCTTTTTCATTTTTTTTGGCAGGATCAGATTTTAGTGAATCCGTTATTGCTGATTTTATGGCCGGCGAGAGAAAAAATAATGTTACACCTTATTTTGAACGCCTATGACAGCACAAATGTTCATGTTCATTTTTCAAATCCTGAGCAAAAATATAATATTTCTTTATCAAGTGTTTTTCAAACAGTGTATTTTTTTCATTGCTGAAGACGGTTGTTGTAGCAACGTGGCCCCAGCTAGAAATTCAAAAGATTTTTTTTCACCACACGTGTCAAAAAGATTCTTTTTTGGTTTTTTAAAGACGTCTGCCAAACGTGATGGGAATGTCAGAAAAATGCATTACAAACTCTGGATTCATGCTTAAACAGAAAAGATAGTGAGAAAACAGAATTACCATTGATGTTTACCCTCCCGAAATTAAATTAATGAGAGGACGTGATTTTTTTTTCAAATCAAAGAACCACCACCATTTCGAACTCTTGTTGTGAGCTCTTTTCCAGCACAGCAGGTTTTTGTCCGTTTTTTGTTTTGTTTGTTTTTTTTGTTTGTTTGTTTTTGTTTTTTGTTTCCTAATTAATCTGTAACAAATTTTTGGCCTTTAAACAAACATCTGGGGGGAAATTGGCAGAGCAACCACAACTGATCAGCCTAAATTTACATTTTGAATCGCTTTCTTTCTTTAGGGCTCATTGAGTTTTACTCGTATCCTGAAAAAATACAAACGTCCGTCAATCTCGCAAGAATTTCAATCGTTAGTAAACTATATTTACAGCATCGAATTCGATGGAGCAGTCAAATTCCTAAATATCTCAAGTAACGATATCAATTGTTCTGCCGCTTAGCTAGTTTGCACCTTGTTCAATAAAATTATATGGGGACCTGAGACTTATCCAAAATCTAAAGAAAATTTCTCATCGCAATGTCAAACGAACGTAAAATCTCCTGCAAATAGGAACCATTTGCCATCGATACACTGGACAATGTGTCTTCTACAACATTAAGATTAAAAATTCCTTTAACTGTCTGAATTTTTCTACCCATCTATTTGCACCTGAATACGAAAAGGAGGAAGGATGACTTTGTTTCAAACTTTATTTTGCTGTGCATCAGTTGTGAAATCTAGCCATTTGCTATGAAAAAGTTTAAACATTTTTATGTAAAAGTCTTTTCCGTCCACAGGTTTAGTTCGAACAAAATTAAGCGCTTCCGGGTACATTGAAACTGCCTTTCATTATTATAAAAAGGGTTCGTAATCAAATATTATAGGCCGCTTTTTTTTATCCCATTTTTTCTTTAAAGACCCACCCCCCCCATCCCCACCTTTTTCTTTCTTTTTCGTTTCAGATATGTGTAAATCTTGTTTTTTTTCATGAAAACCAGGCCTTCCACAATTTAAACTGAACTCCCCCGAATTATCGAATCAACAGTTTTTTTTATCAATATTTAGTTAAGCAAAGTATTTGTTTTGACTCTTTTCTTTTTTGCTCTCCAACCCACACCCTCATCCTCACCCCCCCCCCCCCCCCCCCCCCCCCCCCCCTTTTTTTTTTTTTTTTTAATCTTTGCACAGTCCAATATTCTAATCACGGAGGGAATGGTCTCGACCTGCACTAGTTTTCCCCCCACTGGTTATCAGTTCAGCATGATATAGGAGTATATTAAACATAGACTGTTACTGCGGGTTCTGTTTCGGATGACCCGTTTGATCTTCATTTATAATTTTTTGCTACACACGTGTTATTTGATTTGTTAAACATTACATCCAGTTCCGTTAAACCAACTATAGAAACGAGACCGGGTCTCCAACCTTTCTTAAATGCCTTGCTTTGCCGTCTTTGGATTGGATTTAATTTTCTTTTTTTTTCCACATAAGACAATTTCTCTGTTTTAAAGCCAGTGTTTTAATCGATAACTAATAACACTAATAATCTTTCTCCAAAGACTTACGGAATTCTGAGCTAAACTATGAAAGCCTGTGCTTTTATATTTTTATAGCTACAGTACCTTCTAGAGTAATCTCCCTCTCTAATCTGTTTGATTCTGCTTCATTAAGTGGGGATGTCAATTTACTTCATCTTTATCTCACTATTCGGGACTTTCAGATCTGTATACTGTAACTGATGAAAGCTCGTGGTTCTTTAAGAATAAACCTTTATATTTCTTACAATGTTATCTTTTTTATCAACAATCCAGCCACTTTTCACGAAATTGAAGTCGCGTCTCTTATCGCAAACAATCAACCCTTTCCCCTCCCCCCTTTCCCGTGTCAAACAAGCCCTTGATCTTGATAATACACCCCCTTTTCCTTTTCCTCAGAAATGTTCTGAATCTTTTTAATAAATGATTTGAAGACCATTCTCATTATTCTTCTTAACCACTTCATATCAATAAAAAGTGCTGTTATAAATGCTTTCTTTTTCCTTTTCTTTTCATCGTAGCATACGCAATTGTTTCCGACCTTATTTTTGTCAGCAGAAAATTAGGAAGAAATAGGGAATGGAAAATTGTAGATATTTATTAAAACCGTTTTGTTACCGCTCATGTTTATGCATATTCTCCTTAAACCATTTTAATTTCATTAATCATTCCTCTAAACATGTTTTAATCCTTCAGAAGAATTGTAAGATTTCCAACAGGCATTATATTTTGGTACTTTCATCGAATTTCAAATGGGAGACACAAAGCGGAAAGACCTGTTTCACATTCAATATCAGCGTCATCTAAGGATGAGGTTACAGGATCTGAAATCAAGGGGGGGGGGGGGGGGGGGGGGGGGGGGGACCAGTTTTAAACC
>CM031599.1:58844776-58852276 GCA_018398815.1 Conus ventricosus | reverse complement strand
TTCCAGAAAGTGATTCTGACTGGACAGTTGTAAGCAGTGTTGATGGTGATAAACGTCTTCAACAGAATATGGCTTTAATCGATCAGTTTGCTGCTGTCAATGCTGTGGACAGGTTTAACCAGTGCTTGAGCCAGACTGTCTGACGCTGTCAAGCCTCAAAAACTTGCCACGTGTGCGGGCGCTGTATGGTGCGTGAAAGAACTTTCTGCTTAACAGAGCGATCTCTGGCAAATTTCTGCAGTTAAAATATCACTTTGAGGGATGGGCATGAACATGCGCCGACATGCGAGATGCAAAATTATGGCGGCACTCTGGTTCGGAGGACATAGCTTGAGATGAACGCTTACTGTGAGATGAACTTAATGCCACACAATACAAATTAGCGTTATCAGCTGGCGCGATGTTTCAGAGTTTATGCATATTGTCCATTGGCAACATCAGGGATAAGACTGGAAATCTTGCTATACCTGTCTCTTTCAGTGCTTGTTGAAACTGTCAGAATGCACTGTACGGAGTACGTTATGATCTGTATATGTTTTGTACAAAGTCTGTGATGTTCTGTGTCTAATGATCTGTCTGCATGTGGTGTGTATGCTCATACGAAATTGTTGTTTGTGCCATCATAAAATATCTTTTCAAATCTCTCCATCAACCCATCACCCTCCCATGCCGATGTCGTCTCTTCCTTGTCCGTGCATGTCTGTCTTGGGTTAATAGGAAGATTCTATATCTGATAAAGCTTGTCCATGATGTGCACCCCACTGCGATTCGTACATTATTTATTTCTAGTTATTGTCAACCCCTACGCGAGTTGGTCTCGTTTGTAGCGTATATTGACCAGTCAGCACCGGAAACCCCTCTCGATAACACTTTCATTAATACTGCTAACTTGCAAAGTGTGTCTGTCAATTGTTCCTTTTTTAATCAATTGCTAGTGTCGAATTATTTTACACCATTTGTCGTAAGCCCTATGTAACGAATACAACTGGTAACGGCATTTGATTAGGGATGTCGTGTGGTGCTACATGCGGGAAAGTATAGCAGAGCTGTGTGTTGTAAGCAGGTGATTTTCAATATGTCTGTTCTGCTTAAGGCTTTTCACATGGCTGCTGAACCCATTGATGAGTCAGTTGCAAGTCTGTGTGCAAATATCTAGCTGCCATAGAACATTCGAAAACTCAGCTGTTGACGCCCGGTCTGTGACGGGCTTTAAACCAGGCAGACAACTGGCCGTCGTGCTGCGTTGTATGGGGAGGTCAGGATTGCAGGAAAGGTGGTAAATAATGTCGGTATTCAAGAATCTGGACTGTCTTATCAAAGTTACAGCTAGTATAATCATTAGTACTATACACATCTGAAATGGAACTTCTTTATGTGTGTAGTACGCTATTGTGTTTGGTACCATCCTACCTTCGTTGTGTACACGCACACACACACACACACACACACACACACACACACACACACACACACACACACAGACACACACACGCACGCACGCGCGCGCGCACGCACGCACGCACGCACGCACCCACGCACGCACCCACGCACGCACGCACGCACGCACGCACACACACACACACACACACACACAACACACACACACACACACACACACACACACACACACACACACTTGCTCATAGAATTATCACAGTGGCAATATTAGACACGCTAATACCCACATCAGACATCTGCAGCCGTGTCCATTAGACCTCGTCCTAAGTTTTTTCACCTTAGTCATCAATTCATCTTTAGATCAGCTATAAATCTTGTGCAGTGCGGTCAGGAATCTTAAAAGATGTGCTGTAGCATACAAGGACAAGTCCGCTCGCACTGACACCTCTGTGATGAAACGAACTGTTGTGGGGATGACCCTTGCGCTCGGCTGTGGGTCCACTGTGAGCAGTGAAGGACGAAAACGAATGAAACGGCTTTCCTGTGTCCGTTACGAAGACACTCGCAGTTTCCCTCCATCACTAGCGGCTGTCCCATATCGGCCACCCGTGGAAGTGCGTGGACGGTGGCCCCCTGAAAATCCCCTACTCTGGATTGTGGTTAGTTCCGTCTGTCCTGGCATGGACGGGCAACTTCAAAAACAGGAAAGACAATTCCTCTGCCCTGTGGAAACTCACGAAGGTTCATTCCTCCTTTTCCTTTGATGTCCAAAGAGGATGAGGAGAAATAGAACTGCCTTGCGGTCATACGTGGTCCAGAAGTGGTGTATTCTGTTTGTTAAGAATTTCAGGGTGCCTTTTGGCTCAGACGTAGAGCACTGTAGAGGCGTTCCGCGGTCGAATCTCGCTGGTGCTCAACATGCCTGCCTTTCACAATGTGTTGTTAACTAGAGTTCCTACTCTCACTCACCCACCTCTCTCTCTCTCTCTCTCTCTCTCTCTCTCTCTCTCTCTCTCTCTCTCTCTCTCTCTCTCCCTCTCTCTCTCTCTCTCTCTCTCTCTCTCTCTCTCTCTCTCTCTCTCTCTCTCTCTCTCTCTCTCTCAGCTGTCCATTTGCCTGAGATGCTTTTCTTTTCTACCAGATCGTTTAAAGTGGGCGTTAGCGTTAAACCTGAATGTAACTGATAATCGTTTTCTCTGACATGAGGTAGCCTTTCCAGATGTGTTGGTTAATGAAGAGCACATTGTTTTACGGCTGTGCGTTCAGTCAGCCAGGTTTTTGGAAAATAGTGAACGGTTAGGTCTCGTGCTATATACAGGAAAGTGGACCTGTCTGAACGCATTACCAGGTTTGTACAGCCCAGGTCTCTTTGACGCCGTCCACTCTTCCACGGGTGGAAGCCTGCAATGCTGTGTGACTGGCTCCAGAGGTTCCTACGTCGTTGCACGTAAACATGTTTAGAGCTCAACTGAGGGGTGGGTGGGGGGTGGGGGCTGAACTTCAGCGAATGAAGTATGCTGGCTCCAACGTCGTTGGGGACTGCGGTCACATAGTCCGCGCTTTGACACCAATAACACTGACGGCTGTTGTTGGTGTGGGTGTGGGTTGGGGGGGGGGGGAGGATTGTTGCTTTGTTTTTGTCGTTCTTTTTGTTTTTGTGTTTTTAAGGATTGTTGTATTTCTGTCGTGTTGTTGTTTGGAAGGTGCTGTTTGAGGCGGTTTCAGTTTGTTTGTCTGTTTGTGTTTAAGGAGTGTAAAGGAGCGCCTGGAAGACCCGTCGCCTCACCCCGCCCATCACGCCCCTTCTCGGTCCCTGCCTATGTCTGAAGATGACCACTGCTTTGTGATGTTCACCTTGGGGTTGCTTATACAGTCTTAAACGTGCTTTTTTTTCAGAGCCGAGTGCAACTTTCAGCGTTTTTTCCTGTTTTGTTTTGTTGTTGTTTTTTTGTTGTTGTTGTTTTTAATTGTCCGCCTGGCATAACTAGTTTTTTGTTTTTTTTAAACATTTCTTTAATGAACAGATGTGTACATAAACAACTTATTGAACTGAAGCAACAACAAGCAAATGCTTATAATGTGCTCAGTGACGGAAAATTTAACAACAAAAAACACATCGGCGGATTGCATAATCAACATTGACAAGTAAGACAGAAAGAAAAAATGCTGAATATCAAAATGGGAAAATACGTAGAAATCTTAGCTTAAATTAAAAGACAGGAAAGAAGATAGAACAGATCAGAAGAATCTAACAGGGATGCAAACAGGCAATCTACACAACAAATACCATGATTCCCAATGCACCGAACTTACACAAATTTGAAGAGAGAAAAGGAGAGAGAGAGAGAGAGAGAGAGAGAGAGAGAGAGAGAGAGAGAGAGAGAGAGAGAGAGAGAGATGCGTCCGTTTCCCAAAACACCAAAGAGCCCAGCCCCGTGTCGCAGTGGGTCTAATGCAAAGTCGTAAACTGAGGGAGTACTAAACCACCATACACAGCCGTCCGAGGGCCAACCTGGCAGCAACGTCAAGGAGAAGAAGAAGAAAAAGAAGAGGAGAAACAAGAAGATGAACAAGCATGAGGAGATCAGGAAGAACAAGTACCTGAAGAAGAACAGGAAGATGCGGAAGGACACTAATTCGCTATAACATTAAAAACATTAAAAACGTTTACTTTGGGCGATGAACTGGTGCACTGTTTTGAAAATTTTTTCGTTTTCTTCCGTGGTTAATGTTTGGTCACCAAAACGAAGTGTGTGAGTATAAATACAGTTAGGATTGAGAGTGAATAACGTATTCGTTCTTATCTGTATGTAGTTTGAACAATCTAACAGGTAGTGCTCTGTGTTTTCTGTGTGATGGCCACACGCACATTTTGGATCAGCCAGTAAATGTCTGTTGTGTAAGTCGTGATTAATATTACTCATTCCTAAGCGTAATCTGCAATGGTTTATTTGATCCTGCCTCGATCCAATGTAATAGTAGGAGGGAACAGTGGTGTCTGACGTAGTCAGAAAACGTTTAAATTGGCTGATAGAGTTTGTTGACTTAATGTCGTCTGGAAGGTTGTTCCACAAAATGACTGTACTAGGTAAAAATGATTTTTTATATAATTCAGTTCTAAATCGTGGCACTGTTCTTTCTAGTGGCCGACGCCTTTGGTAACGATTTTGGTCAGAGACTAGAGAAGGGAGAAGATCAGCTAAATAGTTTGGACAGACG
This sequence comes from Conus ventricosus, assembly GCA_018398815.1. NCBI lineage: Eukaryota > Metazoa > Mollusca > Gastropoda > Neogastropoda > Conidae > Conus > Conus ventricosus. Next base: position 58,847,659 of record CM031599.1, on the reverse strand, counting down.
CCATTAACCATTTTATGAAATTGTATCAGCTTGTGTCTTTTCCGTCTTTCTTGTAATGAACAAAAGCCAGACTCTTCGTATAATTTCTGGTGACTTGTTCCCTTAACCCCACCAATGATGGTACGAATTGCTTCTAGGTGTAGCTTTTCTAACATAATTGACTGAGTATCTGTGCAGTTATCCCACAAAATGTCTGCGTAGTCAAAATGGGGCAAAATAAAGGATTTGTACATCGTCTCCAAAGTATTTCTGGTTTGTCTGTATTTGTATTTTTTTTAAGACACGCAATTAACATATTCACTTTGTTGGCTATGAATTGGATGTGTTCGTCCCATTTGCAGTTGTCTTGAAAAGTTACTCCTAAATGTTTATGAGATTTTGACGGTTCTAAGGTCTTCCTTCCAAATGTGAGTGGTAACATTTGGCACTGATCACGGATTATATTGACAAGTTCGGTTTTATTCTCGTTGAAGTTAATTTTCCAAAGTTTGGCCCAACGGGCAACTTTCTGAAGGTCAGAATTTAAGATTTCTTCTCTGATGTGTGGATTATTTAAGGCAAGCGATAAACTAGTATCATCGGCAAACAATTTAATTGTTGCCTGAATTCCATTTACAATGTCGTTAATGTATAACAAAAACAGTAAAGGACCAAGGACAGATCCTTGGGGAACACCTGCTGGAATTCTTTTCAACTCGGACTTTCCGCCTTTTATAACTACTGATTGTTGTCTATTATGTAGGTAATCGCGAAAAAAGTCCAGTAATTTCCCTCTGATCCCCACTGCTGCTAGTTTTAGTAAAAGTCCTTTATGCCAGACACGATCAAAAGCTTTTGAGATATCAATGTAGATTGTTTGTGTTGTGATCCCACGATCAAAAGAGGAACAAAGATAATTATATGTGTCCAAAAGCTGGTTGACTGTGGAATCGCCTGGTGTAAAACCTGATTGCAAAGGAGTGATGACTTCGTTTGTTTTTAAGAATGCGTACACATGTTTGTGGACACACCTCTCAAGAGTTTTACCAACACAGCTAAGGAGCGAGATCGGCCGGTAATTATTACACAATTCTCTTGGTCCTTTTTTGTGAATAGGTGAAACATGTGCTCTCTTCCATAAGGACGGAACTTTACCTTCGTTCAAGCATTTATTGAACAACTGGGTAAGAGGGCTAGCTATAACATTAACTGCACAAATAAGTAGTTTGTTGTGGATGAGGTCTGGACCAGTTGTTTGTTTTTTTCCGCGTACGCAGGCTGATGCTCCTGGGGACACTCCCTGTATAGACAGGCAAGGATTAATTCCATCTGCCTAACAAAGGGAGTGGAGTTTTGTGTGCGTGACCGTTTTTTTACCCGCCATTAAGGCAGCCATACTCCAAGTTCGGGGAATGGCATAACCGTTAAATTGTTTGTTTGCTTTTTCAATTTGTGTGCAGTTAAAAATCATTTAAAATGTCGGTTTTAAGATGCGCTGGTCATCGGGTAAAACGCCATTCAGTCTGCTTTGATCTGGCTTGAATTAGATTGATTTTGATGCAGGATTATTATCATTGAACTGGAATTTGAATGGATTTGGATTTTGACTGGATGGGCCTGGCTTGTTCAGGAAGGCGGTACGGGCCATCCTGGTGCTGTTCCCTCTGCTGGGTCTGACCTACCTGCTGATGTTCTACGGGCCGGCCTCCGACACTCAGCTGTACCGGGTCTTCAAGTACATGAATGCCGTGCTGCAGACCCTGCAGGTGAGACGGGGGCAGAGGTCATGTTGCTCATGGTCCAGCTGACTGCTAAGGGGCATGTCAGGACTGTCACCTCCTTGAGGTTAACTCAAGTCATTTTTTTTTAAATACACACACACGCACGCGCGGGCGCGCGCGCGCGCGCGCGCGCACACACACACACACACACACACACACACACACACACACACACACACCCCACACACACACACACATTTTGACTTTTCTGTGGGGAGAAAGTTGGGGTTCTGTGTGTGTGTGTGTGAGAGAGAGAGAGAGAGAGAGAGAGAGAGAGAGAGAGAGAGAGAGAGAGGAGAGAGAGAGAGGGAGGGGATTATGGAGGTCTAATAATTACATTAGTTGGCACAGAGTTTTGTTTTTATTACTATTATCATCGCACCTGTGATACGGGTTCATGTTTACTGTAATGTTGAGATGTTTTTTTTAATGAAAATTTTAACATTACTTGATTATCGAAGCAATCTCGTCTCAAGACACTCGGGGAGGTGGGGGGGAGATAGAGAAAAAAGAAAAAGGCTTAGACGTAGCTGCTGGTAGGTCAGTTTGGGGTAAAAAAGAAAAAGGCTTAGACGTAGCTGCTGGTAGGTCAGTTTGGGGTTTGAATGGAATCGTAGCGCTGAAAGGCTGAGAGACAGATGAACAATGGACGCGATGAGACGGAGGGGTGAGGAGGAGGGGTGGGGAAGGGATTAGGTAAAATACCAATCAGGAAATTTCTAGATTTGATCCTTTGCTTCCGTGTGGGCTGGCTCGGCAGCTGCAGTCTGATGAACAGGATATTGGTCTGGGGTCCTCTGTGTGTGTGTGTGTGTGCGTCTGTGTGTGTGCGTGTGTTTGTGTCTGCCTGTCTCTTTCTGCCTGTCTGTTTCTGCCCGTGTTTGTGTGTGATAATGCGGATTTGCGTGTGTATTTGTGTATGTATGAGAGACAGAGTATGTGTGTGTGCGTGTTTTAGAGAGATAGAGGAGGGGGGAGGGAGGACTGTCTCTCTGCCTGTCTGTCCGGTCGCATGATAACTCAGAAACAATGGGGTGGAACTTGATCGAAATTTACAAGGCTGTCTGTAGTGTCGCTGTATACGCGTGAGTAAATATGAAAATCTGCAGATGCCAAAATGATC
>CM031599.1:58832892-58840392 GCA_018398815.1 Conus ventricosus | reverse complement strand
TGGAATGACACATGTATGGACTAACCAAAGTACACTTAACCCTCAAAAATTGCGTTATGCAATAGAGCGAAAGTTACAAAGTGAATATATACACTTTTGGGAAAAAGAAAAAGAAAGAGCACCAAGGTTAAAATTTTATAATGACATCAGTAATAAATATAGGCTTGAACCGTACCTCATCAAATGCACAAAAAAGCATGACAGGAAAGAACTTTGTAAATTAAGAATTAGCGCACATGACCTCGCAATAGAAAGAGGTAGATATTCCCATATTAAGCGTGAAGACAGGAAATGTACAACTTGCAATATAATAGAAGACGAGGTACATTTTTTAGACTCTTGTAAACGTTACGATAAAATCAGGAATACGTTTAAAAAACGTATCATAAGCAAAATGGATATATACGACGCTACCTCATTGAAAATACGTACTCTGATGTCTAATGATAACCTTCAGGTTGAAATTGCGAAGTATGTATATGACTGCTTTACATAATGACTTTTATGTAAAAAGAACAAATCATTATGTCTTTGGACGATGAGTTGTTTAATCATCGCCATCTTGTGTCCATAAATCCTTTAATGGTGTTTAGTGACAATAAAAAAAGTTTCAAGTTTCACACATACACGAAGGCATTGTCGAACATGATCATACCCTAAACCATCATAGACACACTGGAATCCTTTGGTGCGAGGACGTCTGACTGGAGTCCTTAATTGAAAATGCCTTGCATCGGACCTGCAATGATACAGATTGCATCAGCCACTTGTCTGCCTTTTATGGAATCTTCAAATGACAGCCATTACATGCTAAATCACGCCGTACCAGTCATTTCAGTCTCTGAAAGACCTCTCATTTACATTCCGAATCCGTCCTAGCCAGAACTGAGTAAGATGAAAGTACGAGCGAGGGCAGGAAACTTGTCCTCTACCACAATCAATCTGTAGACCTGCAAAGAAAACAACGTGCAAGTCAGGAAAGGCTTTCAGTCTTGTTAGCAGGGGATCTGAGGCGAAAGAGTTAACGGTCCGCTGGCTGAGCAGACAAAGGGGAACATGATGGGCGTGCCAGGCCTGTTAATGATGTCCTCCTGGGGAGGAGTGTTAGAGGTAGCCACGTTATGTGTGGTTTTACAGGCTTGTTAGCTCTATTGATTGCATAGGTCTGCATTTGTAGCGTCTATTGGGTGATGGCAATTTATATCACAAGGTGAGTCTTGTGATTCAAGAGAGAGAGAGAGAGAGAGAGAGAGAGAGAGAGAGAGAGAGAGAGAGAGAGAGAGAGAGAGAGAGTGAGACAGACAGACAGAGAGACGGACGGACAGACAGACAGCCAGACAGCCAGAGAGCAATTGTGATATCTTCATTTCAGACAATAGAATCGACATTTTTCCTTTACTTTTTTCATCCTTTTCACACAGAATTAATTTTGACGGCATTACTATATATTTTGAACGATCACTTACACAAATATCGTAATACAATGGGTATGAAGAGAACACAAGTTTGAAACAAATAATCAGTTTCTGTTTACTAAACTTTCAACAAGTTAACAACAATATCGTCCCAGTGTGACTTCACAACTGAACTTTTCTGTCGTTAAAAGAAGAGAGGGGTCAGCAATAACGTCTGAAATCTTTTTTCAGAATAGCAGTTGATTAGGGGGGGGGGGGGGGGGCTGGGGGGGAACCCTTTTCCCCTTTTTGGCGCCCTTTCCCGAAAAAAGGCCCCTCAAATAGGGGTTTTGGGCCCGGAAAATTTTTGGGGGGGGTTTGGGGCCGTTTGCGGGGGGGGGGGGGGGGGGGGGGGGGGGGGGGGGGGGGGGGGGGTAAAGGGGGGAAAAAAAGGGAAAAGGAAACATTTTGGGGATACTGCAAAAAATGCACACAACATTTATACTTACCATAACTTCTATTTAAATAACTGTCAGTCTCCTAATTTAATTTAATAAAGCACATGTTTTTATAACAAAATCTATCCACGGGGAAAGGAAAAACAAGGATTAAAACAGAACTCCCCCCAAATACCAAACCGGGACAGGGGGAAGGAGGGGAGAGAGAGAAGAGAGAGAGAGGAGAGAGAGAGGAGAGAGGAGAAGAAGGGGGGGGGAAAAAGGAAAGAAAAGGAGAGCGAGAGATAGAGAGAAAGAGAGAAGAGAGGAGAGAGAGAGAAAAAGAAAAGGCAAAATAGGGGAAAAGGGGACGAAAGAAGAGAAAAAAAGGGGGGGAGAGATAGGAGAAAAAAGAAAGAAAAGAGGGGGAAAAAGAAAAAAAGGGGAGGGAGAGAGAGAGGGGAGAGAGAAAAGGAGAGAGAGGAGCGAGAGAGAGAGAGAGGGGAGGAGAGAGGGAGGAGAGAGAGAAGAGAGAGAGAGGGGAGGAGAGGCAAAACAGGAAAAATATCTTGTTACTAAATACTTTAAAGGAAAATGGTGCTCACCTTTATGTCGTCTATGGGATCTTAAAACAAAAAATGATTTTAAAACCCTTAAGTAAGACCCCCCAGATTAAACATAACTTGCCCTTTGGGGGAGGAAACGACGATTTGGCTCCCCTAGGGGGGGGGGGGGGGGGGGGGGGGAACTTTCGGGGATACTGTAAAAATTTCACAAAACTTTTTCTTCTTCCCGGCAAATTCGTTAAAATGACGTCATTTTTCTTTTTTGGTTCTTGTAAAGAACATTGTTACAACAAATCTTTTCCACTGGGGAAAAAAACCCAAGGATTACGGGCAGGAACCCACCAAATCCCAAAACCAGGACAGAGGGGGAAGGGGGAAAAGAGAGAGAAAAGGGGAGAGAGGGGGGAGAAAAGGGGAGAGAGGGGGGGGGAGAGAGAGAGAGAGGGGGAAGGGAAAAGAAGAGGGAAGAGAGAGAGAGGGGAGATAGAGAGGGGAGAGGAAAGAGAGAGAGAGCAAAGAGAGAGAAAGAAAGGGGGGGGGAGTGAGAGAGGGAAAGAAAAAGGGAAGGAGAGGGGGAAAAGAAGGGGAAAGGGGAGGGGGGGAGAGTGAGAGAGAGAAAAAGAGGAGAGGAGAGAGAGAGAGAGAGAAAAGAGAGGGGAGAGAGGGGGAGATGGCCCAAACGGGAAAAATTCTTGTTAAAAAACCTTGAAGAAAAAATGGTGCTCACCTTTATGTCGTCTAGGGGATCTTCAAATAAAAAGTAAAAAAACCCCATTCAGTAAAGAGCCCGTTTAAAACCATTCCTGCCTTGGGGGGGAAGCTGCCTGACTGCTCAACAAAAAAAACCCCCAACGTGAACAAGTCAGGTCGGGGCCCACCTTGTAGAATCCAATTCTTTCCCAATCACCCCAGAACGGGGAGTTGTTCGGCCCCGCAAAAAAAAATGACATGCAAAAACAAGCAACTTTCGTCAAACCTGCTTTTCTGTAAACTTGTCCCATGACGCACAATATGTTGGAGAGACAAAAAACAGTCCCCAAAACAAGGTTCTACCAACAGATCAAAAAAAATTAAAAACACGGGCACCACCAATACATCCACTTCAAACCCCCACAACACCACTCCCAACATAAAATGTTCCCAATAGGGGGAAAGTGCACTCGGACAAAAACAAAAACGACTGCAGCGGGGGGCTTTGGTAGGTAAATTGCGGGCCCCTTTCCACCCACTGGGTTTGAACATTTTTGCAGGACACTCCCGGCAACCTTTTTTTTTTTTTTTTTTTTTTTTTGGGGAGCCGGAGTACCTGAAAAATCCTGCTGTTTTTCCTTTGCCAAAATGTTTTTCCCCAAACGATTTTTGCAGGGCCTGAGTGGGGGTTTTTGGGGAAGCAGGTTTTTCACCTTTTTTGTTGGGGGGGCCTTTCCTGTGACAACATTTTTTCGCCCATCATTTGCCTGGACCCGGGAATGCTTTCTTGGAAACCCTTTTTTCTAAACCGGGTATTGTAGTGGGCCCGTATGGTTCTTCCATGGCAATTGTTTTCGCCATCATTTTGTTGGGGGACCCCGGTGCTTCTTCTGCAAAAAGGCATTTTTTCCCCCAGAAATTTTTGGTCGGGGGGGCCCAAATGCTGCTCCTGTGACAAAATTTGTCGCCTTCATTTTGTTGGGGACCCCGGGTTCTTCTTTTGTGGAAAAGATGTCGTGCCTTTTTTTTTGTTGGGGACCTGAGTACTTTTCTGTGCTGCAGGGTCTTCCCCGTCCTTTGTTGGGGGGCCCCCGGATGTTCTGGGGGCAACATTTTTTTCCCCATCGTTTGCGTGGTTTTCTGAACTCCCCCCTGCTGTGGCAGGGGTTTTTTCCCCATGGTTTGTTGGGGAACCCCGGGAACTTCTCTTTAAAAGAAAACCTTTTTCGCTGTCTTTTGTTGTGGATTGGGAAAGTTTTTTTTCCGGGGGGGCGGAAATTTTTTCGCCGTCTTTGTTGGATCGGGGGTGTTTTAAACGTGGAAAACTTGTTTTCCCCGTCGTTTTGCAGCGGGGCCTATACTTTTCTGAAAAAAGGGTTTTTTTTCCTCGTCGTTATGTTGTGGAGGCCGAGTGCTTCTGGGGGCATGATTTGGCCATCGTTTTTCACGGCCTGGGGTTTCTTCTCCGTGGCGCATGCTTTGCCGTCGTTTTTTGGGGGGATTCCCGAAATTTCTTTCCCCTCCCGGGTTTTCCCCGAACACGTGTTTATAACCCCCCCTCCCCACCCCCCCCTTTTTTTTTGTTTTTGTTTTTTTTTTTTTTTTTTTTTTTTTTTTTTTTTTTTTTTGGGTGTTGGGGGGGGTTGGGGTGGGGGGGGGGGGCTATCCTTTAAAAAAACTATATATAAGTTATGAGGAGATTTTTCAAAACAATCCACTGTCTCTTTTGCTCTGTCTCCTCTCCCAAAACACAACACACACACACCCACACACACAACCCCACACCCCAAAACACACACACAACACACACACCAAACGACGCCCCGCACCCCAAAAAAACACACACACCCACACACACAACACCCCCACACACTTCCCTGTAAAGGGCAATGACCCCCCTGAAATTTCAGACCCCTTAAAAACCCCAATGGTTTTAAAACAAAATTTTTTCAAATGACATTAAAAAAAAGCTGTGGCGAAAAAGATAAAATAGGGGAAAATAAATAAAGGGGTGAAATGGTTTTTTTTTAAAAAAAGGGTTTTCCCTTTCCCCTTTTGCCGAATCTTCCCCGGATGAAATTTTTAAATAAGTCCTCAAACTTGTGCCCAAAGAATTGAAATCGGGTCCCAGTTTTACATACCCGTAAAGAGGCCGAATGTTTTTAAACTTTATTGGATGCACTTTTGGGAAAGTTTTTTAGTGCTGCTTTCCCTTTTTCCCATTTTGTGGGGTCAGACCCCATAACGGGGAATAGAATTAAATTTTAAGACCCACACAAAAACAACCCCCCACACTCCCCCCACCCCCCCACACACACCCCCCCCAACCCCACCCACCCACAACCCCCACAAAAAAAACGAGCCGGGAAGCCCCTCCCCACGCGCGCGCCCCGCCCGCGGCGCGCACACCCCACACCAAAACACACCCCCGCCCGGGGCACACCACCCACCAAAACCCCAAAAACACACCACACCACACCACCACCAAAACCCCCCAAAACCTACATGCCCGGCTCACCCAAAACACACCCCTCCCCCCCCACATAACCCCCCACCCCCCACCACAAAACCCCCACCCCCGCCCCCGCCCCCCCAACCCCCAAACACCACCCCCCCCCAAAAAACACACCACAAAACACACCCCCCACACAAAACATCACACCCCCACCACACCCCATACCCCAGCTTCCTTCCATCGAAGTAAATCCCCGTGACACGTGCGTCCCGGGTTTCGTACATTCTATTAACGTTTTTGTTTTTTTTACCCTCAAATTGAAAAAAATTTCGTCTCTTCCCCCCTACCTTACTCTCCCCGGGAAAATCAGGGAAGGATTTCATGTGCTGCGAAAGGGAAAAAAAACCGAAAATTTCATTTAAACCAAACGCTTGTTGTTCTTGTGTCTTTTTTCCCTTTTTGGAAATTTTTATATATATAAAAAAATATTTATTTGTGTGTTGTGTGTGGGTGTTTTGGGGTGGGTGTGTAGGGGGTGAAAGGGCAAAGGTCGTCGTGGCTATTTCAAAGAAAAATGAAAAAGGGGGGCCCCTCCCTATTCCCCCCCCCCCCCCCCCCCCCACCTGCCCCTTAAGCTTTCCCTGAACTGAATGAGCTATCCGTTTACTGCTGGCTGCACAAAGGGGCTATTCGATCCGAAAACAGTCCCCGCCCACAAGGGGTTCGAACTCACAACCGTAGGCTCCACAGCCAAACATTCTAGCTATTCTACCATGCCCTCTTCCTCCCCACCGCTCTCTCTCTCTCTCTCTCCTCTCTCTCCTCTCTCTTCTCTCCTCTCTCTCCTCTCTCTCTCTCTCTCTCTCTCTCCATTCATCCATCCATCAATCCATTCATCTATCTATCTGTCTGTCTGTCTACTTACCTCTCTCTCCTCTTCTCTCTCTCCTCTCTCTCTCTCTCTCTCTCTCTCTCTCTCTCTCCTCTCTCTCTCTCTCTCTACTAAAACTGCTAGACTGCAAGTTCTGTGCCACAGTTGTTAGTGAATCAATGATTTTTTTCTGTAAAGAAGTGTTGTAGGTAACGTTTTTCCCTGTTCCAAAACTTCGTTTATTATGTTCCTCACCAACATTAACTGACTTTTCGAAGGCAAGCACGGCTTTCATAACGTAATTACTCATGGCTTAATGTCTTCTACCCAGAACAGTTATATGCTACATTTGACTGGCTGATTTGGCAAGTTTTCCAGCTGTAACGAAAGGAACTGGAATGTTATGCTGTGTTAAGTTCTTCGTGAACTTGGTCCACATGTGTCTGAAAGAGGCAAGGACATCAACTGTGGGTTTTATATGTTATTTGGTTGTTTGGATGGTCAATGTTTTGTTTAAATGTCATGCCTTCTATAAATGCGGAAAACTGCGCCTCTTTTTTTCCTACTCACTGATTGCCTGGCTACTCCAAGATCCTATCAAATGTCCGATATCAGTTCAGTGGAACATTAAAGAGAAAGCAACCTGAACTGCACTAAATCACCATGAATCAGTTCAGTGGGACCGTTAACGAGAAAGCAACCTGAACTGCACTAAATCACCATGAATCAGTTCAGTGGGACCGTTAAAGAGAAAGCAACCTGAACTGCACTTAATCACCATGAATCAGTTCAGTGGGACCGTTAAAGAGAAAGCAACCTGAACTGCACTAAATCACCATGAATCAGTTCAGTGGGACCGTTAAAGAGAAAGCAACCTGAACTGCACTTAATCACCATGAATCAGTTCAGTGGGACCGTTAAAGAGAAAGCAACCTGAACTGCACTAAATCACCATGAAGTCCTAATGTTGCCAGTCGTTTCCTTTCAGTCTGTTGCCTTCCATGATCTAGGTCCATGACCAGAATTCTTGTTCCCTTTCGTTTTCCTCAGCTCTGTGAAATGGTACTGGACACAGCACTGGAGAACT
>CM031599.1:58801921-58832792 GCA_018398815.1 Conus ventricosus | reverse complement strand
TCACGATCGTTAGGCTGTAAGCATCCATACAGGTCAGAATACGATCTTATGAAATATACGCTAGCTGAAGAATAGGATCTGTTAGGAAAGGGTACAATAGTTGCGTATTAACAGCTGTTGGGTTGCTATCTCTACTCGTTTATGCTTAACCGGCAGTGCGCCAACAGGGTCAGTAGCGCCTCCAACACCCCAGCCTGGTAAAAGTTGGATTAGAAAACAATTGCATCATCTAGCAAACTTATTAAAGAATGCTGAACAATTAAGTAGTGGGGGAAAACAAGTGCAGGTTAACAATTCTTCAGTCATTATAGTAATGACTTGGCAAAGATTTGAACTTTAAAAAAAAAAAAAAAAAAAAAAAAATTGAAGATGAAGAAAATGGGGGAATATATTATAACTATGAGAAGCCCTTCACTAGCTGCCTGAGAGAACCATCATAATCTCTCTCGAAGGCACATTTATTTGTATTGCCTGCTCCTAGGCCTTTCGTCCGCTGGATCGGACTCATCAGGGAGACACGGCTGATTGTGTCTGTGCTCTTGGTGTCAAATAGAGACACACCACAGTCCACAATTCTGTGGTGTTCTCACTGCCAAGGGTTCAAAAAAGAATCCAACAGCACCCCCAAAGCAGCCAGCGAAGGGTAGTGAAATGGAACAAAACAAAGGTGTGGAGAGGAAAAAAGTTGCTGAAAAACTAAAAGCATTATTCAAACAGAATTAAATGTAAGGGACAATCTTTGAGCCTATGCTTGAGGATCCATTCAAGGATGCAAGGGAGGTCAAAAGATATGGAACAGTGTGAGTGGTCAGCTCTGCTGTTCAATAACCCAAGCATTGTGAGTGGCTAAGAATTGTACAGAACAACCTTTACTTGGATCTCTTAAGAGATGCAATCTCCCACTGATTGACCAAACAATAGAATGCTGAACAATTAAGTAGTGGGGGAAAACAAGTGCAGGTTAACAATTCTTCAGTCATTATAGTAATGACTTGGCAAAGATTTGAACTTTAAAAAAAAAAAAAAAAAAAAAAAAAAAAAAAAATTGAAGATGAAGAAAATGGGGGAATATATTATAACTATGAGAAGCCCTTCACTAGCTGCCTGAGAGAACCATCATAATCTCTCTCGAAGGCACATTTATTTGTATTGCCTGCTCCTAGGCCTTTCGTCCGCTGGATCGGATCATCAGGGAGACACGGCTGATTGTGTCTGTGCTCTTGGTGTCAAATAGAGACACACCACAGTCCACAATTCTGTGGTGTTCTCACTGCCAAGGGTTCAAAAAAGAATCAACAGCACCCCAAAGCAGCCAGCGAAGGGTAGTGAAATGGAACAAAACAAAGGTGTGGAGAGGAAAAAAGTTGCTGAAAAACTAAAAGCATTATTCAAACAGAATTAAATGTAAGGGACAATCTTTGAGCTATGCTTGAGGATCCATTCAAGGATGCAAGGGAGGTCAAAAGATATGGAACAGTGTGAGTGGTCAGCTCTGCTGTTCAATAACCCAAGCATTGTGAGTGGCTAAGAATTGTACAGAACAACCTTTACTTGGATCTCTTAAGAGATGCAATCTCCCATGATTGACCAAACAATAGAATGCTGAACAATTAAGTAGTGGGGGAAAACAAGTGCAGGTTAACAATTCTTCAGTCATTATAGTAATGACTTGGCAAAGATTTGAACTTTAAAAAAAAAAAAAAAAAAAAAAAAAAAAATTGAAGATGAATAAAATGGGGGAATATATTATAACTATGAGAAGCCCTTCACTAGCTGCCTGAGAGAACCATCATAATCTCTCTCGAAGGCACATTTATTTGTATTGCCTGCTCCTAGGCCTTTCGTCCGCTGGATCGGACTCATCAGGGAGACACGGCTGATTGTGTCTGTGCTCTTGGTGTCAAATAGAGACACACCACAGTCCACAATTCTGTGGTGTTCTCACTGCCAAGGGTTCAAAAAAGAATCCAACAGCACCCCCAAAGCAGCCAGCGAAGGGTAGTGAAATGGAACAAAACAAAGGTGTGGAGAGGAAAAAAGTTGCTGAAAAACTAAAAGCATTATTCAAACAGAATTAAATGTAAGGGACAATCTTTGAGCCTATGCTTGAGGATCCATTCAAGGATGCAAGGGAGGTCAAAAGATATGGAACAGTGTGAGTGGTCAGCTCTGCTGTTCAATAACCAAGCATTGTGAGTGGCTAAGAATTGTACAGAACAACCTTTACTTGGATCTCTTAAGAGATGCAATCTCCCATGATTGACCAAACAATAGAATGCTGAACAATTAGTAGTGGGGGAAAACAAGTGCAGGTTAACAATTCTTCAGTCATTATAGTAATGACTTGGCAAAGATTTGAACTTTAAAAAAAAAAAAAAAAAAAAAAAAAAAAATTGAAGATGAAGAAAATGGGGGAATATATTATAACTATGAGAAGCCCTTCACTAGCTGCCTGAGAGAACCATCATAATCTCTCTCGAAGGCACATTTATTTGTATTGCCTGCTCCTAGGCCTTTCGTCCGCTGGATCGGACTCATCAGGGAGACACGGCTGATTGTGTCTGTGCTCTTGGTGTCAAATAGAGACACACCACAGTCCACAATTCTGTGGTGTTCTCACTGCCAAGGGTTCAAAAAAGAATCCAACAGCACCCCAAAGCAGCCAGCGAAGGGTAGTGAAATGGAACAAAACAAAGGTGTGGAGAGGAAAAAAGTTGCTGAAAAACTAAAAGCATTATTCAAACAGAATTAAATGTAAGGGACAATCTTTGAGCCTATGCTTGAGGATCCATTCAAGGATGCAAGGGAGGTCAAAAGATATGGAACAGTGTGAGTGGTCAGCTCTGCTGTTCAATAACCCAAGCATTGTGAGTGGCTAAGAATTGTACAGAACAACCTTTACTTGGATCTCTTAAGAGATGCAATCTCCCACTGATTGACCAAACAATAGAATGCTGAACAATTAAGTAGTGGGGGAAAACAAGTGCAGGTTAACAATTCTTCAGTCATTATAGTAATGACTTGGCAAAGATTTGAACTTTAAAAAAAAAAAAAAAAAAAAAAAAAAAAATTGAAGATGAAGAAAATGGGGGAATATATTATAACTATGAGAAGCCCTTCATAGCTGCCTGAGAGAACCATCATAATCTCTCTCGAAGGCACATTTATTTGTATTGCCTGCTCCTAGGCCTTTCGTCCGCTGGATCGGACTCATCAGGGAGACACGGCTGATTGTGTCTGTGCTCTTGGTGTCAAATAGAGACACACCACAGTCCACAATTCTGTGGTGTTCTCACTGCCAAGGGTTCAAAAAAGAATCCAACAGCACCCCAAAGCAGCCAGCGAAGGGTAGTGAAATGGAACAAAACAAAGGTGTGGAGAGGAAAAAAGTTGCTGAAAAACTAAAAGCATTATTCAAACAGAATTAAATGTAAGGGACAATCTTTGAGCTATGCTTGAGGATCCATTCAAGGATGCAAGGGAGGTCAAAAGATATGGAACAGTGTGAGTGGTCAGCTCTGCTGTTCAATAACCCAAGCATTGTGAGTGGCTAAGAATTGTACAGAACAACCTTTACTTGGATCTCTTAAGAGATGCAATCTCCCACTGATTGACCAAACAATAGAATGCTGAACAATTAAGTAGTGGGGGAAAACAAGTGCAGGTTAACAATTCTTCAGTCATTATAGTAATGACTTGGCAAAGATTTGAACTTTAAAAAAAAAAAAAAAAAAAAAAAAAAATTGAAGATGAAGAAAATGGGGAATATATTATAACTATGAGAAGCCCTTCACTAGCTGCTGAGAGAACCATCATAATCTCTCTCGAAGGCACATTTATTTGTATTGCTGCTCCTAGGCCTTTCGTCCGCTGGATCGGACTCATCAGGGAGACACGGCTGATTGTGTCTGTGCTCTTGGTGTCAAATAGAGACACACCACAGTCCACAATTCTGTGGTGTTCTCACTGCCAAGGGTTCAAAAAAGAATCCAACAGCACCCCAAAGCAGCCAGCGAAGGGTAGTGAAATGGAACAAAACAAAGGTGTGGAGAGGAAAAAAGTTGCTGAAAAACTAAAAGCATTATTCAAACAGAATTAAATGTAAGGGACAATCTTTGAGCCTATGCTTGAGGATCCATTCAAGGATGCAAGGGAGGTCAAAAGATATGGAACAGTGTGAGTGGTCAGCTCTGCTGTTCAATAACCCAAGCATTGTGAGTGGCTAAGAATTGTACAGAACAACCTTTACTTGGATCTCTTAAAGAGATGCAATCTCCCACTGATTGACCAAACAAATAAATTAAAGAAGTTAGCGGCCAAAGCGCTTGATGCTCTGCCTGGCATAATAGGCAGTGTTGTTAGTTGGGTTTTGTCTACTATAGGTAAGGTGGCTGGTTATATGGCTGACCATTGTGGACATTAGGAGTGTTAGTGCTGGATTTATTTTTAGTGAAATAAAGTATAGCTAATCCAGTAAAAGTTAAAAACACAACGAGGGCTGTCTTTTCGCTAGTGTGGCTGTCAGGGTGAGGTACATTAACAGGTGGCGTGCTTTCTGGGCTGCTTTCTGGCTGTGGGGTGTTTATAACTGGATCGCTTTCTTCAGGGTTGGGTACTTTTTTTAAAATGGATGGAGCAGGCCTTGTGTTTAAGCCTTGATTGTGTCCTAAGTTTTGGGCGTCTCCAGCTATGAGGATTTCATTGTTATAATTCTGTATCATGCCAATCTGCAGTCTAGGTCAGAGGGTAGCATGTATAATCCATGGCCTACAACAAAGTCAACCTTTGACCTAGCATGTGTAAGAACGTTTTGATACCTTTGTATGCTGGCAGGCAAATCTACAGCAGAGCTAATAGCATCTTCTAAATTAGCTAGAAATTGTTTTCTGGCATCAAAGCCTGTAGATTGATCCACTATGCTAGACTTGGTCTGTGCTTGTGCTCCTAATAGACACCAAACGTATGTCCGTATGGAGTCATTAAGTCTTTGCACTCCTGGCATTGTTAGACCTTCACTTTATCTAAGATAATGTTGTCCAAGCATTAGGGTGTTTTTGTTCAATTGATCTAATCGAACTTGTTTGTTTGCTTGAAAAGAGGTGTGGCAGGCCAGTAGTAATAATTATATTCTCTTTTTGCACCCACAAATACAATGTGCCCATCCATGATTGCGGTCTAACTTTTGTTTAAAATCAGTTGAAGGATTAATGTTAAATTCGTTGCAGATTCTTTCATATGCATTAGTGTCCATTGGGCTGTTAAATGGATTAAAGCGTTGTTGTTAGGGAGGGGCACTTGTAGTTCAGTTAGTATTCGTCTGTACTGGTAAATAAACATGAAAGTTATATACTGACCTTACTAAAAGATTGGGATGGTTTAAATGGTTTGCATATGAAACCCCACAGCCAGTAGTTGCGCAGTAAATGGCAAAATTTAACTGATTCTGGAAAAAAGTCATAGGACGGGATGACCATGCTGATGGCACTCTGTCACTCTTTATTGGCGGATTTAAATATCTAGTTAGTGGGTTTACAAGTCTGACCTGGAAGCCATATGATCCATCTACTGCAATGGTTAAATTGCTGAAGTCCAAAGATTTGGGGTTATAAAACGCTCCTACATTGTAAGTGGCACTTTCGTTATATTTAAAAGGTTCCATTTTTTAAATAGTTTTTTAAATAGTTATAAAAAAGATGTACATCTATATAACCCAACAAAACAAACGTGTGTTCTTAACGCATCCAATTGACAATAGGCGCGGGAGTTGTAGGATTGCTGTTAAAGAAACTGGCTTTAAAGTAAAATGGATTAACATATTGAAAAAGCTAAGAATAACTGGGTGGATGTTAAGGATGAGCAAGGCAATCTATTAAAACATTTAAAAATACCGATGGTTACTACAGCTTTTGCTCTTTAAGAGAAGTATTTAGCGAATTTGGCATCAAGTTAAAAATTAATGAGGCAAATCTTATAATTACTATAATTTTTCCAGAACTTAAAGAAAAAAAGGAGTATGTTTTTCCTAGAAGCCTTGCTCGAATTTTGGGCTTTTATAATAGTGGTGAAACATATAGCTTCAGCACACACGGCCTTGTAGAATGGGGCATTTATGAGTATTTAGGTAATAGAGCATCCGATTTTCTCGTAAACCCAATTTTGTATGTACATTTACAACAGTTAAAAACAGATACTAATTTGTTTAATGGCTATCCATCTACAGTTCTACGAGCACTGCCGTCAATTAAGGCGGGGTTTTGCGATTATCAGTTATATAGTTTTGACGGAAACAGCCAATTTAAAGAATTAATTGAGGGACTATAAATTCATTGGATGTAAAATAGCTAATCAAGATGGAAAGCCAGTTGATTGTTCTGATTTATTAATAGTGCTTGAGGTAGAAGATCATATTAGAAAAGTAGTAAGGGCTCAGTCCCGCGGACGTTAATAGTGCTGGAGAGAATGTAAATATCTTCGTTCACGATCACCTATCTTATCTAGCACGTAAGCCCCCGTTTTGAAAGTACTGATTTCGTCAATTTTAGAGGTTTTTGTATGTAATTTTAATTGTAAATAGGTGTTAATTTTGGTCAAAACTGGCATGAGATGGACGTGATTTGTATGTGAAAAGGCGGGTTTTCGTGCAAAATAAGATGGGTGGTCTTGAACATAGATATTTACATTCTTACATTTACCCTTCACTGGCTGCTTTGGGGGTGCTGTTGAATTCTTTTTTGAACTCTTGGTGGGGAGAACACCACAGAATTATGAACTGTTGGTGTGTCTATTTGACACCAGGAGCACAGACACAATCAGCCGTGTCTCCCTGATGAGTCCGATCCAGCGGACGAAAGGCCCTAGGAGCAGGCAATACAAATAGATCTGCCTTAAGAAGGCATCACGATGGTTCTCTCAGGCAGCTAGGAAGGGTTTTTCATATTTATAATATATTTCCCCCATTTTCTTCATCTTCAATTTTTTTTTCTCTAAAAGTTCAAATCTTTGCAAAGTCATTATTATAATGACGGAAGAATTGTTAGCCTGCACTTGTTTTCCCCCACTACTTAATTGTTCAGCATCATATTGTTTGGTCAATCAGTGGGAGATTGCATCTCTTAGGAGATCCAAGTAAAGGTTGTCCTGCACAATTCTTACCCACTGACATTGCTTGAGTTATAGAACAGCAGAGGCTGACCTCTCAAACTGTTCCATATCTTTTGATCTCCCTTGTATCCTTGAATGGATCCTCAGGCATAGGCTCAAAGATTGTCCCCTACATTTTATACTGTTTGTATAATGCTTTTAGTTTTTTAGCAACTTTTTTCCTCTCCACACTTTCGTTTTATTCCATTTTACTACCCTTGCCTTCACTGGCTGCTTTGGGGGTGCGTTGAATTCTTTTTTGAACTCTTGGTGGGGAGAACACCACAGAATTATGAACTGTGGTGTGTCTCTATTTGACACCAGGAGCGCAGACACAATCAGCCGTGTCTCCCTGATGAGTCCGATCCAGCGGACGAAAGGCCTAGGAGCAGGCAATACAAATAGATCTGCCTTAAGAAGGGATCACGATGGTTCTCTCAGGCAGCTAGGAAGGGTTTTTCATATTTATAATATATTTCCCCATTTTCTTCATCTTCAATTTTTTTTTTCTTTAAAAGTTCAAATCTTTGCAAAGTCATTATTATAATGGCGGAAGAATTGTTAGCCTGCACTTGTTTTCCCCCACTACTTAATTGTTCAGCAAGATATTTACATTCTCTGAAGTGTGGCAACAATAGGCAGAGGGGGAACATGTATATTGATTGAGGGGTATAAATTGCCTGTGTGTGTGTGTGTGTGTGTGTGTGTGTGTGAGTGTGTATTGTGAGTGGGTGAGAGAGAGAGAGAGAGAGAGAGAGAGAGAGAGAGAGAGAGAGAGAGAGAATGAATGAATGTATGCAAGATGGGGTGTGGAGGTGGTCAGTGAGTGTTTTTTCCTGTGAGTTGTGTCAACCTCGGGTGATGTCGATGGAGGAAGGACTAGCGCACAGCCCAAACACACTCACAGCTTGCTTACGATCTCATTCATATATCATGCATTCGTCACATCAAACCACTAGTAAAGTCTATAACTTTACTACACATGATCATAGAACGAAACATCAATGCATATGGAATCAAACAAAATAAAACATTCTCTCTTTCCTGAACTTCACAAAATCATTTATCTAAAACATCATTAACTAACCCGGGTATAAATAGGTTTCTACTTTACCTGGCCAGGTGATCTTAACTATTCACGAATCACTGTCTTTTCTTTTCTTTTTTTTTCTTTTCACTGTCACTTTCACAAGCACGACACAACTGGCACTGGTGTTGGTCTGCTGGCACCTGGTCAGGTTAGACTGCTGGCACTGGCGTTGGTCTGCGGTTCTGCTTGACGAAGTGACGCTGCCAGGTATGAGGTCGAACCCCGGTTCAGATGGAACAGTGACTATCAACATCGATCTGTTCTCCTTTCTTTCTTCCTGCATTAACGCATTGCACTCTCTCTCTCTCTTCTAGTCTGCTCTATCAAATGGACATGGTTGCTTTTCTTTTTTCTCTTCATTAGTTAGCAACTCTCTCTCTCCACATCTCTCTTTAGTCCTCCCTCTGCAGACTTTATCTGGTGCTAATGCCTCCACTTGGTTCTCTTTTTCTCCTCCCCTCATCTCTCTCTGCTCTTCTCCCTCCAGAGCTTACACCCAGAACCTCTTCCTCTCTCTCTCTCTGTCTGTCTCCCGTTCTCCTTCCTCTCTCTCACTCACACATTACTTTATTCCCTACCTACGTGTCCAAGGGTGAGTACCATTGGTCAGTATTTTTACCGCCTCGTACCCGAAGTTATCTCCCTCTAATTCCATTGGATATTCAAATCATGACAGTCCCCGCCCACACGCCTTACTCTCTGTGGTGGTCAATTGGTCATTTAATTGATTAGCTTGATTTCACCCCCACCACACACTACCTTCCCCTCTCTTCGTTCCGGCGACGTCGTAAATTGGCTAGATCAGTCTGATCCAGGCGTCGAGACTCGTTTTGACCAGACATCGAGGCGTCGGTCAGCTACTTAGTCTGTCTGGCTGGACAGACCGTCTCCGTAGAGGATTAGGATTAGTCTCTCGCTGTGCCCAAATTGGCTGGATGAGTCTGATCCGGGGTCGAGACTCGTTTGACCAGACATCGAGGCGTCGGTCAGCTACTTAGTCCGTCTGGCTGGCGCTCAAATATTTGAGTTTGAGCTTATGTCCACACAACCTGGACCACGACTTTGGTTGTTTATTTTTTTGTCCGTGACAATTTCCCCCTTGCAAAAGACTATGCACCGCATTGTCTCAAAACAACGGTACAAAAAGGACAACAACCGAATTGCGACACACAGCTACACGCGCAAAGTTTGAAAAAATATTTTACAACCAACGGTTTATAAATGATAAAAAACATCATTAGTGAATACCACTCCAATGAGTTTATCATTGACGTGCGCTCTTGCGTTATTTCGACTCATTTATAACGACCTCTGTGCGCACTTATGCAATTCCCCTACCTGCGGATTTGCCATATCTTCTCTTCACAATTCTTATGAAAAGCACAATATAATATGATCACGATCCATGACACTTCACTGAGGAATCTCCATCCTCACTTATTGCAAATAATGCATCACTACACAAGCGACTGTATGCTCCAAGCATAACTACATTCACATGAACAAGTCTCACAAAGAAAATATGAACAAGTCTCACACAGAAAATATGGACCATAGCCAACTGGGAATGAACCATATCCAATCAACATAACTGTAATCAACACATATTATCAACAAAGCACCCCGGATATGACTGTACTTCCTCTGGTTGCAGCTTGCTAGACTACGCGGCTTAAATAGTCTGCTCCGACATTCTGTCGACTGGAATGTACTGCACTCGATACTGTAGGGCTGCAATGCCATTGCCCAACGCAGCATCCTGCTGTTTTTCAACTGCGCCTCCTGCAGGAATTTGAGTGGTTGATGATCAGTCTCTATCACGAACTCTTTCCCATACAAGTATTTGTGAATTTCTGCACGGCCCACACGACAGCTAAACACTCCTCCACCGTTGCGTACCCTTCTCACACTTTGTCAACTTCCTGCTAGCATACCTCACAGGAAACTCGACCCTTCATGCTCCTGCAACAATACTGCACCTATTCCACCGCCTGATGCATCTGTCCGCAACAAAATGGTTTTGACATATCCGGTAGCTTCAAGATGGGACGGGAACCTAGTCTTTCCAGCACTGTCTGCAGTGCTTGCTCTGCAGCGTCTGACCACTCGACCACTGCCGGTTTCCCTGTCTTGACCAAATCACTGAGAGGACTCGTGATTGCTGCGAAATATGGAACAAACTCCCTATAGAAACCAATAAAACCTAGCAGACATCTGACTTCTGTTTTGGTCTTCGGTCTCTCTGAATTCATCATCTTCTCCACCTTTCCTTTTTCTGGCTGCTTTGCGTTGCCTCCGACAACAAAACCTAGGAACTCCTACTGTCTAGCCCTTCATACAGTGACACATCCCTGTATGACTCTTCTGGAACTTAGGCAACAAATTCTCCCCTTCTTCTGCTGGGTCTTTCACCTCATCAATGATTGCTGCTGCGCCTATGTGCTGAGTCTCACACTGAAATATTTGCGGAAAAAATTTCGCATGGAAAAGTTTTGGTTTCCCATTCACATCAATTCGGTAATCCCGACCGACCTTTTCAGTGATGGTGAATGGTCCTTTCCAATGCATCAGCAGCTTGTGTGACCCGTGGGAAGCAGTACCAGGACTTGATCTCCCACCTTGAGGGATTGCTTCCTCACCTTCCTGTCATATTGTTTCTTCTGAACGACCCTAGCCTCTTGCAAACCTTCCCTTGCAACCTTACATGTCTCATACCTGTGCCCACCTTTGGAACAGGGCGAGATTGGGCCAATCAAATCAACAGCCACTCTCCTGAACGGTGTGTCAATTAAAGGGGGATGTTTAAGAGGCGCCTTCCTCTTCACCCTCTTGTGGCTGACCTTTGACACACGTCACATGACATGCAGAAACGCTTGATGTCTGCCATTGCCCCTGCAATGAAATCATCGAAGATTCGGTCAGCTGTTTTGCTGGTGCCGAGATGACCCGCCATGAGCGACTCGTGACCCACTGACATGACAGTGTCACGATAACCTGCTGGTACCTCTAACTGAGTGGTCACCTTACCTGTCTTCCCTTGGTGAACACTCGTACAACAGCCGCCTTTCACAAGAAATTCTGTCTCACCTCCTCTAACCACCTGTTTCTCTCCACCTCTTGCCAACTTCCGAGACTTCCACGAGCGAAGGGTCTTGTTCCTGCGCTGCCCTAAACTCATCAGGCGACACATCTATGCCTGACTTCCTTGCTGGAACGACTACGGTTTATCAACCTTTTCTCCTTCTTGCTCCGTGTTTGAAACTGCTGCCCCTGTAGCAGTCAACACCTCAGGATCCCTGGATCCCTTGCACCTGGAATATTTCCAATGATCAAATCATGAAGGGGGTTTCTCCATCACCAGCGCAGACAACTCGCCTGAGAAGTAAGGGGTACGTACTTCTATCTTAGCAACTGGAAACTCCCTCACAGTGCCATCGATTAGAGTACAGGTCTGGATTTGCCCTGTCAAATCCCCTTCTCGACCAGCGTTGTTCGTAACTACACCGCATGAACAGCCAGTGTCTCATAACACTGTCACCCTCTGCTGGCCAATCCACCCTTCTTCCACTGGTAAACAACCACTCAGCCTAGTGCCCTCCATCCCTGACACTGACTGCTGTCCAGTGCTAGCCATAGGCCGCACTCCACCCTCTTCAGACTGAATCCCTTTTGGTTCCACTGCAGGTCGTTTCCCTTGACGACCCTTATCACCTCTTGCAAGGCTGCTGCCTTCTGGAACCTCATGCGACAATCCCTCGCCACATGTCCCTTCTTGTGACAAATGAAACACTAATGTCCCTTTGCCCTTCCTTCTGCCCCACCACTGGGTTTGCAGACTTTGCAGAAAAACTCCCCTGGTCTCCTTGCACTCTTCTCACCTGTGCCTGGCACCTGTTTTCCTGCACCTTAGTGCCCAAACGTGCCTCTCTATACACCTCTGCGAACTTCAACAACTCTCCTGCTGTCTCTGGCTGTCTCTCTTTCAAATGTATGGTTAACTCAGGGCCGCAACCTGACAAAATCTGTTCTTCATAACCAGCTCTTTCAATTCAGCGAACTCCTTTTTCGTACCACTCAACTCTAACCACTTCTCAAAATAGTGATCTAAACGTGCACCAAACTGAGTGTACGTTTCCCCTGCTTGCAATCTAGCTGAACGAAATTTCTTTCTGAATCCTTCCTCAGTGAGGTCAAATCCCTTCATCAACGACTCCTTCACGGCACCAAAATCAGATTGTTGGTCTGCTGGTAACGCAGTGAAATCTGCAATGCCTTACCCGTCAATAGCGCTGACAAAATGACTGCCCACTCTTCTGGAGGCCAACCCTGACTGGTCGCAAACGTTTCGAAACGACTGATGTATGCATCAATCGAATCGGTTCCTTCAGAGAATGTTGGCAACTTGGGTCGGGGAGAGTAACTGCGCACAGAGTCACTGGAAACTGAACTCCCATCCTCGGTGGTCTCCCTTTGTATTCTCACTTTCTCTAGCTCTAATTGAACCTTTAATCTTTCCGTTTCCTGCTCTGCTATTTCTATTGCGATACGGCGTCTTTCCGCTGTTCATCCCTTTCCTCTTTTGTTGGTTTTCAACGAATGCTCGCAACTCTTCTCCCGAGTAACCTAGATCACGAGCGACGCTCACAAGTTGTTCAATAGGGGTGTTCTTTTCTTCCGCCATTATATCTTCTGTTTCTTTTTTTCTTTTTTTTTCTGAACAAGATTTTATTACTACGACAGCCAAACTGGTGGTTACCGACACGAGTGACGTAATAGCACAATCCTATGAATGATAATATTAGCTTGGGACAACGTAATTAGTTTTTATAAGACGCCCAGCGCCTGACCCAACTATGAGAGCGAATTATAGGCAATCTGTGCGAAATAAGTACTCTGGGGCTGAAATGCCAAGCCTAGTATTAACTATCTTGGAAGCAATGCCAAGCCTAGTATTTAACTATCTTGGGAACATACAGTAAGACAACCCCTTGTCTTAGGATTACAATACTTGAATCCCACCCAGCTTCCTCTCTGAGAAGTTGAACAATTATAATAAATGGGCCAGAATATCCTGGCAGGCTCGCCAATAAATTGTCAACCTCGGGTGATGTCGATGGAGGAAGGACTAGCGCACAGCCCAAACACACTCACAGCTTGCTTACGATCTCATTCATATATCATGCATTCGTCACATCAAACCACTAGTAAAGTCTATAACTTTACTACACATGATCATAGAACGAAACATCAATGCATATGGAATCAAACAAAATAAAACATTCTCTCTTTCCTGAACTTCACAAAATCATTTATCTAAAACATCATTTAACTAACCCGGGTATAAATAGGTTTCTACTTTACCTGGCCAGGTGATCTTAACTATTCACGAATCACTGTCTTTTCTTTTCTTTTTTTTTCTTTTCACTGTCACTTTCACAAGCACGACACAACTGGCACTGGTGTTGGTCTGCTGGCACCTGGTCAGGTTAGACTGCTGGCACTGGCGTTGGTCTGTGGTTCTGCTTGACGAAGTGACGCTGCCAGGTATGAGGTCGAACCCCGGTTCAGATGGAACAGTGACTATCAACATCGATCTGTTCTCCTTTCTTTCTTCCTGCATTAACGCATTGCACACTCTCTCTCTCTCTTCTAGTCTGCTCTATCAAATGGACATGGTTGCTTTTCTTTTTTCTCTTCATTAGTTAGCAACTCTCTCTCTCCACATCTCTCTTTAGTCCTCCCTCTGCAGACTTTATCTGGTGCTAATGCCTCCACTTGGTTCTCTTCTCTCCTCCCCTCATCTCTCTCTGCTCTTCTCCCTCCAGAGCTTACACCCAGAACCTCTTCCTCTCTCTCTCTCTCTGTCTGTCTCCCCATTCTCCTTCCTCTCTCTCACTCACACATTACTTTATTCCCTACCTACGTGTCCAAGGGTGAGTACCATTGGTCAGTATTTTTACCGCCTCGTACCCGAAGTTATCTCCCTCTAATTCCATTGGATATTCAAATCATGACAGTCACGCCTACACGCCTTACTCTCTGTGGTGGTCAATTGGTCATTTAATTGATTAGCTTGATTTCACCCCACCACACACTACCTTCCCCTCTCTTCGTTCCGGCGACGTCGTAAATTGGCTAGATCAGTCTGATCCAGGCGTCGAGACTCGTCTGACCAGACATCGAGGCGTCGGTCAGCTACTTAGTCTGTCTGGCTGGACAGACCGTCTCCGTAGAGGATTAGGATTAGTCTCCTCGCTGTGCCCAAATTGGCTGGATGAGTCTGATCCGGGCGTCGAGACTCGTTTGACCAGACATCGAGGCGTCGGTCAGCTACTTAGTCCGTCTGGCTGGCGCTCAGAATATTTGAGTTTGAGCTTATGTCCACACAACCTGGACCACGACTTTGGTTGTTTATTTTTTGTCCGTGACAAGTTGTTCTCTTGATGTGGTTATTGTCGCTTTGCCCTGTTGTGGTTATGCTACGTTTACACGGACGTGCAACTGCTCGTGCAAGTCCCTCTGTGCAACTACGTGCAACTACTTAATTGCACGAAAGAGCCCCCGTGTAAACGCGAACGGTGCAAGTACCGTGCTGCAAGTGAGAGCCACCGACAGAATTAAGCCCCGCCCACGCTGCTTTTTTTTCAGGAACTTTCCGCGATTTTCCACGGACTTTTTCGGCTTGGCGCGAAAGTAAACATCCGGTTGTACGGCGGTGCAACTGTGTAAACACTGATGCAATTCACTGCAACTACTGCAACTGCTGCAACTGCCGAAAAAATATCGCTCTGGACCGATTTTTTGCGACTACTCGTGCAAGTCCTAATCGGGTATTGCCGATTATTTTGAGCTTTTTGAGGACTTGTTGCAACTGTTGGTCTGCTATTATTCATGCTTAGGTATTAGTTGCCGTGCGAACGCAAAGGGGGTTGCACGGCTAGTTGCACATCCGTGTAAACGTAGCATTACGATCAGAAGCTTGTTTTGAAGAAGCCCGAGTCGGGCGAAAATTCATGAGCAAATAAATAAATGTTGGAACAGCAGTGGCCTGGGTCTTATGATTTCCTTTTGTATATATATATATATATATATATATATATATATATATATTATATATATTATAGTCAAGTTATAGAAATCTAAAATCTAACCTGTCCATGTTGTCGAAATACAAAAGAGGATGAAATTCATTTTGTATTGGCTTGTTCAGTATTAAAAGATCTTAAAGAGCAGTTCATCATACGAAAGTATTTCAATAATCGTGGTCTTTTCAAAGTTAACCTTATTAATGTTGTCATCAAATATAAACATGTTAAACAGCTATGTATCTATATCACGCATTCAAGAGACGAAGTATGTGTATAATATAAAGAATACCATTATCAATTTGCTACATGAATTACAATGTATATCCCCATTCTAAGGAGCTTTGGCCGTTAAGAATAAAACATTTGAATCTCTCTCTCTCTCTCTCTCTCTCTCTCTCTCTCTCTCTCTCTCTCTCTCTCTCTCTCTCTCTGGGGGGTGAGCTGATTTCACAGCACAGAGAAGACGTGTTTTTGGAACGCTCTCGAGTTGCGGAGGATTATTGTCTAATTACTACGTTAATTATGGGAAAAAATCAAGTCGCTTTCAATCACACTGAACTGGTGAAAGTGTGCTGATCACAGTGATGTAAAATTTGTGACTAAAACCGTGACCATGCCTGTGAACTCTCTGTGTTTCCGTGCTGCCTGTGGCCTGTTTCTGCCCACTTACCACAGCTTCATGGCCAAGCGAAGTCGGTCGGTCGTGAAAATGCGCATGAGGGTTATTACTGTGCGAAACCGAGTGGAGCTACTTCTTTTCGTGTTTGTGGCTGCCTATTTCTTGTGCTGTGGTGACGTTGAGGTGAACCCTGGCCCTGTAGATTGGGATGCCGTTCTCCAACAGGGCATTAGCACAGAAAGTGACAGTGTGAATGGTAGCAGTGACACTGACAAGACTTCCGCTCGTCCCCCTTCCATCGATTATGCAGCTGATTCGGGTTTTCTACCCGATTTCGCAAAGCAGTTACTGGAAGCAATGCACTTACAGCGTGAACAGTCCCAGACTCTTTCTAATGATATGTCACTCCTGCGGAAAGATCTCGGTTCCATCAAAACGGACATTTCGTATGTCAGAACGAAGTGTGATGACATAGGGAGGCGTTGTGGCAGGCTGGAGGAAGAGAATGAGTGCTTGTCTTCTTCCGTGAAGGATACCCGAGAAGATGTTGACGAACTTTTCTGCGCCTGCAAACAGAACGAGGACAATCTTTCCACGTTGTTTTCTGAAATAGAAACTATGAAAACCGAGATAGATGGTCTGAAAGAAAACTGTGATATTCTTGAAGCTTTCTCCAGAAGGGATAATCTACGCTTGTTTGGTGTGCCACAGACAGAGCAATTCGAGAGCTATGACTCCTGTGCCAGACTGGTTGTTGACACACTGAACAGTGTGGAAGCACGAAGGAATGGACAGTAGATGACATTGCACGAGCTCATCGAATGGGCGAAAGCAGAAATGGCCAGCCAAAGCCCATGATTGTCAAGTTCAGTCGGTGGAGGGACAAGATGGCAGTCATCACGAACCGGGAGTACCGAGCCAGGTTGGAGGGGCAAGGTGTGAGAGTGGGCAACGACCTCACCAGGAAGCAGGCCGGCATCGTTTGCGGAGGCGAAGAAGGAGGGGAAGGTTGCATTCTTCAGGCGAGGAAAGCTGATGGTGGTGCCAAAGCCTGATCCCAGGACTTACGCTGAAGCAGCAGCAGCAACAAACGACGACGCCAACGCCGGAGATACGTCAACCAACAACCCGGCCACGGAACAGCCCAAGTACAACGCATCACATCGCGGAGATCATGAGGGCACAGGTCATGACATCAGCAGAGGTCATCGGCGAGGTGAAGATTCTCCTCGCTCCAACAGGGAGAGTCGACGTGACAGCGCACGAGGTGGATATGGCAGTGCTGATGGTGGATACGGCAGTACACGCGATGGATACGGTAGTGCACGTGGTGGATACGGCAGTGCACGTGGTGGTGAGAGCAGTGCACGTGGTGGTATGAGCACTGCACGTGGTGGTGTCAGTAGTGCTTGTGGCAGTGTCAGTAGTGCTTGTGGTGGTGGTGGTGGTGGTGGTGGTGGTTACTCGTGGTGTTAACGACAGAGCGCGTTGTGGTGACAGCAGTGCCCGTGCTGGTGGTGAGAGCAATGTGCGTGGTGGCCACAGTGACATCAGAAATGGTGGCAGTCGACACACTGGAGTAAACGTGACTCAGTTCCGTTCCAGCCAGTCCTCCCCAGTCAACAAGTGTCCCGGCAACAACCCCACCAAGCCCCGGCGATCAACACGGACTAACCCATAGGACAGGCTGGGTCATCTTGATGAACTGACTTTCCTTGTATATAATGTAGAAAATCTGTACTCTAAATTAAGTGATATGTCATTCATGAATTATGTTTCTTCTTTTGATGTTGTTTGTCTAACTGAAACTTTTGTGGATAATACCTTTGACTTTAATGGTGTTTTTCATGATCATGTCAAGTTTGTTGCCCCAGCCAGAAAGCTATCTCGACATGGTCGAAATTCTGGCGGCGTTTTGCTTCTAGTAAGAAAGTCATTAGATAGCTTTGTGTCGAGGGTCGAGTTAAACTGTTGTAATACTGTTGCTGTTAGAGTTGACAAATCTGTGTTCAACCAGGATAAAGATATTCTTTTACTTGGTTGTTATGTTGTTCCAGAAAATGGACCGTTGTATGACCAAATGGAAATTAAAGACGGTATTGTTATTTTGGAGGAAAGTATTCTACAGATTACAGAAAATCATGATTTCCATGTAATGATAGTTGGTGATCTTAATGCCAGAACAGCTTGTGATCAAACTAGACTCGAATCAATGTTGAATTATTCTCCCAATTCTGATTACGATGTCATGGATGAAAACATTGTGGTTGGGGGGTTGAAGAGGAAATCAAAAGATGTTTGTAGTAATAATTTTGGCAATTCCTTATTAAATATGTGTTTTCAGTTAAATTGTATCATAGTCAATGGTTTGTGCCCTAGTGACTCTAATGGTGAGTTCAATATGTTTCGCCACATGGCTGCAGTGTGATAGATTATGTAGTCATCTCAGAAGATATGTTTTTAACACAGTCTTGTGATTTATGCGTCAGCGATAAAAATTCACTCATGGCATTTACCTGTGGAATTCAAATGGAAGAATGTTTGTACTGAAAGTGATAGCAATAGAGATTGTGATGTTGAAAATGGTAGTACTGAAAATCGCATCATATGGTCTGAATACTATGCATTCCAGTACGAAGAAGAACAACAGTCTGTACACTTTAAACAATGTCTACAGAATGCTTATACGGAACTCGATACTGACATTAATAGTTCTTTTGTAACATTTACAAGTTCACTGTGCAGCGCTGCTGCGTGCATGATCAGAAAGGTAGGAACAGGCAAAAAAGAAAAGCAGCTGGTTTGATGACGAATGTGAGAGGAAAAAGAGAAAGGTAAGACAATCGTTATGGACATTTAAACGGTAAAAGAAATATACCATGAAAAGAAAGAAGCCTATGTTAAAGAAAGGAAAGAATATAAGTAGAAAGAAACTCGTGGAGAGCGTGGCAGCAGAGAGTCCTCAGAAGAGAAGCCCCTTCAAGCAAGTGTTTCGGCCCTTACTCCTGACACTCTAGGGGGGTTGGGCCACACCCGGTTCATGACTCCGGATGTCCCTCTGCTGCCCCTTTTTTTGTTTCCCCTCTTGGGGAACGAGCCATGGCTGGTTTCGAACCCATGACCCTCTGGAATGCTCATTTTCCACTTAATGACTCGCGCTTTAACCACTGAGCCACGGGGAAAACCGATATTTGTAGGGAAATTAAGCCTTATGAAGTTTCACTTTGTTCCTCCTTGACCAGACCCCAGTTTGGGAACACCTCTCTGCCGCTTCTGCCATTGCTTTCAGCTCGGGGTTTTTCCTTCCCTGAAACTGAGAGCTGTTTCATGGGGCTGTATGCAGACGTTTCCTACAAACCCCTAGCTCCAATTTCTGCAGTGAGGACTTTGACCTGATAGCCTTCTCTCCTCAGCTGTTTGCCAGATCAGCATACTTTTCATCTTGTAGATTTGAGCTCCCTCCACCCTGTTTTCATATGGCACCGTGAGCTCGACCCATATCAGCTGCTTGGCTGACTTAGAGTGGACTACTAGTCTGGCTCATGCCACTCTTGCTGATGATCTCTGGGTGACTTCCATTCGGGGAGGTCTGCAGTGCACCCCCCAGTCTTTCCTGCCCCGTCCAGCAGACTCTGCCTGCATGTTTCGAGTGGACTGTTGTTTTTGGGCCATGATTTGCTGCCTCCTGCCGTGAAGAATGTTGCGGGTGCTTTTGGATCCTGATTCTCCCTTTTTGGGTGTTGGTACTGGCCCAGACTACTTGTACAATCCTTTGAGCACTTGTTTGCCTCCATGTGTACCTTCCTTGAGCCAGGGCTACTTTACATGACTTAGAACATGCTCCACTGTTTGTTTTTCATGGCAGGGGGGGCATGCGGGATCGTCTGTTTTACCCCACTTCACCATTTTGCATTTGAGGCAAAGGTCATATGCAGCTGAGAATAAGCTGATCCTGAGAGGGGCCATGTGCCAAATGTCATTCCAGTGAGATTTTCTTTGGAGTGCATTCTCCCACTTTTTTCCTTTGCCCTGCTGGCTCTGCTGGACTGCTTTTGGAGCTTTTTGGTCTTCTCTTTCTCATCTCGGATCACATGTCTCTTTGGCTTTTCCTTTGGCTTTGACCCCATTCAGTTTGGTCATCCCACCTTGTCTGTTGGTCTGTGTGTGTCCTGTTATTTCTCTGATCTTGAACTTTCTTTTGCAGAATCCATCGCCTCTTGAACTTTCCTTTTTTCCTGCCTTCTTCAGCTGGGGCTTGATTGCTTCTACACCTTGTCTCCTGAGTCTTTCAGCATGCTTTGAAGTCTGATCTTCCCTGCTTTGTTTTCCTCCAGGATGGATTTCAGGGGTATTTTTCAGCTTTGCTTGGGCGACAGTACAGCGCGATGTCAGTCAAGACAGGGGGGACCACAAGCCATTTTCCTTGTGAACTTGTGATTTTGGTTTTCATTGCTCAACTGTGCTGGTGCAGATGTCGTATGATCATCAAGGCCATAGGAGCTTTGGTATCAGCATGAACGCAGACACCAGACCTTGTATTTGCCAGGGAGCCCACACTGGTCAATGGTCTCCAAGCCTTCTTCCGCCATCTGCTTGGTTTCTTTTGCTCTTTGTTGGTCTTTTCAGCGTATCATCATACCATCTTCCAAGGCTCTTGACGGGTTCTTCTGTGACTTTTGGGAATGGCCTGGTTGGCAACACTGAAGACCACAGATTCGCCACTTTTTCCTTTCCTCAGTGAGAGACTCCGTGATTTCTTTGGCTTGAACGCATTCTGATGAGGAAACTAGTAGTCCAGCCTCTCCAGCACATGACGTGTCTCGCCCTTCTCTGGATGAAATCACTGTAGTTCATCCATGAAGGCCTTAAAGGGGATGCATCTTGTACCATCGCCAAGGTCTGTTTGTCTCGCGTTGTTTGTTGCTGCTTTCAAGATGATTTCCATTCCAGCACAAAACAGTTTTGGGGAAATTGCACAGCCTATTGCGATGCCCACTTCCAATTTAAACCAATCTGTTGTGTACTCCTTGGGTAGAGAACCGCATTGAGAAGCCATTGAAGTACTTTTTGAGCATGTCGCGGATGTTCTTTGGCACATGGTACATCTCAAGAGCCAACTGAAATCATCTCAGGGGCACAGTTTCCATACGCTTTTTGCCAGATCAAGCCACACTACGTCCAGTCTCTCTTTTCTGTTTTTGTTTTTTTGGATTGCGCCCCCAGATCATTGTGGCGGTTCTACACAGCCAGCCACGCCTGGGATGCCACCTTTCTGGACTGACAAAATCCAAGTACTTGTTTTTCCCTCAGGTACTTGGGTCAGCCTTGCTGCATGACAGAGAAGAAGATTTTCCCTTTGACTCAATAGGAAATTGGCCTGAAAATGGCTGATGTCATTGCGTTTTGCTCTTGGGGATGACAACCATCTGCCGCATCCACTGGGCCCCTGATCTTCTGTTTCCTTTTCCCGCGATCGCAGCACCTGTGGACCACTCCAGCACCTTGGACATTTTCTTGTAAAGCTGGTAAAGGGATTCCGTTTGGCCCTGTGATGATTTGGCCTGGCTTGTCCCACCTTCTTTATTTCCGCCAACGTTGGAGGCTGCCATTGAACTTTTTTCAGGGTTGTTGGCCCACCAGACCTGAATGTCGAGTGGTGCTTTTCTCTGGATCAGAAATATGTTTCCTCAGGGTGCTCAAGACTCCTTTGTCCACACTAGGGTCCCAGATTTGGCTGCTCAAACATTGTCTGCAAACTGGAAGGGTTCTGAAGAATCGCCTTGTGCTTCTTCTTTTTGCTCTTCCTCTTTCTCGCAGAAATTTCCCCTTTGCGAGGCCTTGTTTTTCTTTCAGGTCTTCCACAGTTTTTCCAAGCCTGTGTTTTTCAGCTGGCAGTGCGGGGCTCATTTGTCTTTGGTTGTTCTTTTGGCCTGATCTTGTCCAAACTTTTTGGTCGATTCTTGGAGGTTTTCTCTTTGGGTATTTACTCCATAGGCGTCTCACATGTGGCATACACAATGTCCCCATATGGGCTAGTTTGTGTTCAAGGGTGCTTTTCCTATCAGGCACGAGTCTTTGGACGATTTTTTGCATCCAGTTTTTTCCCAATCTTCAGTTTCTTTCTGGCAGGTTGATTTTAGGCGCCTGGCATCGAGGGCTTGCAAATTCCTCATCCGAACAACAGCGTGGGAGTCCTTGCACTGGGGGTTTAAATCCTGGCCTTGGTCTTCCGACGTATTTACTTAACAAAAAGAAAATGATTTTGATCAAGAGAGATTGGAAAAATTGCAGCATTTCCCTTAACGATCTAAGCGTTTTTTGCAAAACAATCCGATCATGAACAAAATCGGTACTAATAACACAATCACTTCAGAAAAAATGGATAAACACTTTTTAGTGTATTCCCAAAGAAACAAATGGGCGAGGAACAGACTG
Source organism: Conus ventricosus (assembly GCA_018398815.1). Lineage (NCBI taxonomy): Eukaryota > Metazoa > Mollusca > Gastropoda > Neogastropoda > Conidae > Conus > Conus ventricosus. Next base: position 58,810,420 of record CM031599.1, on the reverse strand, counting down.
GAATTGAGTCACGGAGATACTAATGAAAAACACTAGACATAAAAGTTTAATAGCCTATTTCCAGGCAGGAGGTTGTCGCCAGTATAGTAAAACTCAAACCGGAAAGCGCAGGCCAGACAAAATCCCTCACCCGAAATGTTAAAACAGCTGATGCCTCAGTGTTGATTTCCCTTTTTACTTTAATAAGCTGTTGATTGGGAGTCCTTCCTTGAAATGGTCTAAATCTATGTAAAAACTCGTGAGAGCGTGGGAGCAAGAGTCCTCAGAAGAAGCCCCTCAAGCAAGTTTCGGCCCTTACTCCACCTCAAAGGGGTTGGGGCCCACCCGGTTCTGACTCCGGATGTCCCTCTGCGCCCCTTTTTTTTCCCCATCTTTTTACGACCATGGCTGGGATTCGAAAACCCCGACCCTCGGACAAAGCTCATTTTCTACTTAATGACTCGCGCTTTAACCACTGACCACAGGGACACCTATATTTGGGAAATTAAGCCTTAGTTCACTTTGTTTCTCCTTGCCAATCAGCTTGAACACCTCCTCTGCGCTTTTGCCATTGCTTTCAGGGCTCTGGTTTTTCCTTCCCACACGAGACTGTTTTTATGGGGCTTATGCAGACGTTTCCACAAACCCCCTAGCTCCAAATTCTGCAGTGAGGGCTTTGAACCTGTAGCTTCTTTTCCCCCAGGGTGTTTGCCAGATCAGCAACTTTTTAGTCTTGTAGATTTGAGCTGCCCCATTCTGTTCTCATATGGGACCGTGAGCTCGATCATGATCAGCTCTTGGTTGACTTAGGGGACTCTATGTCCTGTCTCATGCCACTCTTGCTGAGTCTCTGGGGACTCTTCCATTCGGAGGGCTGCAGTGCACTCCCAGTCATCTGCCCCATCCGACAGACTCTGCCTGCTGTTTCGAGGCACCTGTGTCTTGGCCCAAAGATTTGCTGCTCCTGCCGGGAAGAATTTGCGGGTCTTTTGGATCCTGATTCCCCTTTTGTGGTGTTGGTACTAGCCAACTACTTGACAATTTCTTTGACACTTGGTTGTTTCCCCCATGTTTACCTTCCTGACCAGGCTTACTTTACATGACCTAAACATGCTCCACTGTTGTTTTATGGCAGAGGGGCATGCAGAGCTCTGTTTTCCCCCACTTCACAGTTTGCATTTGAGGGCAGAAGGTCATATCCGATCTAGAAAGAGCCTTTATCCTGAAGGGCCAGTGCCAAATGTCATTCAAATTAGACTTCTTTGGAGTGCATTCTCCACGTTGCCATTGCCCTTTTCTGGTCAGCTGACTGATTTTTTTGGGGTTTTTTTGTCTTCTTCTTTTCTCAATCTCCTGAATCAATTGTCTCTTTTGGCTTTTCCTTTGCCTTTGACCACCATTCAGTTTTGGTCACCCCCATCCTTGTCTGTTGGTCCCGTGTGTGTCCTGTATTTCTCTTTATCTTGAGACTTTCTTTTGCAGAATCCATCGCCCTTGAACTTTCCATTTTCTGCCCGTCTTTAGCTGGGGCTTGATTGGGTTCTAACACCTTGGCTCCTGAGTCTTCCAGCATGCTTTGAAGTCTGCTCTTCTTTGGGGGTGTTTCTCTTTGGGTAGTTTTACTCCATAGGCGTCTCTACATGTGGCATACACAATGTCCCCATATGTGGCTAGTTTGTGTTCCGGGGTGCTTTTCCCTATCAGTGCATCGAGTTTTTGGACGATTTTTGCATCCAGTTTCTCCCAATTTTCAGTTTCGTTTGCTCGTGGCAGGTTGAGTTTCAGGCGCCTGGCATCGAGGGCCTGTGTAAATTCCTCATCCGAACCAACAGCGTGGATGTCCTTGGCACTGTGGTTTAAATCCTGGCCTTGGTCTTCCGAGTCTTATCTGCTGATGCAGTGCGCTGCTGCCCCATTCAGATGAGTCTTCACACATCCCATCTTTGTTCTGTGGATCTTCATGCCACGGGTGGTAGCTATTATTGTACCTTTGCATAAGAAAGGAGACGTAAACCAGCCAGACAATTATCGTGGTATTGCCCTAACAAGTGTTGTTAGTAAAGTTTATACACATATACTAAATAAAAGAATAACGAAATGGGCAGAAGAAGAAAGCAAGATCATTGAAGAGCAAGCGGGTTTTAGAGCAGGGTACAGTACTGTCGATCATATTTTCATATTGTATGCAATTGTTGAAAAGTTTTTGCAAAAGAAATCTAAACTATATGTTACTTTTGTCGATTTCAGAAAGGCATTTGATTCAGTAAACAGAAATGTGCTTTGGGCGATAATGAGGAAAAATGGTGTAAAAGGTGAAGCATATACGATAATGTTTTGGCATGTGTGCGTGACAAGTGTGACTATTCCCTGATTGCTTTGAATGTCCTAGAGGTGTGAAACAAGGCTGTCTGTTGAGTCCCCAATTATTTTCTTTCTTTATAAATGAACTGGCTACTGATTTGTCAAAAAGCGGAAAACATGGTATTCAGTTAATACCTGGTGCTACTGAAATATTTCTATTGTTATTTGCGGATGATGTTGTTCTGTTGTCTGATACAGTCATTGGACTTCAAATCAACTAAACTGTTTAAAAAGAGAAGCTGACCGTTTGGCTTTAACTGTTAACCTTGAAAAGACAAACGTAATGATTTTTAGGAAGGGGGGACTTTTTAGCCTCTGTGGAAAAGTGGTACTAATGGGGATGAAATGGTTAAAGTAACGAATTCTTATAAATACTTGGGCATGCTCTTACGACAAAATTAAGTGTAATTTTCTGCTCTGTGGGAACCCTGTAGAAAAGGGAAAAGAGGAGTTATAGAAATCATAAAGTCTTTGAAAAAACTGAGATCAATAGATGCACGTTTGTTCTGGAAACTCTTTGATTCGCAAATTGAACCTATCTTAACATATGCAGCTGAAGTCTGGGGTCTAGAAAATGATTGTAGACAAATCGAAACTGTACACACCTTTGCCATAAAAGGATTCCTAAATGTCCCCCTGCATGCCTCAAACAATCTGGTGTTTGGAGAAACCGGAAGATACCCATTGTATCTTAGGACATCAATAAAGTGTATTAAATACTGGTTAAAACTCGTGTCACTGCCCATGTCAAGAATATGTAGACAGGCTTATGAAATGCTGTTAAGGCAGCATAAATCTGGTCACTTTGATTGGGCATCAAAAGTACAAAAAGTTTTGACGGAAAATGGTATGGCATAGTTTGGCTGAGTCAAGGTCTCGGTGTGAATCTGCTTTTATTCTAGAGTTGAAAGATACGCTTATTTCCTGCTTTAAACAGAACTGGCATTCTGAGTTGGAGGATAATGATAAATATAGATGGTTTCACTCTTTCAAAATGTCTTTGAACCTGAAAAATATTTATCATGTGTTCTAATAAGTGGCATAGAGACAGCTTCTCAAGATTTCGACTCGAGTTTGTGGCCTTAAAAACTGTATTCAGTGGTTTCGAAAAGACCAAACAGATATTAAATTCCCATCATGTGGAAAAGGATTCGAAAATGAAACTCATGTTTTATTTTACTGTACCACTTATGATGATATCCGTAAAAAATGTGTCATACTGGAATCCTTCCCCAACATTCCCGATCAGAACAAAGTTGTAAAAATCCTTTCCAGTAGTAATGAAACTGTTATTAAATCTGTTGCTAAATTTATAGCACAGGCAATGAAGATAAGAAAGAGTAAGTTAGAATTAATGTGCGATAACATTTAACTTAATAAAATAGTAACTAGTCAAGATGATCCTGTATCAATGTGTTGTGTGTGTGTGTGTGTGTGTGTGTGCGTGTGTGTGTGTGTGGTGTGTGTGTGTGTGTGTGTGTGTGTGTGGTGTGTGTGTGTGCTGTTTGTGGCGCGCGCGCGTTTGTGTGTGCGTGTATGTTTATGCATGTGTGAAATCAGTAAATAATATTGAAATGTGCATACAATTGTTCATGTTCACCCCCTTAAGGCTGTAATGCTATGACAATAAAAACATTTGTCATTGTCATTGTCTCTCTCTCTCTCCTCTCTCTCTCTCTCTCTCCCCTCTCTCTCTCTCTCTCTCTCTCTCTCTGTGTTAACCCTCCCCTCCATCTCTCTTTGACTCCGTCCTGTGGTTGCTATAGCATGTTTGTTTTTCCTCCCTATTGGCGTGAGTGATTACAGTAGCATTGGATTAAGTAACGTCAACTTGCAGTCGCAAAAATGATCTTTTATGGTGGCTTCTGGCTGCTTCTGAACTGCGAATGTATCAATAGCATTGTCATCCCAATACCCATCTCAGGTTTCCAAAGCAGAGGATGTTTAAAGCCGTGCGTCTTGTTGAAGCGCACCCTGTCATCGGAATGAGCAACCCCCCCCCCCCCCCCCCCCCCCAATGCAGTCATATGCCGTTTAGCTGGGCCATTTCTGCCACGACTTCTCTTTACCTATAACAGGCTTTTGAAGATGAACAAGAACTGGTATGTTGATTGCGCAACATTACCAGGAAGGAACATGTTTTCTCTCATGCGTGTTTTTCATACTCTTGTTCTATTTGAAGTCAGAATTAAATTTGTTCCATTTCAGTGTTACACTTATCGGTGGAAACCATGTGAATAGACAGACGCAGGTATAGGTAGTGCTGACTACTCAGTGATGACTCCTCTCTCTCTCTCTCTCTCTCTCTCTCTCTCTCTCACACACACACACACACACACACACACACACACACACACACACACACACACACACACACACACACACACACACACACACACTTCTTTCCCTACATTTTTCTCTGTTGTCCCGTTCACAATTTTTCGTCAAATGAAGATAAAAACAACAGGGTTGTAGCTCGCTCTCTCTCTCTCTCTCTCTCTCTCTTCAAGCCCAGGCTAGATAATGTTACTGAGGTGTCAAATCAAGCTACCTCTCCATTTTGACATCAGCCCTGTGTGTTGGTGGGGAGGCGCCGGGGGTACTTTCTGGCCGATTGTCTGCCGGTCAGTCGTGGGTCACTGGTCCACTTGACACAGAATCGTTTTCAGCGGTAATGGGTTCTTTTGCCTCCAGTCAGGCGTAGCTCCCAGCCAGTCTACAATTTCCCTGATCGATCTTGATTGTTGATCAATATTGATGAAGGACAGAGGTCTGTGCGTTCTCTCTCTCTCTCTCTCTCTCTCTCTCTCTCTCTCTCTCTCTCTCTCTCTCTCTCTCTCTCTCTCTCTTTGGTCTGGTTGGGAACTCTACCTAACCTCTCTCTCTCTCTCTCTCTCCCTCTCTCTCTCTCTCTCTCTCTCTCTCTCTCTCTCTCTCTCTCACTCTGGTCTGGTTGGAAACTACCTAACATCTCTCTCTCTCTCTCTCTCTCTCTCTCTCTCTCTCTCTCTCTCTCTCTCTCTCTGGTCTGGTTGGAAACTCTACCTAACACACACTCTCTCTCTCTCTCTCTCTCTCTCTCTCTCTCTCTCTCTCTCTCTCTCTCTCTCTCTCTCTCTGCCACCCACACATTCATATCAGGCGACCGTTTACATCCATCTGACAATAGCACTATCTGTATCGTATCATTATACCTGAAGTAAACGTTTGGAAACCACATCAAAAAGCATGTTCGTGATCATTTTTAGTTCCGTAAATTGTTTCACCCTCGGTGATCTCGTTTCAGAACGAATCACTCTTGTTATGCAGCTCTAAGCACTCTGGCTGGCAAATCGCTGACCAATTTTGATAATAGTAAACTAAGCGGAGTCACATGGTAGACTTTGTCATGGCTTTTGATGTAAAAGGTCACACACTTTTGAAAACTATAAATAAATTCTTAACAGAGTCACATGGTAGACTTTGTCATGGCTTTTTATGTAAAAGGTCACACACTTTTGAAAACTGTAAATAAATTCTTAACATGTCTAAGATATATTATTAGCCCTGACATTTCTTAACATGTCTAAAATATATAATTACTCATGGTATCATTTTCTGAACATGTCTAAGATATATTATTACTCCTGACATTTCTTAACATGTCTGAAATATATAATTACTCATGACATTTTCTGAACATGTCTAAGATTTATCATTACTCCTCACGTGATTTTTTCGATCGGTAGGAAACAGCTGGTAGCAGTAAATGGACCAATGTTTCCGTCTTTGCCTACAAAGAACAGTATACCTTAAAGTTCCGTTCTAGAACCTTGATTGTTTTCAGTTTACATTAATTACTAATCTCTTTAATTATTATAGTAGTATGATTTGTTTGCAGATAACTCGACCACACATCCTATCATTCCAGTTAAGTACAGATTTCACTTCTTCTGCAATAGAGCATCCGTAAATTAATGTATTGATCAGAGTTAACCCAGATAAGCCTGCATCCACACAAAAACTAAATTCATGATTATCGCAACCCCCTCCTTTTCATGTAAATGATAAGAATTATTGTAAGACAATTAAGATAAGAAACTTAATTAAAAAGAAACAAATCCGTGGTGTTTTCAATCATAATCTGTCATGTCATGTTCCGATCATGTAACAATGATCAGCAAAATACATTTCTACAAAGATGTATCAGTTGTCGGAAATCAAATATTTCTTAGCTGTTGCACTCTCGAAAAAAAAACAAAATTCCTTGCCTTCACTGAGTTGCACATACGGAACGCTTCAATTGTCAGGGATTAAGCCAGTGGAAATAATCTGAAAAAAAAATGAAAAACCCAACTCTTTCGAGTCGTCACACACGTGTTCTAGATTTAGTCCTCAATAGATCCGCGAGATGAATGATTTCTTATTATGCAGCACTGCACTGTCGCCGTTCGCTTAAGTTAAAACTAAGACTTTTTATTTAAAAAAAAAGAGTCATTTCCATTGTAAAAGATCTCTCGGGCTGTGCTCCACCGTCCTTATCAGTCACTAAGTTGTCCATGAACATTGCCAAGAGTATGAAGTCATTCTCCGTTAAGATCTCCTCAGATTTAGTCTCATTTATCCTAGTGGATTCTTGCAGAACACTAAATGTTGAAACTGACCTGAGTACCTTCAAGCATTATTTTGGAAAATAATTATCAAAAGAAAATGGCAACTCGGTATTGTGAATCTTTTATTCTCTTTTGGTTTGACACACGTCCCTGTCCTTCCGTCTAACTCCCTTGAATCTAGTCAAATGGCTTTCATGCCTGTGTGTCTACCACCATACCCGGCACACTAAACTGTGTTGTGTTGTCGAACACGCGCGCGCGCGCGCGCGTGTGTGTGTGTGTGTGTGTGTGTGTGTGTGTGTGTGTGTGTGTGTGTGTGTGTGTAATGTACTTGATTTGCTTTTGTTCTTTGCTTTGTTTATTTCTCGATAATTCGTCATTTCGCACCACTGGACATTAACACATTTTGAAAATAACTTGAAACGCACATGAGTACGGATTATGCGTATCATACACACCAGTGATCGCGTTAGGAATTTTGCAAACCGGTCCCAACACTGACTGCCCTGCACTGTCACTTAGCAACAGGTCTTAGAACCGGTCCCAACACTGACTGCCTGCACTGTCTTTCAGCAACAGGTCTTAGAACCGGTCCCAACACTGACTGCCTGCACTGTCTTTCAGCAACAGGTTTTACAACCGGTCCCAACACTGACTGCTCTGCACTGTCACTCAGAAACAGGTCTTAGAATCGGTCCCAACACTGACTACCCTGCACTGTCACTCAAGAAACAGGTCTTAGAACCAACCGGTCCCAACACTGACTACCCTGCACTGTCACTCAAGAAACAGGTCTTAGAACCAACCGGTCCCAACACTGACTGCCCTGCACTGTCACTCAGCAACAGATCTTAGAACCAACCGGTCCCAACACTGACTGCCCTGCACTGTCACTCAGCAACAGATCTTAGAACCAACCGGTCCCAACACTGACTACCTTTGCACTGTCACTCAGCAACAGGTCTTAGAACCGGTACCAACACTGACTGCCTGCACTGTCATTCAGCAACAGGTCTTAGAACCGGTACCAACACTGACTGCCCTGCACTGTCACTCAGCAACAGGTCTTAGAACCGGTACCAACACTGACTGCCCTGCACTGTCACTCAGCAACAGGTCTTAGAACCAACCGGTACCAACACTGACTGCCCTGCACTGTCACTCAGCAACAGGTCTTAGAACCAACCGGTCCCAACACTGACTACCTTTGCACTGTCATTCAGAAACAGGTCTTAGAACCAGTCCCAACACTGACTGCCTGCACTGTCATTCAGCAACAGGTCTTAGAACCGGTCCCAGAGAAACGAAAACCACTGACAACACATGATAAGGTACGCTGAAACGGAGCTCCACTATAAGCTTTTGATGAGAGATGCCAACCTTGAACATTTTCAGTACCATCAGAGTCTGGTTTTGCTCGTTTCTAGAACAGGAAAATATTGAGTGTGTGTGTGTGTGTGTGTGTGTGTGTGTGTGTGTGTGTGTGTGTGTGTGTGTGTGTGTGAAGAAGAGCGGGTGACTTTGATCTAGTGTCGTGTGTATGATATACACTCGATGTGACGTGACG
>CM031599.1:58794421-58799421 GCA_018398815.1 Conus ventricosus | reverse complement strand
CATTGATAATATGGGCCACAATCTAGCTGTTGACTGCCATTCTCCATGTCAGCAGACTAATGGGGAAGAGGTGATCAGTTGAATTGCCTGAGCGCTCACATTGACTACAGCGGGCTGCCATGCTATGCTGGCTAGCTGGGTCGGGCTGTGCCAAGCTGGTTAGCTGAATCAATTACTCTCTTTGTCTGTGCTCGCGGATGCCATCGATCATCGCTATGATGAGCCGTTGAGGCGTGCACAGATGGTGGTGCACAGTCTCTTCCCCTCACGTCCCCCCACCCACCCACACCCACTCTCCGCCTCCCTCACCACCTCTCTCTCTCTCTCTCTCTCTCTCCTCTCTCTCTCTCTCTCTCTCTCTCTCTTATAATATCGTTCGAAAAGACCCTACTAAAGACAAAGAGACAGGTCTTCTAGTGTATGTCAGTGAATCTCTCAACTCCAAGAGACTTTCCCACCTAGAACAGCATGACGTAGAAGCAGTGTGGATACAAATCACACTGAACAAATCACGATCCATTTTAATCGGGTTTTGCTATCGGAACCCAGCAGAAAGTCAGCTGGACTGATAAATTTGTTTACTATGATGGACGCAGTTTCCTTAGAATGTAAAGAGATTGTTTTACTCGGTGACTTCAATGTAGATCTTTGAAATCAAACAGCCAATGGAACAAAACGATAAGTGTGTTGAATTTACATCAGATTAATCAAAACACCCACCAGAGTAAACACCAACTTCAAAGAAATCATTGACCATATCTATATCTCAAATGAAAATAACATACTAGAAGCTTGTGTACCAGTCTTCTCTTCTAGTGATCATTACCCAGTGTGTGTTACATGGTCTAAACAATGGATGAAAATCCCAAAACCGGGCCACAAAACCATAACCTATCGTTGCTTCTCAAAATTTAACGAACAAAACTTTTTGCTTGATTAATGAACTCAGAACTTAATACAGTATACAGTTTTGCTGATCCAGATTCAGCGATTGACTTTTGGATCGAAATTTTTTACAGAATCTATAACAGACATGCTCCGTTAAAAACAATCAGAGTAAAGCATATTCCCAAACCACCGTGGTACACGAAAGAATTACGGGAGCGAGCTACCTTAGAGACCTTTTGAAAGAACATGGCTATGAAGAAGAATCAAGATCACTAAGAAATGCAATAAACTCTCAGAAGCGCAGGGAAAAAACTAAATACTATCGCGAGTTATTAACTTCCAAACAAAATCCAAAACTGTTTGGCAAGCAATAAACCAGCTTAACAACAACAGTTCTTCTTCAAAATCAACTGTTATCAAAGGTATTTTCTGCTGAACACCTTAACACTCACTTCTCTACCATTCCATATTACAGTTGTTACTACTGATCATTCAAGCTCTAATAAACTTAAAGAACTCCATCAATTTTGTCACGACAAACAAGTCACGTCTGAACTACACATTCCACTCATAACTGTGCACGAGGTGTATCAGTACCTACTTCATCTCAAACAGTCAGAACACGTGGACTAGATGGCATAGATGGCAAAATTCTGAAACTCTCGGCTCCAGTTATAACTGACACGTTAACGTATATCTTTAATCTGTGCATAGATAAAAGTTATTTTCCTAATGCGTTAAAAAAAGCAAAAGTTAAAACCCTTTCATAAATCTGGTGATATACTGATCCTTCAAACTACAGACCAATATCAATCTTATCTATCCTTTCCAAACCTCTAGAAAAGCATTTAAATAAACACATCCTTTCCCGTCACTTCAACAAGTATGATTTGCTCCATCCCGGACAGTCTGGTTTCAGACAAAAAACATTCCTCCCCATTCTGCATTAATCAATCTTGTAGATGTGTGGCTTAATAATATTAATAACAACAGATATTGTGGTGTCTTATTCGTTGATTTTAAAAAAGCATTCGATGTCATTGACCACAATCTCCTTATTCGAAAACTGAGATATACGGTCTTCAAAATCCGCCCTTATCCTTCTAAAATCATACATCACAAAACGACAACAATGCGTCTTATCGGGACGGCTGTCTCTTCTATAACAACTCTTAAGTATGGCGTTCCACAAGGCTCCATTTTAGGCCCCTACTCTTTCAATCTACATAATGACCTACCCCTACATGTGAGATCTACATGCGACCTCTTTGCAGATGACACCACAATTCACACCAGCCATAATGATCCTTCCAGTCTTTCAAAACATTTGCAAGAGAGTACCACGACCTTGTAAAATGGACCGAACTAAATCATATGTCACTTCACACCCTCAAAAAACAAAACTCATGTACATTACAACTAGGCAAAAAGACAAAAGCTCACCAATGATTTCCCTCCTATACACCTCAATAATGTACTTGTGGAACAAGTCACTCATCATAAAGTATTAGGACTAATAATGACAATAGTCTCAGCTGGAATCCCCACATAACGTTACTATGCAAAAAGCTCTCCCCGAAAGTCTATCAGCTCACCAAAATTAAACACTTTTTTGACCTACATTCACGAAAACTTTTTTTCCATGCTCATATTCAGTCTCATGTTGATTATGCATCGACTATATGGGATTCTGCAAGTGCAAACACACTAAAACCATTGTTCAGCCTACATAAACGAGCGCTCAAACTAATCCTTCTGAAGAGAACTAGCCTCGAAAGCTCCGATTATAAACATCTTCACATTCTTCCATTCAGCCAGAGACTCAAATACAACAAAGGGCTAATGTGCACAAGATTCTGACCGGGAATGCTCCAACAACTTTAATGAGACGATTCTCAAAGTCTCGTCGAGAAACTCCCACAAACTCCATATCCCAATCCCCAGAATTGACCTATTTAAATCAAGTCTAACGTACTCGGGAACCTCTTTTTGGAACTCCCTTCCAGAATACATCAAACAAATCCATTGTACCACAACTTTCAAAAACACTTACCTAACCCATCTTCTGCGGTAAAAAATGATTTTAAAAAAACATAAATAAAAATAAAATAAAAAACCATAAAATAATACCAAGTAATCTCAAAAGCATAAATCATCCCATTTTCATGTACTTAACCAATTTGTCTTTTGTATTTTTTTTTCTCTTCTTCTCTTTTTTCATGTATCAAGTATCTTGATATATATTATATATATATAATATAATATATATATATATATATATATATATATATATATATATGTTGTGTGTGTGTGTGTATGTGTGTGTGTGTTGTTGTTGTGTGTGTGTATGCAATTGTGGTGTGGGTATATAGTGTTGTATATGGATATAATCTTATGAAAAATGATCATATGTTGTCCCCTCTCTCTCTCTCCCCTCTCTCTCTCTCTCTCTCTCTCTCTCTCTCTCTCTCCTCTCTCTCTCTCTCTCTCTCTCCTCTCTCTCTCTCTCTGCCTCTCTCATTCTCTCTCTCTCTCTCTCTCTCACTCTCTCTCTCTCTCTCTCTCTCTCCCCTCTCTCTCTCTCTCCCCTCTCTCTGTGCATGTTGTCGTGTGTATGTTCCGAATTCCGTACATATTTTGTCATGTTCATTTTACTGTCTGATTTTATACAGGCTAATTATTGTACGTTTTGGTACAGTTCCATTTCAAATCATTACATCTCATGCTGTTCCCCTCTCCCTTCCATCCTCTCTCTCTCTCTCTTCTCTCTCACTCTCCCCTCTCTCTCTCTCTTCTCTCTCTCTCTCTCTCTCTCTCTCTCTTTTTTTTTTTTTTTTTTTCTCCCCCCCCCCTCCCCCAATGTCATCTCACTTTCCTTAATACGTTCGACGTATTTTCATGCCTTGCGAAAAATGAATGCATGTGATGCCTTGCTCTCTCTCTCTCTCTCTCTCTCTCTCTCTCTCTCTCTCTCTCTCTCTCTCTCCCCTCTTTTCTCTCTCTCTCACTCTCTCTCTCTCTCTCTCTCTCTCTCTCTCTCTCTTCTCTCTCTCTCTATGCGTGCAAACGTGCGTGTATTTTGTGTGTTCAAAAATATGTACGCACTTTGTCAAATTCACTTCACTGTCTGTTTCATACATGCCAATTTTGTACGTTGTATACACTTACATATGTTTCCCCAGCCCACCTCATCCCCTACCCCCCCTCTCTCCTTCCTCTTCATTATTATTATTCTCATTTTAATTATTATTTTTTTTTGTTATTATTATTTTTTGTTTTTGTTTTGTTTATTGTTATTCTTATTTTTTGTTTTGTTTTCATTTATCTTCTATTTTCATTTGATGTTCCTCTATGATTACATGACCGCTTTGCTTGCTTCTTTGATTTCTTACATTAATTGATTTCACTGCATGTTGTAGTCCCTACTCAGGCGAGGACTGGATGTAAAAAAGCACGTTAGTGCTTATCTATTATCCTCGTAAATAAAGAATTTTGTCTTGTCTTGTCTTGTCTCTCTCTCTCTCTCTCTCTCTCTCTCTCTCTCTCTCTCTCTCTCTCTCTCTCTCTCAACAAGTAATACAGTCTCTGCAAGCATGCAAAGGAACTAATTGGACTGGAAGGAATACTTTCAGGTTGCTTGATTGACTAAGCGGTAGGCGTTGGGTTGGAGGGGGTGGTGGTAGTGGAAGAGAAATGGGGAGGGAGGGAGCAGGGGCGGGGGTTAGTATACACCAGTGTTGGTTTAGCGCGCAACGGACACGAATGCGCTCACGCGCACACACACACACACCACACACACACACACACACACACACACACACACACACACACACACACACACACCACACACACACACGCGCGCGCGCGCGCACGCACACATATGTACACGCACGCATGCACGCACGTATGCAGGCATACAAACAAGCGCGCGCGCGTGCACAGAGAGAGAGAGAGAGAGAGAGAGAGAGAGAGAGAGAGAGAGAGAGAGAGAGAGAGAGAGAGAGAGGACAAACCAAGGCAAAACACCATTCTTTATTTACAAGGAGCAATACCGGTGTGTATTTTCTTAACATCCAGTTATAAGCTTTGGTAGATCCTGCAACACCGAATAG
>CM031599.1:58758329-58792838 GCA_018398815.1 Conus ventricosus | reverse complement strand
GAAAATATTATTGAAATGACCAGGAAAAACATAGGATTAAACAAAAACTGAAATCTGAAAAGTTTAGTAAATTAGTATTGAAAACGGATAACCCTACACAGTATGTTTGTTTGTAGGGTCGTTATTTTTTAGTTATTGAAGTCTTACTTGTCAGAGAACAGGGAAAGGGGCATTCTGGGTTACTTTCGCCCGAAACTGAGTGAGGCGGAAGTGGCCAGAATGCCCCTTTCCCTGTTCTCTGTGTGTGTTGGAGTGCTTGATTGTGATTGTGCATGTTGTGTGTGTTGGAATGCTTATTTATGACTGTGTGTGCTGGTGTGAATAAATGGGTGTTGTATCGTAATCTTTCTCGTGTGGGCTCTTGCGAGGCGTGCGAGGTCAGCCACTCCCTTCACTCCCATCTAGACCGATCCTGTCAGGGCAGACCTCCAGGGGTCGGTCGTGACAATATGATTCTTGCATATGTAATGTAATGTAAAAGGATATTTATAGAGCGCTTTACCTCGCAAGAGCCCAAAGCGCAATATTACAGAAAAACATGATAAAAATTATAATTCTAATTCAAAGTGCGCACATACACACACACACACCGCCGGGGGTGGGTGGGGGGGGGGGGGGGAACTCTCACACGCAGACAGACACAGGAGCGCGTTCAACACCAGCAAACACGCGCACAGTGGTAACTGGATATCGTTAATCAGTCCGAGGGGAAAAGATGTGTCTTTAGGGAGGTTTTAAAAGTCTCTAAAAGAGTCCGTGTTACGCAATGAAGAAGGGAGACTATTCCACAGAGCAGGTGCCAGGTAAGAGAAAGATCGTTGGCCTGAAGTTTTCAGGCGAGCGGGAGGGAAGCCGAAGCAGACAAGAATCGTGGATGAGCGTAATTGCGAGACGGAACATAGAGATGGAGGAGGTCAGAGAGGTAGGAGGAGCCAGATTATTCAGTGATTTGAAAACCAGGAGGAGAACTTTTAAAGTCAATGCAAGACTGAATTGGGAGCCAGTGTAAGGAAGACAGAATTGGTGATATGTGATCAGATCTAAGGAGAGGGAGATCAGACGGGCGGCATTGTTCTGAACTTTTTTAGTTTAGAGATGAGCGTTAAAGGGACAACCGGCAAGGAGGGAGTTACAATAGCGAGCCGAGACAGGACAAAAGCACAGATTAGAGTCTTCAGAGCATTTTGAGTAAGGAAGCGACGAACTGAGCTCATTCTACGAAGTTCAAGGTAGCAGGACTTGCACACATTAGAGATATGTTGCTTATATCATAGAGTAAAAAGTAGACATGCTCAAGTCATTACACAGAATTAATTTGTCAGTTTGAAGTGGTTGAAACTCAAACTAGCTTATAGATAACCCGATATATTACCTGTCAAACAAATGATAAAACAAGATGCGAAGCATATAAACGTACTCCCAGTTTTCCAAACCGCTTATAAATCGGCCAAGTGCTTTGTGAGATAAGAAATAAAGGCAAAATAACGGTTTTAAACGGTTATTTAACCGATGTACACTTTTGAAACTGGTATTTTAGTCCTCACTGGGCTAAAGCCTGTGTACATACCAAATTTCATCCAAATCGGATTGGTGAGTTGATTTTAACGTGGTGACAGCCCTGATGTGGCCCTTTGCGGTCGGCTGGGCTATAAGCAACATTATCTTATCTTATCTTATCCAAATCGGACAATATGTCAAGAATAACGGTTTTTAACGGTCAGATTTTGAAACACTACATGGAAGTGCCATTTGTGTGTGATGACCTTTCTATATACAAAATTGCATTAAAAATCCACCAATATATAAAAAATAACGGCAAAATAACGGTTTAATCGGTTATATAACCGATATACACTTTTGAAACCGGTATTTTAGTCCTCACTGGGCTAAAGCCTGTGTACATACCTAATTTCATCCAAATCGGACAATATGTCAAGAATAACGGTTTTTAACGGCCAATTTTGAAACACTACATGGAAGTGCCATTTGTGTGTGATAACCTTTCTATATACAAAATTTCATTAAAACCCACCAATATATAAAAAATAACGGTTTAACGGTTATATAACCGATATGCACTTTTGAAACCGGTATTTTAGTCCTCACTGGGCTAAAGCCTGTGTACATATCAAATTTAATCCAAATCGGACAATATGTCAAGAATAACGGTTTTTTAACGGTCAAATTTTAAAACACTATATAGAAGTGCCATTGTGTGTGACAACCTTTCTATATACCAAATTTCATTAAAATCCACCTATATATAAAAAATGACGGCAGAATAACGGTTTTTAACGGTTGTTTAATCCATTTTCAGCATTACATCACTTACATATGGACAGAGGATCCGATTTGTCACAAGATCATCCAAACCGCTTATAAATTGGCCAAGTACTTTCTGAGATATTCCATAAAGAAGAAAAACCGTTACAGGCCATTACAACCGTTAGTAACGGCTATAACGGGACAAACTAAAACATCAGGCATCATCTGACCCATAATGAACATACCTGCTAATTTTCATAAAGGTCGGCCAAGTACTTTCTGAGATATTCCATAAAGAAGAAAAACCGTTACAGGCCATTACAGCCGTTGGTAACAGTTATAACGGTAAACTAAAACATCGGGGATTATTCGTGACCCATAATGAACATACCTACAAATTTTCAGAAAGATCGGTCAAGTACTTTCTGAGATATTCCATAAAGAAGAAAAAGCGTTACAGGCCATTACAGCCGTTAGTAACGGCTGTAACGGTAAACTAAAACGTCGGCATCATTCTTGACCCATAATGAACATACCTACAAATTTTCAGAAAGATCGACCCAGTAGTTTTGTCTGGAGCGAGTGGAACACATTTTGACCACGGACACACAGACAGATGGACAGACAGACACACACACACACACATACAGACAGTATTTCTTCGTTCCCATTCTAAAGTACTCCCTGTTCTTTAAGAACTGGGAGTACAAAAAGGAAAAAAAAAGATGCGAAAACGTACTCCCAGTTTTCGAAACTGCTTATAAATCGGCCAAGTGCTTTGTGAGATAAGAAATAAAGGCAAAATAACGGTTTTAACGGTTATTTAACCGATGTACACTTTTGAAACTGGTCATCCAAATCGGACAATATGTCAAGAATAACGGTTTTTAACGGCCAGATTTTGAAACACTACATGGAAGTGCCATTTGTGTGTGATAACCTTTCTATATACAAAATTTCATTAAAAACCCACCAATATATAAAAAATAATGGCAAAATAACGGTTTAACAGTTATATAACCGATATGCACTTTTGAAACCGGTATTTTAGTCCTCACTGGCTAAAGCCTGTGTACATACCAAATTTAATCCAAATCGGACAATATGTCAAGAATAATGGTTTTTAACGGTCAAATTTTAAAACACTATATAGAAGTGCCATTTGTGTGTGATAACCTTTCTATATACCTAATTTCATTAAAATCCACCTATATATAAGAAATAACGGCAGAATAACGGTTTTTTAACGGTTGTTTAATCCATTTTCAGCATTACATCACTTACATATGGACAGAGGATCCGATTTGTCACAAGATCATCCAAACCGCTTATAAATTGGCCAAGTACTTTCTGAGATATTCCATAAAGAAGAAAAACCGTTACAACCATTAGTAATGGCTATAACGGGCAAACTAAAACATCAGGCATCATCCGTGACCCATAATGAACATACCTGCTAATGTTCATAAAGGTCGGCCAAGTACTTTCTGAGATATTCCATAAAGAAGAAAAACCGTTACAGGCCGTTACAGCCGTTAGTAACGGTTATAACGGTAAACTAAAACATAAGGCATTATTCGTGACCTATAATGAACATACCTACAAATTTTCAGAAAGATCGGTCAAGTACTTTCTGAGATATTCCATAAAGAAGAAAAAGCGTTACTATAATGAACATACCTACAAATTTTCAGAAAGATCGGTCAAGTACTTTCTGAGATATTCCATAAAGAAGAAAAAGCGTTACAGGCTGTTACAGCCGTTAGTAACGGCTGTAACGGTAAACTAAAACGTCGGGCATCATCCTTGACCCATAATGAACATACCTGCAAATTTCAGAAAGATCGACCCAGTAGTTTTGTCTGGAGCGAGTGGAACACATTTTGACCACGGACACACAACAGATGGACAGACAGACAGACGCACACACACACACACATACAGACAGCATTTCTTCGTTCCCATTCTAAAGTACTCCCTGTTCTTTAAGAACTGGGAGACAAAAAGAAGACAAAATGCAATTTAGCAGAAGAGCACACAAAACAAAGTGTGAAGTAACGCAGATTTAATGCACGACACAAAACAGGACAAGAAATTTTCGGCAATATGCCTTCCACAGCGACAAAAAAATACAGACATAAACATGCACAATACTCCCCTTGTGAGTGGCTTCTTGTCCTGTTTTGTGTCGTGCATTAAATCTGCGTTACTTCACACTTTGTTTTGTGTGCTCTTCTGCTTTTTTGTCGTATTCCAGTAAGGCCGCAGTTTGTTTCATTTGCCAAAATGCAATTTGACTACAGGTAATGGTTGATAGTTGTATGGATAAGAAAATTATTAGAAATGTCTAGGCAAGGCCAGAACAATGAATTCCTTCAGGTTGCGACTGTTCAAGTACCTATTCACAACTAGAAGTTGAGACTCTTGGTCATGAAAATGTTGATAGGATGCTTCCACACAGATATTCAAAATTAGAAGTTAAGACTCTGGTCATGAAAACGTTGATAGGATGCTTCCACACAGGTATTCACAATTAGAAGATAAGATCCATTTGTCTATCATTTTAACCTCATTTCATTATTTTGTTATGTCTTCCAAGACTGAAGGAGTTGATGACTTGCACATGTTTTATCTTTATTATACAGCTGATCAGTTTTTATAATCTGAATGCAGAATTCTATGCATGCGCATTTCATTGTTTGCTCTTAACTTGAAACGTTGTAACCAGTGTTCTCAGAGGAGAGGCACATCCTTTTCCACAACCTTCTCAACCTCCCTCACCAGCACAACACATTTTGCTTCCGAAAGGCTGCCAGCTATGTATCTATTTTTCTGTTTGTTTAAGTTTGTGAATTTGCATTCAGATGAACATGCATGTCTATGAATACAGGTATTATGGTAGATTCTAGTTTTATCCGTCATCAAAACGGATGGCATTAAAAATTTTCCACCACAACTGATTTTTTACCCATCATTGGCTGGAAGCTAACAATACTGTGACTGAGAACTTCAGGTGTTACTGAGGGAAGTAGCCATGTGATTTTGAGGGAAGGATCGGACATATTTTTAATTTCCTTTTGGAACAAAGTCACAGATTTACTCTTGATATATCACAGAAACTGTACTGATTCAGTGGAGTGCTGCATAAGCTCTATTTACATCAATTACATTTCCCAAGATCTTCAAATCTATCAGGTGTCTGTCTAGATGTAGTTTGTCTTTGAGTTTCTGACTTTGGCACATCACTACAGTGTTTGACACCTGATCCTGCTCTCCTCTGCCTCTGTCCGTCTCTCTAAGTATAAAATATCATCCATCATCCAAACTGATGGCCTTGGTGATTTTCTTCAAACGTATCTTTTTGCCGTAAACTCTGGATAATGATCCATTTTAGAAGCACTAGAATTGTTAGAGTGATGGAATATGCACACATATACAATTGTCACCAGCAGATTTAGTGACCTTTTCAACAAAGCTCCCAAGAAAAATGTATTGCTTTGCAAGTCAGAAAGGAGTAAGGCTGATGGACTGTGCCAATATTGTATGTATGCAATGCAGAGCAGTGGCAGGCATCCAAAGAGATTTTGCATGGGGGACCGTAAGGGAGGGGAGGGTAAAGGGTGGGCCAGGCTGAACTGACAAAGACATTGCAGTCCTGCAGTCTTCCAATTTTTTTTTTCAT
Organism: Conus ventricosus; assembly: GCA_018398815.1. Taxonomy (NCBI): domain Eukaryota; kingdom Metazoa; phylum Mollusca; class Gastropoda; order Neogastropoda; family Conidae; genus Conus; species Conus ventricosus. The sequence continues at coordinate 58,786,891 of CM031599.1, read as the reverse complement.
AAAAGCAGCATTTGTGTGTGTGTATATGTGCATGTGTGTGTGTGTGTGTGTGTGTGTGTCAGTGTGCGCGATTCATCTTCTTAATTTTTCATGAAAGAAGGGATGAGGGACTCTCATTTCCGAAATTTTGAGGGGATGTGCTTTCATCTTCCAAGAAGAGGAAGGAGAGGGAGTAAGGGTGGACTCCATAACATACTATCATGCCAGGAAGTAGTCTAGACACTCCAATGTTTTCAGGGGGGGTGTGGGGGTGAGGCCTCTTTGGCCCCCCACCCGGTTCTGACACAACTGCAGAATACATCTTGGAAAGAGTGAATTGGTGATATAGTCTTCTTCCTGCGTTCTCTTTCTCCATCTTGCGCTATCTCTGTCTCTCTCCTTTTATGCTGGACAGATTAATGAGCTTGTCACTGGTCTTTGCCAAAAATTATGCATAAAGTTGCCCGGGTTTTTGCTTTATTAAATAATATACTCACTGCATGCATACACCACCAATATTTGTTGCATTTTACTCATGAGAAAATAATAATAACTAACAATTCAAATACATTATTATTGGATGACGAAATTGAAGATTAACTTGTCAAATCCGACTCTCACATCCAAACACACTTGCATCAGTATTCATTTGTACACATTAACTAATCAAGAAACTGTTTGTTATAATATGTGAGCAGAGATCTGTTGAAGAAAACAAAGAGCACCCAATTAAATATTCCAAATAAATCATTTTAAGCATATCTTATTCAAATTTTCTGTCTTTGAAGAGATTGTGGAAGACCAATCATCAAAGAAGTGTTCTAGCCTGTACTGATGTATTATCATTTTATGAGTTAAAAGTCTTATGGATGATACATAACAAAATGTATTGGTTTGATCTTCAAAATCAAAACAAATAGAACACTGGCTGCCATAGTGCAGTGATTACAGTTGCAGGCTGCAGGATCGGCTTCCAGTCTCATCAGAGGAATCATATTTGTGGCCGGCTCTAACTCAAACCTGTTGAGTGTGTTATGGGCTGAATACTGCAAACACACAGTAAAGTTTCACCCTCTTAGTGGATGTGTCCAAGCGTTGCTCAGATTTGTTGGCCAACACTGTGGGTGTCTGCACTTCTCAGGACTGATCTGAGGCAAGGATGTGTAAAGAAGGGAGGCATGGCACGCACCCCTGTCATATAGTCTTGGTCTTTTAATTGCCTGCATAGATCATTGAAAAAAAGACAAATGGAAAAGAAAAATGTCTTAAATTATGTGACCTGTATACCATCATCTTGTAATGACTTGACTTTCGATTTCTTCCCCACAACCATACAAGTGGTGAAGTTTGTACAAAGGTTTTCTGTATAAGCTTCTTCATGTACGCTTTAGGTTGGCTTGGTGATGATGTCTGGAGAGGAATTGTTGCTCACAGTGGCAGTGTGACTAAGTAATTATTGTTGATGGAATGGAGCATAATAGAAAGCGAGTTTTAGAATTGATGTCTCTGGAATCAACCGAAGTGGCTGAGCAGCAGTGCAGTGTCTCTTCCTGCGGGTTGCCTCATGATCACCTGATGTTTATTCCTCCTGTAGTTCTGATGGTGCTGAGGCTGCTACAGGACATTTCTGACTGTGGCTGTGTGTGGAGGACCTGGAAGAGCAGCTCTGGAGTACTGCTACTGATGATGCAACAAAAACAGAAACAACAAAACAACCTCTTCTGTTAGTTAAGTTTATGTATTGCAGTTCAGTTATGACACTGTCATACTCAAAGAGGTCAGTCAATGTCTTGTCAGTATGCTGGTCAAACAAGACAGGTCTTTTGTTCTTCCAAATGCATTGCAGCAGAAATGATAAAATTCAGTTATTTAATCTACATGCGATAACATCGAGATTCTTTTCTGTTTGATTAGAACTCCTTTTCATTGCAATATAATGAGATGAACGGAGTGAAGCAGACTGTTGCAAACAAATGAAATATGGATCAAACAGTTGTGGCAGTGTTTATTTGTCACCTATTCAACAACCAATCTCACATAATAAACAACCTACAGACAAGAACAGATCTGTTAAAACACACACACACACATACACACACACACACTCACACACATGAATTGGTAACAAAGAGCTGGATTCGTTTTGGATCTAGACTTCATTTGAGTCAATATGGACGCAGATAGTTTCCACCAAGATGCTGGGGAAAGATCCCCGTTGACAGTCTCAAATGGGCTGATAAATCAAAGTATTTGGAATCAGAATGTTAAATTTTAATTTTTGCGTTTGAGGTAAATTCATGAAAGAAAATGCACAGGCTATTTCCATTTCTGACAAACTTTTCTTGCTTTTTTGTAACACCTCATTTACAATGCTGAAAGGTTTCCTTGCCTTTTTGAAATTCTATGGTAGTTATTTCCTCATTTTTGTCTTTGTTTTTGACTCTGCCTTTACATAAAGAAAACAAAAACTACTAATGAGTGCGTGTGTGTTCTTGTTTCTGTTGTCCACTGTATCCTTGCCTTTCTTGCTCATTTACCTGAGTTTGTTCCTTTTCTTCACAGTTTTATTGTTTTCTAGATAAATTATGCTTTTGCAACGAAGTTGTGAGAATTTAACTGATGACGTTATTGGCAATAGCCGACCATTCTGCAATGCTGTATTCCAATACAGCCATTTTTCTGTTGCTGCAAGAAAATGCTTTTGATTCTTATTTACCACTGCTATAGTTGGCGGTAACTGGCCATTGCGTACTAGATGATATTTTGCAATCTGGCAACTAGGTTGTGAGAATTTATGACAATAGCTGGCAATTTTGTTTGCAATGCTATTTTCCAATGTGACTATTTTTCTGTTGTTGCATTAAATGGTTTGGTTTTCTATTCCTGATCAATGGCAAAAACATACACAGAACGGCTTACATACTCCTAAAAAGTATTGGACAATGAAAGGAGTGCACCAAGCGGTCTTATGGCTCGGTTCTGTCCTTTGACCCACCTTTCTCAGCAACTTTCGACACTAAAAGAACTGAACTTTTCACTATGAAAGAGTGGGTTTTACTTTAGGTTATATAATTCAATGTATAGTTTTGTTCCCATGTCTGTTTCTGTATCCGTACAAATGGAAACACAGCATTGGCATACAGACTTAATTCACTCTCATATCTACACACACACACACACACAACACACACACACACACACACACACACACACACACACACACACACACACCTGCATCTGTAACAGAAATTCACTTTCACGGTAATAAAAATGGTAACAGTGGAGATGCCTATAGGGTGAAAACCTATTCATTTGAAATGTGGAACTACTAATTCTGAAAACTCATTTTACTTCTTGTCGAGGAACTGTCGCGGTATTTGTGAAAGAAAAAAAAAGTACATCATCAAGCAATCAGAGTGAATGTTGAAAACATAGCCTGTACACTTTTCACAGAAAAATACATGCACTCATTCTTGGTCAGTCAGTGATATTGCACATTGCAGCTTTTATCATGGTATCACCACACTCAGAAGAGTAATATCTGTATTTCCAGACAATGTTTACCTGTATGAAGCAAGTTCGTTCATTTTATTTTTTATTTAAAGTGATGTCTATAAGTGAGATGATCGAATATATTGGGTCTCATCATTAGCATGTTCTTGTATAATTTGTGGGGGGGTTTTTTTTTCAGAGAAAGAAATGTAACGGATGTTGGGATGGAAGTAGCTTGAAGTTGAATCAGATGCACATCTATCAACATGTCATGTGAGTTTCTTGACAAGGTATGCATTTAAATGTGCCTAACTCGTTTACCAAACTTGAGTTTAGATCAGAAACCAGCTACTGTCACATAAAGCGATGTACTATATGAAACAGTTAAATTAAGTGGTTATTAGGTGTCTGTCCTATCATATCCTGATCAAATAATTACTGAGGATCGTCTTTGGTAATTCAGCTGCCACCGCAAGCTGGTGATCAACTTGGTAGAAAAATACACTAGCCAATTTACCCGGTTTTGTCTTGACGAGTGCTTACAATAGGTTAGAGATAGTTTAATGTCCTTCTGTTTGTGTTAAATGTGTATGTCACTGTAGACATAGGTACTGATCTCTTCCTTGGTTTTGTTGCTTTTATATCAGTAGATGCCCCCATGAAATGCAAGAGATTCTTTCAGGATAAACTATCCCTGCCTGCTAAGAATTCTGTGATGGTTGATTGCCTTTAGGAAAAAAATATATATTTTTCACCTTTCTTTCCTTACGGTTGAGCACAGATTTTTTCTCTGCTTTTGTGGCCCATTCACCTATTTTTGTTCTAAAAAAAGGCTTTACATTTTTTTCAACTTTTGTTTTCAATCTATAACATGTCGGTGTTCACATTAAAATCTAAGAAGTGAAGTAGAAAACGCTGTTCACAATGGACACTGGCTGTCCATTCTGTGGTGTTCTTCTTATGTTTTTTTTTTTCGTGATGCTGCAATGTGTTTCAATCATCTTCTTACTGTTGTTTTTTTAAAATGTTTTAATCTTTGGATGATAAATAAATCTGAATGGCTGTCACCTTCAGCGTGGCCTCACTTCATTTATCCATAGGATGTGGATAGTTAAGTTGTCATAAGATCAGGGCCAGAGCAGTGCCATTAAGGGTGCAGGGAAGATGGGACCTCCCCCACCTTCCACCCTTTCCTTAATTAAAATAACCTGGCCGAGTACACAAATGGCTTGTATAAATGCAAAATTCACTGTTGATCGATGGTATTCAAACATGCATGTAAAAAATGATTCTGTTGAAAAGATAATTGCAGTTGTAATCTACCCTGAGCACATCTCTGGTTTCACAGACTGGGGTCGATTCTTTGCATGGTATTCTGTGATTTCATATCACATACATCCTTTGAGATTCATGGCGAAAAAATGCATGTAGAACATCCACAATTTTAGAAGCTGAAATTCAATGCTGCTTCTTTGTTACTTGTTACCTTTTCAATTAGTGATAGCGACAGTTGTGGACCTGATGGGATTCACACACACATACACATAAATACATGTGTGCCATTCACAGACAGACAGACAGACTCTCACTGTCTCCTTTCTCACTCTCGCATAACAACGATATTTTGTTTGTGGCTGACTAGACATTACATACTTGCAGCAACTCTTTTAAAGAGACCAATGAAAGACGGTGCCACAAACGTGAAAGACAGAAGCCACAGTGTTCAGTGTGCACTATAAAACCACTTTCTTCTCAGTCTGCTTTATGGCACTTCATGGCATGCCATCCTGTTTCAGGGAGTCATTTGAAGAGCTTGGAAATGTTCAACCTTTGGTGACTTTTTTAACAACTTCGGTGTCAGTTGAAAAGCTATTCTGGAAAAATGACAGCAAGCTGATATTTCCTCCAGTAAAGTTTCTCTCTCTCTCTCTTCCACCTTTTCGTACCCACCCTTGACACAAATTGTAAGTTAATCAGTGACTTCTATGACAATACCATAGATTGCTTTGTAGCTGTGAAGTATCCTGTTTGGCACAGATGTTATGGTCCGCACATCTGGGATTAGCCATTTCCAGTGTCTTCACGTTGGAGCAATCAAACAACTTATAGTTCACCAGAGATCCGTTTTAATCTCATGAACATTATCAAGTTCCACCATGACAAATATATACACTATTCCCTCTTTTACCAAACCGAGTTTGTGACACCCACACCTTTTTTCTCGGATGAACAATTGCATGACGCATATGCAGGATACGGCTGAGTTTCCTCGGCGCGCCAATGTTTCAGACAGTGAATGACACCACCCACCTCCAGAAATTTATGATGACTAATACACTAGACCTTTCGATGTTCGAGATGACCATTTCTAGCACCACATTTCATGGAGATCAACAAAGTTCCGGCCACCACTGAACACCGCAAAAATGTACTGATGTCTTTGTTCACTTTATTTTGCTGCTCGAAATAGACATGGGAGGAGGGTGCAAATGTCGCTATTGATTCTCCCCTCGATTCCAAACTCATTGGAACCTGGCAGTGAATTCTATGCTTTAACATCCAAAGTAAAAGACTTGGATATGGTTGCTGAAGGCTTTGTCACTAAATTACACATATTCTCCCAGACTGATTCGAAAAGGTCATGCCAACAGACCCTTAAACCAGACCTTGCCAGACAAAAAGGCTTTGAATTCATCACCGGGAATATGACTCGATCGCCAAGAACTGGCGGCTCAGTTTCAGCTGAACATGTCTTTCCAAGGACACAGCCTTAATAACTGAACTGCACGAAGTCTGAAGACACCACATCCACACACAGTCGCTATCTGGCGTCCCATGGCGGCAGTCCTACAGCAGGACGGACGCGTGCCTTTTCGGCAAGCGCTGCAGAGGTGTCACTACGAGGACGGACGAGGTGGGATGGGAGCTTGGCAGTGAGAGCATTACCACTGAGGCCGCCGCTGGCACCATGTGAACTGCCGCTGTGGGGGTGGTGGTAATAGCACGCCCGCTTCCAGAGGCTGTCTTCTTGATGATGGTGTTGCTGCCACTGAGACGACGGGCACCCTGCAGGGCGTCTGGCCGGATGGCTTGTCTGGGCACTGGGGAAGCGGAAAGAGTTACAGTAATCTCTGTCTGTCTGTCTGTCTGTCTGTCTGTCTGTCTCTCTCTCTCTCTCTCCCCTCTCTCTCTCTCCCTTCTCTCTCTCTCTCTCTCTCTCTCTCTCACCGTCATGGTTTGTCTGGCTCAGGAGACCTGATAAGAGTTATGCCTCTCATTCTCTCTCTCTCTAATGGAACACTGATCGCATACAAATTACATTAGTGAGATCTATTATTGAAATATTGATTGTTTGGCCATATTTCAGAAACATTGTACTAAATGCTACGGTAAACTTTATCTGCATATCGATTCAGACACACGCTTGACGTCTCTTCACTGCAAAAATTCGTATTTGGAAGTTAAGAAAAATGCACAGCACCTGCATCGTTACTGTAATTATACTGGGATTGATTTCACACACACACACACACACACACACACACACACACACACACACACACACACACACTGTCTGTCTGACCAGCGTATTGGGCTAATGCGTAGGTCAGACATCCGCTGAGTCGTAGCCACGAGACCCTCTTCTTCAATTGTCTCATCTTTGTTGTTAATTCATTTATCCATCAGCTTCAAATCACGCGTAGTGTGGTCTCAAAACTTAGCGGATGTAGTGTAGCGTATATGGACTAGTCCGCACGCAGTGACGCCTCCTTGATGAAACTGAAACTGAAACACACACACACACACACACGAGAGAGAGACAGAGACAGACAGACTGAGAATTTGTGTGAGTGTGTGCATGTGTAAAAATAAAGCCCATAATAGGCCTAAACCTTGAGACACTATGAGGAAAACAGAAAAAAATGAAGGAAGACTCCCCACCCCCATCCCATCCCCACCCTACCCTTTTCCCCAGCTTCACCGCCACCTTAAACCAGCCCATCCCCATCCCCACCTAACAGTCCTTCCCATTCTCGCAGGCTGTTCGCTGGCTCACTCACTCGTGTTCTGCCAGCATCCAACGTTCCAAGACCGGAGGAGGCCCTGCCGTCTGTGGCGGCCGCCAGCCCCTTAGAGGCCTGGCCTCTCATGATCCAGGCGTGTTGCAAGGCCTCGGAGGCCGTCAGGCGGCAGGCGGGGTCCCAGGTGAGGGCCTTCTGCATGAAGTCCAGGAACGCCGTGTCCTTGGACAGAAGAACCCCCATGTTGGCGGCGCACGACACGTCTGTTGTGTGTGTATGTGTGTGTGTGTGTGTGGTGTGTGTGTGTGTGTGTGTGTGTGAGTGCACATACGTATACATGTTGGCCCTTCTCCTCTCCCGTCTCCCTCGTTTTATAAAAGAGAAGAAAAATGGACACCAAAGCACTGAAACTGCAGCCCCCCCCCCCCCCCCAACCCTGCGGCCCATCTATCCCCCCTCTCATCTCCACCAGACCCCTCACCTCGGTATCTTTGAGCACAGAGGAGAGGGACACGCTCATAGGAGAGCCTCGTCTCGCCGCCTTGCCATGGCCGTTGAGGTAGCGCGGAGTTTCTCCGTTGAAGAACTTATCCCATCTCTTACAGCGGTTCATCAGGGTGATGGGGGGTGTCCCTCGCACCTGTAACCAGTACACCCATCATGGGTCTCTCCTACTTTGTAATTAAGAGGGTCTGGGTAGAGGGTAGAGGGTGTGGCGGAGGCTAGTATTTTTCGGGGTACAGGAACACATTGAAACAAGAACGCACGTGTTATCATACACTCGCATGTTTATAGCATATAACATGGTAGAACACCACTTAACAAACAGATTCAAACACCATATGATCTCACATCCTATTGCTCTAAACAATAGACATCGCATCAATGATGTAATATTTCATCATTCCACGACATGCAATTCTGCAGCATAGCGCAGCTTGTAAACATACAATTCAACCTATCACAATACATCACAAGTGTAAATACAATCTAACACATCACATTACATAGTAGGTATGCGTATAAAAGAAGAAAGAGATACACCCAAAGGTGCGGGTGGGACCCGGAGAAGCACTGTCCTCAACTGGGAGCAATCCTGCACCACCCTAAAAACCCTGCGCTATGTTCACATACGATGCAGGCATGAACAGCGCATTCCATTAATATGTCAAGGGACATAACGGCGAAAAACGCCGCCATCAAGCAACTGCCGCGCGTGCATCCCACAGCCTCACTCGTTGCTGTTCCGCTGACTGATGAAGACAGTACAACACTAGACACAGCCAAGCTTTCGACATGAGGTCTTACGTGCGCCCTGAAGCGAAGCCCGGTCACAGTTTTTTCCGCTGTCAACAGGACTTTCCCTGCGGTCATTGAATCTTTCCTCACCGTAACTGGACGTTTTCCCAGAGTCGGCCAAACAGCAGACAAGAAAAAGATACACCCGAGGGTGCAGGTGGGACCCAGAGAACTACTGTCCTCAACTGTCAAACAAACCAGCTGGCGCAATCATGCACTACCCTTGGAAGCCTGCGCTATGTTCACATAGGGTGCAGGCACACACTGGGCATCCCATTAAGACGTCAAGGGACGTAACTACTACCTGGGAGATGCCATTGATAATGGCCACTGGATGTGACACGACGGGAACCTCCACGGGAGTGTTCCCATGGATGTATCGGCTTCTATTTCATGACTGCAGAGCTCACCGTCAAGTAATTGCCTTGTGCATGCCGCTGCCTCACTCGTTGTCCGCTGACAGATGAAGACAGTACAACTCCAGACATGGCCAAGCTTACAATTTAACACATTACATCACACAGTAGGTATGCGTATAACAACACATCATAGCTGTACGTTTACACGTGTATTCAAAGGCACACAAATACCACTACTATCACACAAGTTAGACAGTATCCACACCACACCAGAGCACCCCTAGCCAATCACACCACATCAGCTACAAATGCAATCTTTAGGTTATGCCGTACTCAACACATAGCTCTTCACCATATCGCTCTTTACTAATCCCATACAAATCCACCACTTCATCATACAACCAGCCAACATCGCCACCATCTCATACCACCCTACCAAACTCACATGACCAAGAAACACGAGGTTTGAGTTGTATTACCTCACACCACCGCTCACATAAATTCCACACATCACCACACCACCTCCACATCACATCTACAAACTGAGCCACCTGCGCCCTACCACCAGACCACCCGGTCTACACTACACCAGCCACACGATTACTCACACACACACAGACGATCTTTCATCTGCTGTATCACTTCCCATCACCACGACACTGCTCTAATCTTCGTCACATCTCCATTATTGTAACTATCCTCTAACTCCTCCCTTCCTCTTCTTCTGTTGACATCATTATCACTATTATCATTGTTATTATTATCATCATCATCATCATTATTACAATTATCATCATCATCATCATTATTACAATCATTATCATCACTATTGTCGGTATTATTATTATTACAAGATTATACTGCCATTGCTATAATAATTATCATAATTATTATTATTGTTACAATCATCGTCATATATGATGATGATGATGATGACTGGTTCTTTAAAAAAAAAATCTCATAATCATTTTAACTCGTATTGCCTCCTCCTCAACCTCGTTTCCATTCGTTAGCCTTTTTGCACCTAGTTCGGAGAGATAAGTGACTGTCTGTTCGTCCTTCGTTTTGGCTTGAATATTAATTGTCTTGCCTGAAGAAGACCAAACAGATCAAAACGCGCTGTGTTTGCTTTGTAGTGTGTTGAATATTAATTGTCTTGCCTGAAGAAGACCAAACAGATCAAAACGCGCTGTGTTTGTTTTGTAGTGTGTTTATTCTTTCGTTTGGCGGCGCATTAATTCTGTTTTTGCTCTTGTTTCAATTTGCACCTGCGGTCATCCTCACTTTGAAACCATCATTCCATAACCAATACCACGCCACACCACCACCGCATCATACCATACCAGAAAGGACCTACTTCATGTATCACCCCCTCCCCCACCACACCACCCTAGCTAGAAATTCGATCTTCTGCCTGTACCACCTAACATCCCCATCACAACGTTCTAGACTTTCACCTAATCACACTCCACACCTATAACGCACCACACCAAACACCCACGCATCACGACCAAACAGATCCGACCACACCCTGTCATCACACCACCCCGTATCAAGACTGACATGCATGAGTTTCAGTTTCATCAAGGTGTCACTGCGAGCGGACTTGTCCATATACGCTACACCACATCCGCAAAGTTTTGAGGTGGTCTCAAAACTGCGCATGATTTAAAGTTGATAGATAAATGAACCAATGACTAAGATGAGAGAATTTAAGAAGAGGGTCTCGTGGCTACGACTTTGCAGTTGTCTGATCTACGCATTAGCCCAACGCGCAGGTAAGACCTTTTGTACCTACACTGGCCGATTGGACAGGCATGAAAAATCGAATAAAACATTCCCAAACAGGACGAAAAATCGGAATAGCTATTCTTTCTTATTCTCCCTTATTCCCAAAGTCGTATTTTGGTATGTACAACACTAACAACTGGCCTGAGTACGTATTTCGCTTTGACTTCGTTTCACGCATTCGTAACCGCTCACACGCGCACTCGCAGCAATGCTGAGTTGTCGGTCGTATCCTTGACGGAGCTTTGAGTAAGCACAATCATTTCTGTGCAATAAGTAAACATTATTCCTTCAAATAGTGTGACAAGTCAAAGCTTTAGTACGAGGGCCACCCCATAAGTTCTCGGATGCACAGAAACCACTGACGTCATAATTTCAATTTTTATATCATCATCACAAGCGATGTCATAACAGCTATGACACAAAAAATGATAAAAATCTTCAGAGCCAAATTTGTTCTAGACAGCAAAATGGATGGCAAGGGGGACGGTTTTCAAAGTGTTGCAGAGAGCCTGTCTTGGAGAGATTTTCGTGCCATGATTTATTATGACTATCTTCAAAGGAAGTCTTTCAAGGAAAGTTTTATAAGTTTGACAAACTGTTTTGGCGACAAGGCTCCATCATTATCCACAGTCCATAGGTGGTTCAAAGAATTTCAGTTTGGTACAATGTCGTTGGAAGATCGTGACCGTTGTGGACGTCCACTTTCAGTTACTACCGATGGGAACGTGAGCGCAGTGAAGGCCATGATTACAGAAAATCCTCGAATCACGAAGGATGAACTCAAGGATACTCTAAACCTTTCATCAGGAAGCTTAGACCGCATTCTTCGGCACAATCTCTCTGTACGGAAGCGTTGCGCCCGTTGGGTGCCCCGACAGCTGACTGGGGAGCAGATGAGGGCTAGGGTTGAATGGTGCCAGTTTATGCTGCAAAAAATTGACGGAGGAAGATCAGATAGGGTCTCCAATATCGTCACAGGTGACGAAACCTATGTTTACCAGTATGACCCCGAAACAAAGCAGCAGTCGTCAGTTTGGCTGTTTCCAGGGGAAACCCCACCTGTGAAATTTAAGAGATCAAGAAGCTGCACAAAGCAAATGATCGCAGTTTTCTTCTTAAGATCTGGCCATGTGACTACTGTAACGCTTCTGGAAAGGAAGACAGTGAACGCTGAATGGTACATCAACACCTGCATGCCAAAAGTGTTCGAGGCTTGGAGTGCACGGCGACCACGGACCGGTATCCGCCACCTACTCCTCCACCACGACAACGGCAGCTGCAACTTTAGACTTCTTGCAAGAGAACAGCGTGCAGCTCGTCACTCATCCTCCGTATTCTCCTGACCTAGCCCCTGTGACTTCTTTTTGTTCCCTCGTTTGAAAAACCAACTGAAAGGAAAGCCGTTTGAGAGCCCTGAAGATGCCCGAGCGTTTGCCGAGGGCTTGATTTCTGGTATACCTAAGTCGGAGTGGGCTGGGGTGATGGATTCGTGGTTTAGAAGGATGGAAAAGTGCATACACGCTGATGGAGGATACTTTGAAAAGATGGGCTAGGTAAGAAATGCCAGTGTACTTCCATCTTTTCCCATCCCAGAACTTATGGGGTGACCCTCGTATACTGAAAATGATCGATCACTTCTATGTGGCAGAAGAAGAATGCGGCGGTCAGGGTGAATAGCAAAGTGACTTACTTGCCTGGAGCCAAAACTCTGTGTGTGTTTGTGTGTGTGTGTGTGTGTGTGTGTGACGAAAAAGCACGTGGAGTGACTGATGTAATCTACTCCTTCGTTGTCCTCAACCTCGCTTCCAACTAAACACTGACTGATTGGTTGCCCTGTCAAATCGTCAATAAATTTAACTCCACAAACCACTGTTTGTCATGTTTATGTTCATTCTTTCCGCTGCACGAGAGGAAGGCTGCCACTTTCATTCTCTTTTTTACCTCTCCTTCGGGCTGTGGAGGACCACATAAGGAATAACAGAATACGATCATTGGAATAGTTTCATGCCCATGAATTTTTGTCTCCCCCCCCCACCCCCACCCCCCCACCCCTTTTTTTTTAAATTTTAAGAATCGGTAGTTGCCGACATTCACGAATAACCACCGTAATGCATCTCAACCCAGAGCCGCAGAGCCGATCTTCAGGCTGTCTACTGACCTCCATAATACTGGCCAGCTGGTCGTGCTCGTCGTCGCCGCCGAAGAGGGCTGGGTGGTGAGCAGTTCTCCAATGACGCACGCCAGACTCCAGATGTCGATGGCAGGGCTGTAGCGGGCGCCCAGGATCACTTCGGGGCGCGGTAGTAGCGGGACTGGATGTACGTGTAGATCTGCTGCTGCTCGTAGCAGCTTGACCCGAAGTCGATCACCTGGCAATGAGGTGATGGAGCACAGTGATGTAACGCTGTACAGTACAAGCTCTGGTGTGGACTTGGGAAGAGGGAAGAGATTCTCTCTTTCTGCCTTTGTTCTTCGTATAGGAGTCCGAGACTTATCATCGGTTAGATTTTTGCGTATGCGACCTATTTCATCTCACCATTAACGTAGTCGCATTTTATGTTCGGAGATGGTTTGATGTGCAGTTCAACTGAAAAAAAGGCGGAAAAAAGGCAAGAGGAAAAAAAAGAAAGAAAAACAAGGGAAAAAAGAGAAAAGAAAAAGAAATGAAAGATAAAAGACGTGAAAAATGCCAATGAAGAGAGACACGTGAGGCACTTAACGGGAAAAAAAGGGACGAAAAAAAAATGCTACAAGACCTACATGCAACTGAGGCAAAATTTAAAAACAAAACAAAACAAACAAAAACAAAAAAGAAAAATGTTCAGAGATGATGTGTAAACACGACACCGCTGTAAACGTGTTCTTTTTTTTTTTTTTTTTTTTTAAATTTCTTTTATTCGTGTCATCCATCTCATGGGCACACTGTGGCCTACTCCTCCCTGAAAGGTAGAATGGAATTTAATGTGGGTGCAAAAGAAAATGTGTGCACGCGGTCACAAAAGGGGTACTGATTTTATGACTCATCCGTGGAATTAGGAGGGAACACGAGTCTGCACAGATGTTAAGCGCTGATCGGTTACGGACACATCTGAGTGAGCGAATTTATCCCATTCTTTATTATTTGACACCATGAAAGCCCTGTTTTTAATGGTTGGTGAAAGATCTTTTTCGTTTCATTTTCCGGCAAGTCGGGCGGGCAGAACACGTTTTATTTTTCTTTTAAAGCAATTTTCTCTGCGCAAAAATTCCTGTCAGCCAAGTACTTCACGCTCGTCACAGCCAGTCTCACTGGAGCAAGTTTTGCAGCAAGTGAGAAGTGAACGATTTATTGCCGACAGTGACTTAGAAGAGGAATTTAGCTGAACTGTGGATTCCCCTTTCAATTCTGACTTCATTGTCCTGGTGGCAGTGACACTGACACGAACTCTCACCAGACGTCTGTTTCTTTGTATAATTTTGATGCTTTATAACACCATGGATTTTACACAACACACAATCACAAGTACGCGATGAAAAAGTTGGGGGGAAAAATGAAGATGGATGAGTAGCTTTTGAGCAAAATCTCCTCAGACTTAATGCCTGACAATGTCTCCGCAAGGTGTTCGGACTGACAGTTTCCTGCAGTGCACAGCAGCTGTACTGGCCGTTCAGTGCTGTTGACAGTAGCTGTATTGGCCGTTCAGTGCTGTTGACAGTAGCTGTATTGGCCGTTCAGTGCTGTTGACAGTAGCTGTATTGGCCGTTCAGTGCTGTTGACAGTAGCTATACTGGCCGTCCAGTGCTGTAGACAGTAGCTGTATTGGCCGTTCAGTGCCTTCGACAGTAGTTGTATTGGCCGTTCAGTGCTGTTGACAGTAGCTATACTGGCCGTTCAGTGCTGTTGACAGTAGCTGTATTGGCCGTTCAGTGCTGTTGACAGTAGCTGTATTGGCCGTTCAGTGCTGTTGACAGTAGCTATACTGGCCGTTCAGTGCTGTTGACAGTAGCTGTTCTGGGCGTTCAGTGCTGTTGACAGTAGCTGTATTGGCCGTTTAGTGCTGTTGACAGTAGCTGTATTGGCCGTTCAGTGCTGTTGACAGTAGCTGTATTGGCCGCTCAGTGCTGTCGACAGTAGCTGTATTGGCCATTCAGTGCTGTCGACAGTAGCTGTATTGGCCGTTCAGTGCTGTTGACAGTAGCTGCACTGGCCGTTCAGTGCTGTTGACAGTAGCTGTATTGGCCGTTCAGTGCTGTTGACAGTAGCTGTATTGGCCGTTCAGTGCTGTTGACAGTAGCTGTATTGGCCGTTCAGTGCTGTTGACAGTAGCTGTATTGGCCGCTCAGTGCTGTCGACAGTAGCTGTATTGGCCGTTCAGTGCTGTCGACAGTAGCTGTATTGGCCGTTCAGTGCTGTTGACAGTAGCTGTATTGGCCGTTCAGTGCTGTTGACAGTAGCTGCATTGGCCGTTCAGTGCTGTTGACGGCCTTCGGATCATTAGGGTTAAAAGGGATTAACTCAGAGGAGAACATTTCTAAACCCTAGCTTGATGGTAATCGAGCCCCGGGCTTTAGAACAAGAATTTGACATCTTACCCAGAGTACCAACTAGGTCCCGGAGAAGAGAGATGATCACAATGCCGACGAAGGTGGTGACGCATATGGTGATTTTGATAATGCCGTTTATTTTAAAGGCTAACAAATAAAAATTTAAAAAAAGATGCATTCATTTTTTCTTGTCCGGTCCCCGCTGTTGAGGTGAGCTAAGAATGACTTTAGAAAGCAGAAACGAAGAACTTTTGATTGAGAGATATTATATGGAGATTATTCCAAAGTTCTGTATCTGGATTGTAGTTCTCCGTCAGCATTAACTCAAAGAATACCGACGGCGAAATACATAGGTAAATTGGAAGAAAAGACATCATGAACGAATATTTTCATCAACGTTCATATGAGTGATGATTCTGTATGTAAACGATGAAGAGAGAGAGAGAGAGAGAGAGAGAGAGAGAGAGAGAGAGAGAGAGAGAGAGAGAGAGAGAGAGAGAGATGAAACAGAAAGACGGGTGGAAGAAGGATAGGGTGGGTTATGTCCAGGGGTACTGCATCCACCATACTACCCTCTTAGTTGCAGTTCAGAATATTAAAAAAAAGGTTTAATCTAAAAGCATTCACATGCACACGCACAAACACACATACCGAGAGAGAGGAGTGAGAGACAGAGAGATAGACAGACAGACAGAAAGACAGACTGACGGACGAACAGAAAAAAGAGAGACCCATTCATCCACCTATCCATCTATGCGTGCGTGCGTGCGTGCGTGCGTGGTGTGTGTGTGTGTGAGGGAGAGAGAGAGAGGTGGAAAAGGATGGGATGAGTGTTTGTCCACGGACACCAGAACCAACACTACTGCCCTTCATGTTTGCGGTCCAGAAACTTACAAAAAAATAACGTTTAAAAGCATTCACACACACACACGCACACACATACAAACACGCACGAGTGCGCTCGCTCTCTCTCTCACAAACACACACACACACACACACACACACACACACACACATACACATACACTCTAGGGGGAAGAGAGAGAAAGAGAGAGAGACAGACAGAAAACAGAGAGAGAGAGAGGGGGGGGGGGCAAGGTTAGACAGAAAAACAGAGACAACACATACAGTGTTCTTTCACACACACACACACACACACACACACACACACACACACACACACACACACACACACACACACACATCCCATCTTATCTTATCTCATTTCCTTCATCTCATCTGCTTCTCGCCCCACCCCCACCCACCACCCTCACCCTCAGCCAGCACCTCCCAGATCCACATCCACACACTCCAACTCGTAGCCCTGACACACCCAACCTTAATACTGCCGTCACTGAAGCCGGTGCCGGAGGAGGCACTAACGCCGGGGGCTGACCGGCGCAGCAGGATGTTCTCGGGCTTGATGTCGCAGTGGATGATGCGGTTCTTTGCTAGCAGGTCCAGGCAGCGCAAGATGCCCCTAGTCAGCTTCTGCACCCGGTTCAGGCTGAACCCTTGGCCCCGCGTCTTCTTCAGCAGCTGGGCAGCACAGCGGAGGCAAGAGACAGGGATTAGACATTGTCTGTGGTGGCATTGTGGAAAAGGGCGTTGACTGGGGCTGCTAAGCAGGTGCGGGCATGTATTGCTGAATAACACATGAGGCAAAGTGATGACTGTCAGAGAAGCATACACATACGGGCGACACGAGCACACACACACACACACACACACACACACACACACACACACACACACACACACACACACACACGCGCGCGCGCGCACATGCATGTACACAAACGTATACATACTGACACAAACACGCACACACACACACACACACACATAATCGCGCACGCGCACACATGCATGCCCGCCCTTCCCTTTCCTTGGCCCCCACTCACATTCCCTTCTCACACATACAGTCCTTAACCCTTACCATCACACACACACACACACACACACACACACACACACACACACACAGACCCTCCCATCCTCCCTCCAATTCCACCCTTCCCCCATTGTACCTGATGCAGACTGATGCCCAGCAGCTCAAAGGCGATGCAGACGTGCCCCCGGAACTTGAAGCTGTCTAGAATGTGCACGACGTTCAGTGCGTCGTTCTTGTCCTGCTTCTTCAGTACCTCTAGGATCCGAACCTGACAGTAGGGTGGCAGCAATTAGTACCGACTCTCATATCAAAGTCCTGCTCTATTTCACTCACAATAAACTGCAACCGCAGGCAGATACCATCAGTGCTGAAAAACAGGCTGAATTCCACAAAGGCAGATGTACAATCGAACAGACTTTTAACCTGCATACCCTTCGCGATAAAAAGACATTTCCAGCATCAGACATATTTCTACCACGTCTTCATAGACTTTAAGAAAGCGTTTGACAGACTATGGCATGGAGGCACTATAGGCCACAATAGGAAAAAAAACTTACGAAAGAAGCTTATTAACACCATCCAGCAATAGTACCCCAAAATGACTGGTTCGGTACTCATACAGGATGTTATTGGACAATGGTTCCATACCTCAGCTGAAAGTCGTCAAGGCAGACTTCTGTCTCCCTCAGTTTTCAACATAATTATTTCTGAAACGAATCTTGACGGATGCAACCGAAGATCAAAACAGCACATTCAACGATGGAATAAAGAACCATCGCAAACCGATTTGCAGGTCACATCGATGGTATGGCAGGCAGTGAACAAGAATTCGTAAAACTCGTGAAACATCAAGGTATGGCATGGAAAACAGCGCCGAGAAGACCAAGGAGATGGCCAGCCACAACACCATCATCAATACTGATTTAACTGTTCGCGTTCAGAAGCTAACATTTGTGCACTTATTTGGGATCTATCATTAGCAGTGAAGGATCCAGACCAGAAATCATATCAAAGTCAGCAAAGACAACCACAGCACTGTTCTGGTTAAAACCTGTATGGAAAGTCAGCAAAGACAACCGCAGCACTGTTCTGGTTAAAACCTGTATGGAAAGTCAGCAAAGACAACCACAGCACTGTTCTGGTTAAAACCTGTATGGAAAGTCAAGAACATCTCCATGGAAGACAAGATCAGGCTCCTTATATTGCATCTCCCTAAACACATGCAAGACATGGACCGTCACAGCGTACTTGGAAAGATTTCAAGCCATGGAAATGTGGTGTTACCGCAAGATACTAAACATCAGATATGCCGATCATTTCACTCACGAACAAGTTCAAGCAACCATCAAGCAGAGAGCGGATTATATGAAGATCTATTGACATTTCGTTCAAGAAGATAACTGACTTGGTATGGCCATGTAACAAGAACCAATGGATCTGCTAAAACAAACTGATGAACGAAGAAGGCGAAAGGAGGGACGAAGGAAAAGCAAAAACACAACAAAAAAAAACACTAACCAATGCATTGAAATTATTGCAAGATATAGAAGAAAAATGTTTGCTGAGACCGAATTTTGCACACACAACGGATGAGTTTTGGTTAAGAAACAAATGTCAATGCTTGAAAATTATCTAAAACCGCTGTTACTGCTTTGTTAACAGCTTCAGTCAAAAAAAAAAAAAATGTCAAGTGCAATGCTTTTGATTTGCGCTGACAGACAAAAAACACGGTTTTAGTGCTTGGTTTGTGTCCTGATCGCCAACGATCGTTATATTTTGGTACGTGGAATATTGCCGTGCTGTTTACCTCCTCCTTTGCCTGTTTGAGAAATGGCCTCTCATTCTTGACGATCTTCAGGGCCACCAAGCTGTTGGACTTGTGATCCCACGCCTTCACCACCTGCACAGTTAGAGAATAGATAGTCGGATCAGGAATACATACTTTACGTACGCACACACGAACACACACATACACACAAGTACAAAAAGACATCTGACTCGTTAACACACAGAGACACACGCACACACGCCCACACACAAACACACAGACACACACACACACACACACACACACCACACACACACACACACACACTCTCTCTCTCTCTCTCTCTCTCTCTCTCTCTCTCTCTCTCTCTCTCTCTCTCTCTCGCCTTAGAAAAGAGACTGAACAAAGCCTCTACAACAGGAGACTTCCAGAAAAACTGCTATTTACTGCGAGCGAGGCAATGTTTTGCATTGCCAACTCGTAGTTACAAGTGCTTTGTGACTTGTGAAGCTGTGTGTTCGTGACTTTTTTTCCTCCCTCTCTCTCTCTCTCTCTCTCTCTCTCTCTCTCTCTCCTCTCTCTCTCTCTCTCTCTCTCTCTCTCTCTCCACTTGTTTTCGTTTTGAACTGTTGATTCTTTGCATTTTTTGGTCTTCAGTTTTATTTTACTTTTTTCCCCCTCTCCTTCTATCCCCTTAACCGTAATTTTGCTTCAGAAGTGCTTCCTTTGTGAGTGACTGTATAATTATTTTCCTGTCAGAAAAGTGTATCCATCAGTATACCATCTGATCGAGGAAATTGCTGACATCTACTGTAAAGATTTTCTTTTCTTCTCATACGCTTTTGGTTTCCTAAAGTTGTTACAGTGTGTAAACCAGTCCCATTTTCCCTTCCTTTTATGTGGTCTTATTGTGTTCCTTGATCATACAAACCTCAGCGTCAGTTAACGTGCGAAATCGTCGTCTCCTGATATCATCACATCAGTGCACAACCAGAAATGAGCAAGAACCAGTCTGCATGGCCATGCACAGACGAACTTCGAATCTGTCACCTTAATATACTGACTTCCATAAAAAACGCGAAAAATTGAAAGGCTATTTTTCGGGTGAAAAGGGGTGAATATACAATATTGAACCATTGTGGCAAGTTGTTTGGGTCCAAGACTCACGTGCAGTGAAAAAGTTGTGTGAGCAACACATCATTCCCGGCATTGGAGGGTCAACAAAAATGGCAAACTGGTTGCTGCATGTGAGGCACGTGCACACCATGCAGAGCAAAGTTAACCAGCGACAAGTACGCAGGCATGCAGCCTTTATAAATCCGCGCTACAAGGTTCAGAAAACGACTTGCCGTCTGAGCGCTACAGAGATGCCAAGATTACGAGCAGAGGAACGCAATCGTGCCCTAGGCCATCTGGAGGCTGGTGTGGATGCCAGGCAGGTCGCCAACATCTTTAACGTCCACATCTCAACCATCTATCGTCTGCAGCACCGCATGCGAGTCACTGGTACCACTGATGATCGTCCCCGGCCAGGCCGTCCTCGGGTCACCACACCAAGAGAGGATCGCCATTTTGTTCGAACCCATCTGCGGGACAGGCGGCAAACCGCCGCTAACACTGCTCGACAGGTGCCAGGGAATCTCCAGCAACGAATCAGCCTCAACACTGTGCGGCGGCGTCTTCAGGAGAACGGGCTGGCATGTAGGCGTCCTCACAGAGGTCCGGCACTGACACTAAGACACCGGCAGGACAGGTTGCAGTGGACACAAGCCCGAATCAACTGGCGCAGGAAGCAGTGGGGGCGCATACTGTTCTCAGATGAGAGCCGTTTTTGTATTGACATGGCTGACGGTCGTGTCAGAATATGGCGTTGACCTGGTGAACGCTATGCTGACTCCTGTGTGGTAGAGCGGAACCCCTGGGGAGGCCCGAACGTTATGATATGGGGTGCAATTGACATTAACCACGCCATAGAACCAGTCATCTTTCAGAACATTGGTCCTGGTTGCGGACAGGTGTCAATGCACAGCGCTACATCCACCAGGTGCTCAGACCCCATGTCGTTCCTTTTTTTGCGCAACACCCAAACTGGACATTCCAACAGGACAATGCAAGACCACACACAGCCAGGGCCACCCAGCAATTTCTTCAGCATAACAACGTCAATGTGCTGCCCTGGCCAGCCCTCAGTCCCGATTTAAACCCAATAGAACATTTTTGGGATGAACTTGGCAGACGGTTGGACCTCCTGCGTCCACGACCAGCAACAGCGGCTCAACTTCACCAGGCCATCGTCCATGTGTGGGCTGGTGTGCCAAGGGACGCATCAACCACCTGGTCCACTCAATGAGCCGCAGGTGTCAAGCAGTTGTCCATGCAAATGGTGGCCACACACGGTATTAGGACTTCAAGCTGGTTTGTCACGTGACCTTGGATTTTCCACACAAAGACATATTGCTGATGACATTTTCACACATTACCGGTGTAATGAATCAAATCACGTTGAATTCTCGCTTCCACTCTGTACAATTGTGACCAATAAAATTCGCCCCTAACCTTCAGCTTGTTTTGCTTTCGCGTTTTTTATGGAAGTCAGTATATTCAACATGCAGTTAACAAGACATCAGACTTATTAACACTGATTTGGAATCATGGCAAACCTTTTCATATTTTAGGGCTCTCTGAATCCAGATTAACCACACACTCAAGCGACAATGATGTAACTATTCCAGGGTATAACGTAATCCGGAAAGACCCTGCACAAGCGAAAGAGACGGGTCTTCTTATCTTCATCAGCGAAACCCTTAGCTTCAAACAACTTCTACACCTAGAACGTAACGGTGTAGAATGTGTCTGGATAAAAGTTAAGCTGAAAAGAAACCCTTCCATTTTGGTTGGATTCTGCTACAGGAACCCATCTGAAAGAGTAAACTGGGTCGACAAATTTATTCCGATGATGGATGCAGTCTCACTAGAATCCAAGGACATTATTTTACTTGTAGACTTTGTAGATCTTCTAAAAGTTCAACTCATCGAATCTCCAACGAGAGTCACACCAAACTCGAAGACACTTATCGACCATAATATTTATGTCTCAGATAAAACTAACATAGCAGAAGCCTGCGTCACTGTCCTAAACTGTAGTGATCATTACCCAGTTTGTGTCATATGGTCCAAAAAAAGGAGTAAAAATTCCCAAAACGGGACACAAGACAATAACTTACCGTTGCTTTACAAACACAACCAAGATTTTCTGCATGACTTGCTAAACTCAAATCTCTCATCAGTAATGTAATGTAAAAGGATATTTATAGAGCGCTTTACCTCGCAAGAACCCAAAGCGCATATTACAGACAAACATGATAAAATCATAATTCTAATTCAAAGCACACAAACACACACACACACACACACACACACACACACACACACACACACACACACACACACATACACATGCGCGCGCACGCGCGTGCACCCCCCCCCCCCCCCCACACACACACACACACAGACACACACACGCACACACACACATCGCCGAAAAACTCACACACGCAGACAGACACAAGAGCGCGTTCAACACCAGCAAACACGCGCACAGTGGTAAGTGGATATCGTTAATCAGTCCGAGGGAAAAGATGTTTTTCAACCTAACTGATCCAGATGTTGCTGTTGAATTTTGGATCAAAACATTTACAGAAATATATGATAAACATGCCCCTCTAAAAACGATTAGAGTACGACATGATCCCAAACAGGCATGGTACACTAAAGGGTTACAGGAGGCAAGCTACCTTAGAGATCTGCTTAAACAACATGGCTATGAAGAGGAATCTAGAATACTGAGAAATGCCACAAATTCACAGAAGCACAGAGAAAAAACGAAATATTATCGAGAACTAATATCAAATCAGAAACCAAAATTGGTTTGGAGAGCTATTAACGAGATTGCAAACAATCAGTCCTCTTCAAAATCAACTGTAATTAAAGACATCTCTGTCGAACAGCTGAACACCCACTTTTGCACTATAGCAAATAGAGTTGTCACGGCAGATTCTTCCAAATGAAGCGACCTTCAAAAACTGAAACAATATTGCCATGATAAAAACATCACGTCTGAACTTTATATTCTACCAATAACAATCTTTAAAGTGTATCACTATCTAACGCACCTAAAACAGTCAGGTACCTGCGGGGTGGATGGCCTAGACGCAAAATCCTCAAACTATCAGAACTAGCAATTAGAGATACGTTAACATACGTCTTCAATCATGCATCGACAAAAATCATCTTCCCGATAGTTTCAAAAACCAAAGTCCCTTCATCTACAAAGCAGGTGACAGCTCAGAACCCTGCAAACTACAGACCAATCTCAATCATTTTCACTATTTCCAAACCTTGGAAAAACATATAAACAAACACAGATTACACCACCTTAATACATACAACTTGCTTCATCCAAGACAGTCCGGGTTCCGACACAACCATTCATGCCACACAGCCCTACACAACAACAGATGTGATGTCCTATTTATTGATTTCAAAAAGCATTTAATGTGA
The DNA here is from genome assembly GCA_018398815.1 of Conus ventricosus. NCBI lineage: Eukaryota > Metazoa > Mollusca > Gastropoda > Neogastropoda > Conidae > Conus > Conus ventricosus. The sequence goes on along the minus strand of CM031599.1, from coordinate 58,763,203 downwards.
TAGACCATAACCCTTCTTCTTAGAAAATTAAAACTGTATGGCTTATCCACAAGAACTCTTACGTTTGTTTCAATCACATCTCAGAAATAGGCAACAATGTGTGAAAATTAATACAACTTTCTCTTCATTTCAACACTTTCCTCTGGCATCCCACAAGGCTCTATCCTGGGTCCCTTACTGTTTCACAATTTACATCAATGATCTACCTCTCCATATCACATCCCCCTGTGAACTCTTTGCTGATGATACGTCAATTCACACAAATCATTCTGATGTTACTGTTCTTGCACAAACTTTACAAGAAAGTGCGAATGATCTCGTGAAATGGACTGAACTAAATCACATGTCGTTTTACCCTAAAAAAAACGAGACAAAAAAGACAAAATCTCACTATTAAGTTTCCTCCCGTGGCATATTAAAGATCAACCCGTTGAACAGGTTACATACCTCAAAGTGCTAGAATAACAATTGATAACAATGTTAGTTGGCAAGCTCACATAACCTCACTGTGCAAAAGTCTCATAGAAAGTCTATCAACTCTCCAAAATCAAACGCTTCCTCGACCTTCACGCAAGCTCTTTTTACAGTCCATATTCAATCATACATAAGAACTATGTCTACTCTATGGGACTCTGCTGGCGTTAAATACCCTCAAACCATGCCTAAACCTACGCAAGCGAGCACTCAAATTAGCCCTCCTAAAAAGCAGTGTCTCCTAGACTCAGACTATAAAAAAGGTTCATGTTCTACCCCTTACGTCTGAGATTAGAATACAACAAAGGATCATAATGCACAGGGACATAATGTACAGAATTATGTCTGGGAAGCACCCTCAACTTAGTTCACAGATTCTCAATTAATTCCTCAAACTTCATGTCCTGTTCCTAAATTGACTTATTCAAATCCAGTTTAACATATTCAGGTTCCTGTCAATGAACTCGCTCCCCTGAGTCAGCCAAACAACACCAGTGCACATCAACCTCAAACACCATTATTTCAACCATCTTATGTGCCAATGCTTGCATACTCCGCCATAAATCCACCACCAACCACTACCACCTTCTTTGCCTTATGTATGAACCTGACTACTAAGAAAGTGTTTTGTACTTGAAATGCACATACTATTCTGTTAATAAGTATGTCTTATGTGAGTATGCGCACGCGCACATGTGTGGTGGTGTGTGTGTGTGTTGTGTGTGTGTGTGTGTGTGTGTGTGTGGTTTTGTGTGTTTTTTCCCACTACCTCTTGCCCCCTTTTCACCATGTCGTAATGCTTGTATTCTTATGCAACTCTCTCTTTTCTCTCTCTCTCTCCCCCCCCCTCTCTCTCTCTGTCTCCACGGTTCTGCTGGGAAAGACTTGATTTATTTTTCTATATGACACCCCCCCCCCCCCTATACCCGTGGGGACTGGGGTATCATCATGCATTTTGTACTCCCAGTTCTTATAGAACAGCGTGTACTTTAAAAATGGAACGAAGAAATGCTGTTTTGTGTGGGGTGTGTGTGTGTGTGTGTGTGTGTGTGTGTGTTTTGTGTTTTGTGTGTGTGGCGTGCGTGCGTGCGTGTGTGTGTGTGTGTGTGTGTGTGTGTGGTGTGTGTGTGTGTGTGTGTGTGTGTGTGTGTGTGGTCAAAATGTGTCCACTTGCCCCAGACAAAACTACTGGGCCGATCTTTCTGAAAATTCCAGCCAAATTCCTAGGAGTTATTTTTTTACACCAAAACTCAACTTTCTCACCCCATTAAAAACCTCAAAACTTCTTGCCAGAAAACTCTGAATATTCTGCGGGTCGTAGCACACACTGACGGGGCGCCTGTAAGAAAACTTTGCTGCACCTCTACAGAGCCTTGGTCCGTTCCAAACTGGACTATGGTTGTGCTGTGTACGGCTCTGCAAGACCGCTTACCTAAAACTCTTGGACCCTATCCACCATCAAGGGCTTCGTCTCTGTCTGGGGGCATTCCGCATCACCCCTGTACACAGAGCAGGTGAACCTTCACTGTCCAACCGCAGGCTGAAACTATCTTTGAATTACATATCAGACTGTTCTCTGAACCGGGGAACCCTGCCTATGAATGTGTCTTTGACCCTCAGTTTCAAAGCAAATTCGAAAACAACCCTAACTGTATTCCGCCGTTTGGTCTTCGTATGCAGCCTCACGCGCAGAATGCAGGTCTAGACCTAGGAGTTGTGTCCGATTTTTCCAAGTTTCCAGATAAGCCTCCGTGGACCTTTTTCACATCAGAGATTCGTTTTGATCTTGCAGCTTTTGCAAAGAATCTACCATCTCTCTGGCATACAAGGCATTGTATGCTGACCTCTGTTCAAAATTCCCATCCTATCAGAAAATTTTCACTGACGGTTCCAAGTCTGAAGATGGAGTGGCCTGTGCAGCCTATTGCCCTGGTGCTCCTTCTCAAATATTGTTGGAACATATTCCTTCAGATGCTTCTGTTTATTCTGCTGAACTTACAGCTCTGGTTCTGGCATTGAAGATAAGCTCTCAATCAGCAAAGAAGGACTTTCTGGTTTTGTCAGATTCGCTGTCAGCTTTGGAGGCCATAGCTGGTCGCAACCTTCAGCATCCCGAACTTTTACACTTTAAAAAAAAACCTTTTTAACAAGTTGAAAGCGGATGGTTACAACATTATTCTGGCTTGGGTTCCTGGTCATGTTGGCATCGGAGGGAATGAAATGGTTGATCGTTTGGCCAAGAATGCCACAACAGAGAAACTGTCAAACATATCTATCCCCTGCTCAGATCTGAAACCAAAAATTAATGATTATGTCAGAGACCTCTGGCAGGAGGATTGGAATACACAGACGGATAACAAACTCTTTTAGATCCGTCCAAACCTAGAGGAGTTCCTCTCATCTACGTATGGTGGTCGTAAAGAAAAAACAGTTCTATGCCGGCTGCACACCGGCCATTCGTATTTTACCCATTCATACCTTTTAGAGTGAAGAAGCTCCATGGTGCATTCCATGTCATGTGCCACTCACAATGAAACATGTTCTTTTAGAGTGTTGGACTTGCATGATGTGACACACAAACATTTTACAGCAGATTCCATGAAAACCTTGTTCAGAGATCGATGTTCCGCCTGACGCGATCTTTGAGTTCTTGAAAGACATTTTTCATCGGATCGGAGGTTTTACAGTGGAAAGTTTTTTTGTTTTTTGTTTTTTGTTTGTTTGTTTGTTTTTTTAACAAACTTTCGGATGGTCTTTTAGAAGATTTTAAAGAATTGTGTGAATGAAAGACTTGTGAGTTGATTTTAACGTGGTGACAGCCCTGATACGGCCCTTTGCGGTCGGCTGGGCTATAAGGAACATTATCTTATCTTATCTTCTAAAAATTTGTAGGTCTGTTCATTATGGGTCACAGATGATGTCCGATGTGTTATTTTACCGTTATATCCGTTACTAACGGCCATAACAGTTTTCCTTCTTTATAGAATATCTCAGAAAACACTTGGCCGATCTTTCTGAAAATTTGTAGGTATGTTCATTATGGTCACGGATGATGCCCGATGTGTTATTTTACTGTTATAGCCGTTACTAACTAGTCATCGCGCAGTACAGTCGTCACGCAGTATAGTCGTTGCGCAGTACAGCTGTCGTGTAGTATAGTCGTCGCGCAGTAGGCCGTCGCGTAGTACAGTCGTAGCGCAGTAGGCTGTCGGGCAGTATAGTCGTCGCACAGTAGGCCGTTGTGTAGTATAGTCGTAGCGCAGAAGGCCGTCGCACAGTATAGTCGTCGAACAGTAGGCCCTCGCGTAGTATAGTCGTAGGGCAGTAGGCCGTTGCACAGTATAGTCGTCGCGCAGCAGGCCCTCGCGTAGTAAAGTCGTCGCACAGTAGGCCCTCGCGTAGTATAGTCGTCGCGCAGTAGACCCTCGCGTAATAGGCTAGGAGCCCTCCTAAAAGCTTTTTTTCACAGTTTACTTTTATTTTTTTATCCATACACCACACACGTGAAACCGCCCCCCTCCCCCCCCCCCCCCCCCCCCCCCCCTTCCCCGCTGTGACCCTACCTGGCCAAAGGTCCCTTTGCCTAGAAGGTCCTGGATTTCGTAGCGGAAGAGCAGCTGGTCGTGAGGCTTGCAGACGTAGAATCCCTCTTTGTCATCAAAGCCTTCGTTCTTCTCGGCCTCCTCCCGGCCACCAGTTTGGCCGACAGCTGACCCAGGAAGTACACTGTCCTAAACACACACAATGCGCCCACGTGGGCTCAACATGGCGGCAGATCTACAAAGGTGTGGAATGTTCTGGACGTGATGCCGAACAGAAGGATGGGCAAGATGATTATTTCATCTCTACTTTTTTTTTTTTTAAATTAAGATTTTGTTTCATTAAGATTTTGTTTCATGTCAGTCTATTTATTATTTACCGTATGTCTGTTTGTCAGTATTGATATGTCAGTGTGTTCTGATCACATTTCGATTTTTTTTTCATATCACTTGTAAGGTTTGTTAAGGTGTGCTCATGTTCTGCGTGCGAAATCACATCTTTTACTCACTAACACACACATAAACCTGCAGTCACACACACACACACACACACACGCGCACATACGCGAGCGAGCGAGCGCGCGCGCGCACACACACACACACACACACACACACACACACACACACACACACACACACACACACACACACACACGCACACTCGTAAGCAAACATTCTCGTATACGTGTGTTATCCGTCGAGACGACGAAGACCATATAGTCATCCTGGGGTCGGGGGTGAGTGCGTAGATGGCTGGTCAGGCCGATCTGCGCACGGAAAGACCTACCACAGTACGGACAGGGGATGGTGGCAGCAGTTGGAGATCTGTTGACACTGGTCTTCCTGACCATCCTGCGCTGC
>CM031599.1:58753329-58755829 GCA_018398815.1 Conus ventricosus | reverse complement strand
GTCCCCTTTTCTCCTCTTGATCTTTACCTTTCCTCCCCCCCTCCTCACCCCCCTCCTCCTTTCTCTCCTTCCCTCTTCTTTCTGCTTTCCCTATCTCTCCATCCATTCTATACTTTCTTCTTCCTCATTCTCGTTTCCTCCTTTTTTTCCCTCCTCGCTCCCTCTCTCTTCTTCTTCTTCTCCCTCTCTCTTCTCTCCCTCTCTCTTCTCCATTCTCTCTCTCCCTCCTCCTCTTTCTCCTTTCCTTCCCCTCTTTTCTTCTGTCACCTCTCTTTCTTGCCCTCTCCTTCTCTCGTCTCTCTTCCATCATTATCATGTCAAAATCATCATCATCATCTGTCTGTCTGTCTGTCTGTCTCTCTCTCTCTCTCTCTCTCTCTCTCTCTCTCTCTCTCTCTCTCTCTCTCTCTCTCTCTCTCTCTCTCTCTCTCTCTTTCTCTCTCTCTCTTAGACAGTGCATATCCGGAAACTGGTAGGATGTATTGTGAAACTTGTACCGCTAATTAATCTTTTTTTATTTTATATTTCTTTCTTTCTTTTTTTTTTTTTTAATAGCAATTACTAGTTGATAGTGCACTTTTAAAATTTGTCGAAGCTTCACTAATGAGGGACAGGACACAATACCATCCAAAATTGAACTTCTCTTTCTTGTTGAAGACTTTTTACCCTGTGTTTGATTTTTTTTCATGGCCTGTCGTGCAATAATGGCAGTCACCATTATGTTCAAGTACACAACACGGACTAGGTGAGCTGAGGTGAACTGTGTCTTTTTGACTGTCAACCTGATGCAAGTGTCGTGTGCCAGTGACACTGAAACGAACCCGGGTCCTCGGGATAACATGGAACAATTCAAGCAACGTTTGACAGGCGAGAACAAAATTCAGAATTTTTTTGTTCACTTTAGTTTGTATCTCGTTTCGAAGCTCTCGGAGATCAGTTGATTAATACGATAAATACTCATTTGAACATGATGATTGAGAAGATGGAAAATCAGTGCCTTTGGAAGTCAGTTACTTTAATCTATTGAAAACCTCTTGAGCAGCAACCCAGGAACTGAGTGCACCGGAGCAGACTGGGTACTGTTTATTAAGACTCAGAGGACAAAAGTGACAAGTCAGAATCCTTCTCAAAGAGGGCAATTTGAAGTTGTTTTTAAACATCCCTGTTTCTCCTGAAGAACCATACAACACATGTGCCAGGAAGGCAGTAGATATTCTTCAGGACATGGTGCCGAGCAGGACACAGAAACATAACGATATCATACGAGCCATCGTCCAGGTACTTGTGACGGTGGCAAGAGACCTAGGGCTGTCAACATGTCCAGGTGGTCTGACAAAATGGACATGCTGACTAAAGGTAGAGATGGAGCAGAAAAGCATCAAGAGAGCTGGTGATCTGACCACACTGAAACACAACATTCATCAAGGAACATCGTGGCAGGGATCTACACAACGTCGTCACGGAACATCGCGGCAGGGATCTACACAACGTCATCAAGGAACATCGTGACACGGATCTACACAACGTCATCAAGGAACATCGTGGCAGCGATCTACACAACATCATCAAGGACATCGTGGCAGGGATCTACACGTCATCAAGGAACATCGTGACACGGATCTACACAACGTCATCAAGGAACATCGTGGCAGCGATCTACACATCATCATCAAGGAACATCATGGCAGGGATCTGCACAACGTCATCACGGAACATCGTGGCAGGGATCTACGTAACGTCATCAAGGAACATCATGGCAGGGTCTACACAACGTCATCAAGGAACATCGTGGCAGGGATCTGCACAACTTCATCAAGGAACATCGTGGCAGGGATCTGCACAACGTCATCAAGGAACATCGTGGCAGGGATTTACACAAGTTCATCAAGGACATCGTAGCAGGGATCTGCACAGCTTCTATATTGGTGACAGGCTGGTCGTGGTAGTTTCCATGCATTCCCGAAGCGACTTCGATGTACAAGACACGGCACAACACCTCTGCAACTTCAAGGAATGTCTTAACGGGATGTCTCTGTATGGATGCCATCCTAGACAGGATCCCAGCCACCGTCGACGTGATGCCCAGCAAATGAAGTGACTGCCCCTTCCGCCAGACTTTTTCCAAGGCATAGGGGGAGGTACACAAGCGGAAATAATTTCTGACCATCGCACGTTCAGTTTGGCCTGCTGTTCTAGTTCTCCTGCATGCCAGAACTTGGTGCAGGAACAGAGGAACACCAAGCTGGGACTGATGTCAATGACAACACAGACGTCAAGGGCGTGACAGAGGGACCACAAAAGGAAAGCCCAGGAAAACTAACGCACTGATGACGTCAGCAGAAAGATACCCAAAGCAGGAAACTCCACTCATGTGACGATGTGACCGAGTTCCATTTCGCGGGGGGCTCCGACACGGACAACTTACCTGCCAACACAGCTTAACAGCAGAGCACCAACACAGCTTAACAGCAGAGCACCAACACAGCTTAACAGCAGAGCA
>CM031599.1:58723329-58748329 GCA_018398815.1 Conus ventricosus | reverse complement strand
CACACACACACACACACACACACACACACACACACACACACACACACACACAGCAGTTCATGTTGTATCGCACGAACACACACACACGCGCGCGCACGCGCGTGTCGCGAGCAATACCTACATTATTTATACCTTAACATGGCCAGTTCCTCTGTTCGAAGCAAACCAGTTTGTCAGGTTACTGCTCATTCCTATTTTATGAAGACATGGTTGAGCCTTTTCTCTGAAATAAATCTACTACTTGTAGGTTTGCGTCTATATAATGTTCAGAAATTGATATATTTCCATACCATTTGTCTTCCCTACCTTCAACGGGTTTCTGAAATCAAACAAATGCCATTAACGGGGTGGATTGGACATTACGATGTGACTGAAAAATGTAGTATATTTTATTTACACTTTGGTCAATCATTCGAAAAACGGACGGAGAAGCTGAAGAGGATATGATGACAATACGTAAAAGAAACTTAGGAAACATCACTTAGGAAACATGGAGATGTTGTTTTCTTCTCTGCAACATGGTTGCTCTTAACAAAATAACTCGTAAGAATTGGCAGTAGCTGCCGCTCTCATGCATGATGCTAGTGCAAGGTTATATGGTGTTCGCATGTAAGTCAGCAGGGTATCTATTCTTCTTATTGTCGTTTCATGCGCCATACAAGTTGTAATATTTTGACTGAAAATATAACCTCAAATGAAAAGGGTGCGGTGGGGGGGGGGGGGGGGGGGGGGGGGGGGGGGGGTACGCGAGTAACTCACACACACACACACACACACACACACACACACACACACACACCACACACACACACACACACTGATTGCTACACACTATTCCTTCTGTTTTGACAAAGAGTGTAAAAACCAAATCATCAAACAGGAACTGACAAAATTTTGAAACAAGGAAATGAACAAACCAGTATACCATCCCTCTTAATGAACACAGCCACGTATTTCCATGACATTCAAATTCATCTCCACTGTCAATGAGCCTTAGGCAATGATTCGCGTCTGGGATTTCCACTCGACATTCATACTATACATATATATATATATATATATATATATATATTAATATATATATATATATAATATATTAAATATATATATTGTTTAAAGTTAAAGAATAAAAACGAAGTTGTAGATGACTTTAGACTTCGTTTTTATTCTTTAACTTTAAACAAATGTTGCTCCCCAAGGGTTGAGCATTTTAAAAACCGTTTTAGGCGTAACAGCTACACTTTTATAAATATATATATATATATATATATATATATATATATATATATAATATATATATATATATGCCGAAGGGGAGAGAAAGGGAATTGTTCTTGTTTCATAATCAGCCCTGTGAATCATTTTCTCCAAGATTAGATAGTACATATCAATTTTGTGGCAGTATTTTATCTACTTCATAACATGTCCGGTTCCTCTGTCCAAAATCAACCAGTTTGTCAAGTTACTGCTCATCTCTGTTTGATGAACACATGGTTGAGCCTTTCCTCAATCTGAGTATAGTTAAAAGTTCACCTGTAAGTGTTAAGGGAGGCTTAACCATGGGGGTTACTTCATCTTACTAGCGCCAAGTGATTGCGATGTGCACCACACAGTTGATCGCAAATGTTTAGATAACCTGACACACCTGGCGCCGTCTTCTGTCTTTTCTTTTCTTTTCTCTTTTTCTAAGTGTCTGCGCGTTTTGTGTTGTTGTTTTCTCTACTCACTGAAGTTGCGTCTTTTCTCTGAAATATATCTACTACTTGTAGGTTTGCGTCTATAAAATGTTCATATAATCCATAAATTTCCGTATCACTTGCGTTCTGAACACATGCCATTTTTGGGGTGCATTGGGCTATAAGCTGTGATTGATTGAAAAATGTGGTATATTTTGATTTACTCCTAGGCCAATCATTCAAAACACAGACGGAGAAGTTGAAGAGGATATGGTGACTATACGTAATAGAAACTCAGGAAAAATCACTTGTGTGTGTGTGTGTGTGTGTGTGTGTGTGTGTGTGTGTGTGTGTGTGTGTGTGTGTGTGTGCGTGTGCGCGCGCGCGCGTCCACACGTAGGCGTGTGTGCATGCGCGCGTGCGTGTGTGTGTGTGGGTGTGTGTGTGTGTGTGTGTGTGTGTGTGTGTGTCCAATCTGATGTGAAAAGAAATTTAAACAATCGCCTCAAGAAACAAGAGCGAACCACTATACTGTAGACTGTCTTTCACAGCGGAACATCAAGAGAGGAAGTGGCTTCGAATCTCTCGTGGACGTCAGTGCGCTGGTGGGTGTGCATCGGTGGGGCGATGGAGGCATGTAAATTAGAGAGTCCACAGATATGTGTGTGTGGTGTGTGTGTGTGTGTGTGTGTGTGTGTGTGGTGTGTGTGTGTGTGTGTGTGTGTGTGTGTGAGTGAGTGTGTGTGCGCGCGCGTGCGCGCGTGCGTGCGTGCGAGCGTGCGCACGCTCATGTGTGTGTTTGTTGTTGATGTTGTTGCTGCGCACGCGCGCGCGCGCGCACACACACACACACACACACACACACACACACACACACACACACACACACACACACACGAACGCGCGCGCACACACACACATCCACACACACACACACACACATGCACACGCGAAGCCCATTAAATGGCAAACATACGTAAGGGCCCGTGCCCACACACCATGTGCATATCTGTACACACACTCATGTACACTTTCCACACACACATACTCTGTGATAGTGGTGCAGCTAATATTAGATAGGTACCCAATGTCTGACCACGCGTTAGGCCAATAGGTAAGCCAGACATACATATGCCAAGTCCCTCAAGTTTCTCAGCTTAATCATCGATTTATGTATCCATCAGCTTAAAATCGTGATTAGTGTGGTCTCAAAACTTAGCACATGTGGTGTGGCGTATACAGACTAGTCCGTACCAGTGACACCTTGATCAAACTGAAAGTGAAATTGAAGTCGCGCGCGCGCGCGCGCGCGCGTGTGTGTGTGTGTGTGTGTGTGTGTGTGTGTGTGTGTGTGTGTGTGTGTGTGGTGTGTGTGTGTGTGTGTGTGAGAGAGAGAGAGAGAGAGAGAGAGAGAGAGAGAGAGAGAGAGAGAGAGAGAGAGAGAGAGAGAGAGTGCGCACGCTCTTATTTGACTATTATGTTATTACCTTTTTTACCCTTTAAATACGTTTTTAATCTGTTAACAAAATTCCTGCTCATGTTTTGCATATTACCTTCACATCATCTTCAAAATAGTAATAATTAGTAACAATAACATCAATAAATGTAATAATAATCATCATCATAAAATGAAATATAAAATGAAAATAATAAAGCCCAGATTGAAAAGTTCCGTTTTTCATATGCATGACTGGTTTCCTCTTGGGGGTCTTCGGTGCCACTGGCGATCGTCCCGGTTCAAATCGCATTTGCACCGGTACAATTTGAACTTCCTGGACCAAATCACACTGACCTCGTTGCAAAGCGCAATTGCCGTTTACCCCGGGCGGTTGCAAATCGCACCGCATTCTCATCTGCACTATCACACACACACACACACACACACACACACACACACACACACACACACACACACCGCCACCACAACCACCACCACCACCACCACCACCATCATCAACAAGAACAAACGGCTGAGCGTTTTTCTGACACAAATTTTATGGTCTACAGGATGAACAGAAACTGGCCTTCCGGCACGAATTTCACATACATTTATAGCGACGATAACGCATCCAACATTTTTCTCTCTGCTTAGACTCCCACCCCCACCGTCATCAGTTTTCTACTTTTCCCTCAATTTTCTCTCCTCTTTAGTATGAATGTTTATGTTGGAATAGATTAATAAAAGAGTAACGATTCACAGTTTGGACCTGGACTGTTTATTGTTTAAACAGGGAAATCTTAAATGAGGCAGGGAACAGTAAACAGTAAATAACAAAAACGTAGGGTAGCTCTTTCTCCCACGAGCAACAGTTACCCTACTTGTTAGTTACTGTGTCAAAAGAAAAATTTACTACCTAAAGCAATAGATATCTGAATTAAAAAGAAAACGGACTTAAGACTGAAAGGACATTGATCACGAGAAATGATTCAATAGTCTAGTTAGAGGTTAGATAAAATGGGAAATTGCGATGAAGCTGATCACCGGCAAACCCCCCCCCCCCCCCCCCCCCCCCCCCCCCCACCTCCTGCTCTTCCTCCATTAGGATTTTTTGTTTGTTGTATCATTCATTTGCGAAATGGTCTTTCATTTTCGTTTAGGTTCAATTTGACTTATCCACGATAATATTCTGTTTGCCTCTGGGCCTTATGAATAGTAGACGATGAATATGCGTTTGTTTGGTTTTGTTTGCGTTTGGTTCTATTTTGTTCGAAAGATACCATGTGGAATTGAAAAAAAGGATAAGATCCATAGCTTAATGGCCGTAAAGGTAGATAACCGCTTGAAAATCGCCTAAACTAGGGTATGGCACCTTTGGTGGCGGAATGACACCTCACCCCCACCCATCCCCCCCCCCCACACGCACACACACCCAACCTTTCTTATATTGCCTTGACATTCACTGGGCTGAGTCAGGTAACAATACATTCTTGGGTGGTTAGAGAGTTTTCGAGCTATAGAAATCCGACCTTACGAGCGGTTCAGACGTACGGACATCGGCTCCACAGCCGAAGGCACTAACCATTTGACCACGGTCCCTTCTTAACAGGAACAAAAAGGACAGAAACAGTGGTTGTGTGAGTGGTTTTGGTGCCATTATTATTTTTTCCTCGAAAGATACCACGTGGACTTTCTGAAGCTGGACTCTTAAAATGTTTTAACGCACACACAACTGCTATACAAATTATCACGAATACTTTTTATAGCGTCTATACATGGATATAAACCAAGCTATAGGCGGTTTACAATCGACGCCATCATTTTTGTTTAACACAAGGAGCTGCCTACCTGGGTAAAGCTGACTGAAGAGCTGCCTGCTAGCGCCACACTCTCGTTTCCCGTGTCATACACCAGTCATTCAGCCTTTTCACTTCCATTCTTATGATATGTCATGCTGAGTGCATGCTATGTGTAACTTTGCATCAATACCGGCGACCCTTGTGGCCTTCTCTTCCGAAAACTGGTGATGGGTTTTTACGTGTGTGCAAGATGTTATGCGTGCGTTCAAACAGGAACCTCGGTTTATAGTCTTACTCAAAGGACTTTTTGGAAATGTATCAGAGGCGATGCTAACTCCGAGAGAAAAAAATCTGCTTGTGCCGAAACAGTCGGGCAAAGACTCGAACCTGCAACCCCAGGATTATCACAATGATGAGTGCGGCGCTCTATCGACCGAGCTACAATAGCAACCACCGCACAGAAACACACACACACACACACACACACACACACACACACACACACACACATACACACACACACACACACACACACACACACACACACACACACACACACACTCAACATCAGTAACAGCAAAGCACCATCACCACCACAAGGGCAAGCACAACGCTAACCAAACAACCTACCTTCATGGGGCGGGGTGAGGTCTTTCGTCTTGTGGCTTTTGTTCAGGTGAACTAGACTCCGAAGTTGCTGTCGCGCGTGTGGCAGAAGGGTGATGGGCTTCTTAGCCTGTTCAGATTGTTGTTGCTGCTGCTGCTGTTGCTGTTGCTGATTTTGTTGCTGCTGTTGTTGCATTTTGGTGCTGTGCGCTCTTTGGTACAGGCTGATTCTCCGTGCTGACGGTTCTCCGCTGCACAATTTTGATACATAGATGTCATTGTTATTGACTGGTTCATCGATCGGTGCTTTTATTGACTTAGCTATTTAAAGAAAGAACAATAAAAAATGACTAAGTAAACAGATGAATGCGTAAATAAATAAATGAATATATAGAATACGGAAGAGAAAAGAAAGGTTGAAAATAAAGGATGAAGACCTACTCTTTTGTCCGTTTCCAGATCCCATTTCTCCGCGCAAATAACAAATCTGAGGTGAAAGTGAAGATTTGTTGAAAGAGTGCTGGAGATGTTGCAAAATGAATATGATTGAATGATTAGTATATACTTTGATTTACACAATTAATCACAGATTTATTATTGTCATTTTTAACAGGATAAGAGCAGAGAAAGCAGAGTAAAAACAATAATATCACCGACCCTTTCGCCCGCATTTAGAACATCTCATGAAAATGATGATAAGTGGGACGAATGCTGGAGATTTTGTAACTTATGAGAGAGAGAGAGAGAGAGAGAGAGAGAGAGAGAGAGAGAGAGAGAGAGAGAGAGAGAGAGAGAGAGAGAGAGAAACACACGAGAGAACAGGGAAAGGGGCATTCTAGCTCCCCCGGTCTCAACCAGTTTCGACCGGGCGACTCTAGAATGCCCCTTTCCCTGTTCTCTGACAAGTAAGACTTCAATAACCAAAAAATAACGATTATCTACAAACATACATACTGTGTAGGGTTATCCGTTTTCAATACTAATTTACTAAACTTTTCAGACTTTAATTTTTGCTTAATCCTGTGTTTTTCCTGGTCATTTTCAATAACATCATTTTCACGCAAACATTCATCAAATGCATCTCTGTCTTTCATGTGAAATAACACTAGTCTTTAACTGTTCTCTAAAGTCTTTTAAAACCGAGTTATATTTTTGGCATAAAATCCACACACTTATCCCAGCATGTCTTCCACTGAAAGCTAGTTTTGACAAAGTGTTTCTTTTTTTAACTATGTCTCTTTCTGCTGAACAGTCATCTATAATAAATAGCGTCTGCGTTCCTTCAAACAATATAAAAAAGCGTTCTAGACACTCACTCAGTTTATTGCTAGGATTAACTAAAAATATGTTATCATCAGTCCATATAAAACCTTCTATCATGATATGCTTTGTTCCATTTAAGTGTTGGGCAGAAAATCACAATATGATCAAAATTATAACGATAAACTGTTTGTAACAGGTTGAGGATAAATATTGTTTTTTTCCACAACCAGTTTGTCCACAAATTAATGAACAATGAGGGTTTTTGTCATAAAGTTTAACTGCTCCATAGTTTTATAATAGAATTTAATCTAATCCAGTTATTGTTTTTATCATGCTCTCTGTCAAAACTTGTTCAGTATAATAAATCCTATAAGGTCTAAATGTGTAAGATTAATCCAATTCAGTTCTGTAAGATTGTTTCTATTTAGACTAATATTGATTTTGTTGCTTGTTGTTATGACCTTAATATTCTCACCGTCGTGAAGAATGACAACAGTAACTTTAAGTTTTTCAACGTCTAAGTTTTGCCAGCTAATTAGAATTCCTTTAGAAGGACGTCACTAACGCCCACAACCCCATCCCTCTCCACATCTTTTAAAGCAAAAATTTTCAAATATCTTGTGAACGCATCTCCAATTTCATTTTGGAATGAACTGAAATTTTTTGAGAAGCACCTTTAAAAAACCTTTTTTCTCTTTTTGGGGAGATGTAGGGTTTTTTTCCCAAAACGGCTTATTTCAACCCTTTTTTCCGACTATTGTCGCCGGCATAAATTTATGTGTAAAGGGCCAAAGTTGAAGTTTTTTCTAAAAAATTTTTTTTGACGGCAAAAAAAGTAAATGGGCTTAAATTTCAAATTTTTATGTCCCATTCAAAATATGGTTCAAGGCCATTTGAGGTAAATTTCGAACTATTTTTTTTCCCATACGGGCCCCAACAATTTGCTTCTAATTGCGCAGCGTTCTTTTTTAGGAAACTTTTTGCTGTCGCCAACCTCTTTCGTTTATAATCACCATCTTTAGGTACTCAAAACCATCAAAGCGCCTATCTACCTTTTCTTTTTCAAAGCCCGAAACTCGCAAGGTCTTTTAATTCTAAATTTAAAATACACCTCAAGGCGCTAATGTCTCCCGATCATCTGCCCACGCAAACATTTTTTAGTACAACTAATTTTTTATTTCCAAAACAATGTCAGGTTTCACTTTTTACGTCTTCCTCTTTTTGTCTGTGATTTTTTTAACAATGATTCACCCCCCCCACAAACTAATTTTTTAAACTGTAAATTTAGGGAATTGTATAATTTCATAACGCAAATGCGCTTTCCCTTTTGGGAAACCCTTTTAAAAAAACAGTTGAGGACTTTCCATCAATAAGTTTTCACAGTGCTCAGCTCATCTAAATGAACATAGAGTAATAAATGTACTGCAAGATGCGGGTTTTTCTCCTTCATAAATTTTTGTCGGCTAACACTAAAACAGAACAGGCTGATTGGCGTTGAAAAAGCCTAACATTTACTAGCTCTACATAAAAAAGGTAATGTACAAACTTCTTATTCAGGTTTGAAGTCAACATTTTTTTTAGTTTGCAGGGAATTTGAGAGAAATGCAAAGTTACTCAATGTTTCTTTTAGTGAGCAAAACCCGAAAAACCATCAGTATATTACCTGGTCAACTTTGACCCTATTTGTCAATTTTTTAGAACGCATTATTATTCTTCATCATTATAAAAACCCAAAATGGACTTTTGTAGAATATTATGGAGTGCGACCATTTTGGGTTCCGAAAACGTTCTCAACCATCTCTAAAAACAAAGGGACTGTCTTGGGTTTTTAATTTTTAAAAAATTTTTTTTTTTAAAAAAAAATAAAAATACGCGAAAAATATACTAAAATGCAAAAATTCTTTTGGGCCGCACACAATCTTAAAAATAAACAACCGACACCCCCTCGACTTTCTGTGACTCGTCTGATGCCTTTAAAGTAAAGGTGAGTATTTCCATTAAGCAATATTTTAAAACCCCCAATTTAAAAAAAGACACATCCCGAAAGTGGGGGGTTTAAAGTCCATTCTGCAGTTTTAAACCCAAAACCAGTTAAACTTTCTGTGTTTTGTGCACACCGGGTGGAGTGTCGAATGCTGATTTAAAAATCACCGTCCTTTGGTAGGTCATGTATAGATTTCATTCTATTAAAAACCTTCAGACGATTTTAAATTGAACGCAAGCGCCATTACCAAATGACAAAACGTTTTAAATTATCCCAACAAAAACCCCCCAAAGAAAAAATGCTTTGAAAGGATCTTCGCAAATTTTCAAAATTAATGTTAAGACAACTTTAACAAAAGTGGGATTTTAAATTTTGGTTAGGAAAACCCCTTATTTTTGGGGCGTGCACAAAAGTATAAATACGGGAATCCTCCTTATACATTTTTTCTCTTCGGGCAACTGTTCCCCCTCGGGTCCATAGAGCAAGAGCATAAAACAGCAGGACAACATTTATCTTAGACACATCTGGGCCTAACCAAGCGGAAAGTACGAATAAACGACCTATTCGAATTTCGTTTTGGTGTTGCTAGGTTCGCAATCACAAAAGTCGGGCATAACAAAAACCTTCACTGTTTTGGCGCACAAAAACAATACTTAGCAATTTAGAGGACGCCATTTTTTTCAAGTTTTTTTACCTTCAGTATAAAAAGGTACCAAAGTTTTAAAAAAACAAATCGAAAGAGCTTTGTTTTGGGCACGGTTTTTATACAGCACCTTCTGACCTCAGACCCGGAGGAAAAAAAATAAACAACAACAATGAAATCCTTGTACAGGAAATGAACAAAAGGGTTGGGAAAAACGAAAAAAATTCTGAGCCAGTAATTTTAAAAAACAATAAAAAAAACAACCAAGAATAGGTCTCCAACCCCTATTTTAAAGCCCAAAAAGACTGTTGAAGCGGACTTTTTTCGCGTACCATGAATATGAAAAGACAGCACTTGTTTTTTGGATTAATGGCCAGATTACTTGGCTTTATTTTTACTAAATTTAACCCAACTTTTAAAAAACAAATTTCCCCATAATGCTCAGCCAAAAAGCCAACTATTTTGCTTGCATAGCAAAAGCCACTAACAATACCCCTAATATACCTGGCAAAGGTCTAAGCTTTACCGGCAATTTTTTTAATAAACTCGCAAAAAGATAAAGCTTTTTTTACCCATATTTTAAGATGGTGAGGGGGCACGAACTTTGGGGCCCCCACCACCGCCTGTAAAGCCACCCCCCAACGACTTATTCAAATCCAAAGGGCCCTTAAACCTGCTAAGTGACTCCCTCCCTAAACATGTTTTTATTCGTTCTGCAGCGTTGTTTTTCATATAAAATTTTCGAAGGGTTTCTCTTAATTCTGCTCACTTGATTTCGAATTGTTCTTGGTAGTAACAACTCTGATTTTTGCTATCTTTTTACTAAGCTCTTTTGGGTTTTTTGGGGGCTTTTCTTTCTTAAATACCCCCCTACATGCGGTCGCATCCACGAGTTTTTTTTTCTTTTTTTCTATATGCCATTTATTCACCCAGTTCTGCAAATTTTTTTTTTTTAATTAAATCTCGGGTTTTTTTTTAAATCAGTATTTGGCTTTTAATTTTCTTGTAGGGGGGCGGATCATCTATAGTTTTTTTTAAAGCTGTTTCTTCCCCTTTTTCAGTGATTCTTTTATTTTATTTATTGTTTCGTCTACTGTTGACCTAAATTTTTTAAGTTCTATATTTTGGGGTTCTGTTGGGAGTTTTTTTTTGTGCTTTTGAATGCAGCACGCTTTCCACATCTAATTTTGGTTTTGCAACTTCCTCCGCCTAATTTTGGTTTGTAAGCCAAGGCGATCCACTCGCCGCACTGAGCTTTTTGTTTTTTAATTGTACCCATTTTTACAAAATTTTTATGAGTTTTTGTTTTTTAAAGTAAACGGAACAAGTTTTTCCTTTGTCGTTTTTAAAAAACCAAGGTTACTTTTTGTTTAAAAACTCATCAGGGTATATAATTTTAGGAGGTTCTAGTCCTAAACTTTGGTAAAATGATCCTCTTTAAATTTTCCCCGTTAAATTAAAGCCTTTGCTCCCCCCTATTTCTCCCCAATGAGATCCCGAGCGTGCGTGTCAAGGAGTTATTTCACCATGTCGGCGCTACAGGGCAATATCAAAAAACTTTCAAAACTTTTAATGCCCGCCATGTTTTTAAATAATTAACTTTTTTATTTTTTTTTTTTTAAAAATTCACAAGATAGGCTCGTTCTTGCCCCATAAAAGCTGAAAGAAAACCCCATGGCGTGAAGGGGAAAAAAACGGAATATTACTGTTTCCCAAAAAATTTCCTCTACTATTGATGCGGATCAAAATTCTTACTGGTTTAAATTTCCAGACCTAGGGGGCGAATGATTTGATTGTGCCAGGGTCTGCCACGGCTTACTTTCAAAATGAACTCGCCAAAAAACAACAACCCCCAACCAAACGTTTCCAAAAATTTTGGGGCGGGCAATCGTTAAGAAAATTTCTATAAAACTTGAGGGGAAAGAAATTTTTCTTTACCATGCAGACATATTTTTAACCTATTCGATCTTTTGGCAAAAACCCCGAATAAAGGGAAAATCTTGCGTTTCAAGGAATCGGTAATGAAAAAGCACTAAAACTTTAAAAAGGCGCCGAACTCGCCCCGGAAAAAAGCAGCAAAAAGGCTTTTAGCTGTAATCATGCGTTTGGGAAAACGCTTTTTCCTTCCCCTTTGATTTTTAGTTTTAAAAGCGCAGCCCCATACCTTTTAAGGGCATTAAAAAAAGAATTGTCATACGAAAAAACTTTTAATAACTACAAACGTGTTATCAATCATCAGACACCAAGCAAAGAAAAAGCATTTTTGACATCTCGTTAAGTTTTTAGTTTTAGCAATCTAATTTAGCAAGGCTGATTGGGGGAAAAAAAAGTCACAATTAGTAATTATTTCGAAAACGTGCGTCCAAACATTCAACATATCCTAAAAGCAGGGGAACGCTATAGGAATTTTAAACTTAGTTCGCAGTAAAAAAAAAACGTTAAAGGGGTTTATGCGTGTGAAGATAAGAACCATTCCAAAGCAAGTGAAAAGTTTTTTAACCAAAAATAACGAAAGTAAAAAATGTTTGATGACGGCGTCCCCAACCAAACTTGCTAGCGGGCTGACCTTACACTTTTGACGAAATAAAAAATTGTTTGGGGGGGAGGGCAGAAGTCTAACAGCAGACCTGGGGGTCTAAAGATCCACCTTTAAACAAAGTTAGGCTTTATGATTATTTTAACACAAAATACGGTTTAATTTTGGGTTGACCTAAGTCAACAGAGGATAATCATTGCATGGAAGGGGAAGATTAGAGACAAATAAACTTTAAATTTATAAAGAAAAAGAGGCTTTTAAAAAAAAACCCCTTAATTACATTTGTTTTATATATGATGCACAGCAAATATTTAAGCTAACAGATTTTTAAAAGTAGTATACAAATTATTTTTATTTTAAAAAAAAACATGACTGTTCAAGTTTTTCCAAATGGCCTACTCCAGATCGCCAAGAGAAGGATAGAGAAACCTCCGAAAAAAAACCTTCAGATTTAAAAAACATTTCACAAATGCACAAATACTAGAGCAAGACCTTTCAAAAAACAGCAAACCCAAAAGAAGGTATTCGCTGCCCTTTAATGCTGTTCAATTTTTAATACGGAGCCGCTAAAAGGGCCCCCACACAGAAAGATTTGGGCTCTTGCAACGGGCATAGGGCCCCCCAAAACCCGCAGCTTTTTTAAAACCCCAGGCGGTTTGGGGCTTTAGCTCTTGGCCTGTCTCATAGCGTAGGCTCTAGCAAAAAAAAAAAAAAATAACTCCAAAAACAACGCCTTTCAACTAAAACACTAAACTTTGTTCCTTCAAACTGATTAAAATAAAGCGCTACTGACCCCCAAAAATCACGGAGAAAATTTTTGCGTTTTACAGGGCCGATTTTGGGGACTACAAAAAACAAAAGTTTGACTTCAAAGAAAGGGGGAGGGCAGTTTTTTTTCAACAGCCAACCCCAGCAATAAAAAAAGGAAACCTTTAAAAAAAAAAAAAACGAAAAAATTAACCCCTTTCTAAACAGCTCACATTAACAACGCCAAAGGGTGTTTTTAAATTTTTATGATTTTAAAAAAACAAAAAGCCACGATATTTTATTAAAAAATTTTTTTTTGATTTAAATAAATATTTTGAGTTAAAAGAAAAACCCGCATGGATAAAAATATGAAGGTCCGAACAATTGTTTTGAACACTCCGAAGTTTTTCAAGGAGCACTGAAGGATATTGTTTTGAAAATCAGACCCAGGGGGCGTAAAAGGCAAGTGTTGGGGTTTTTCTTTTCCAAATTTCCCAAATAAACTAACAAAGACCCCCCCCCAGTTAAAAGAAAAATTTAGCTGTTTTTAAAAAAACGACAGTAACAATAAAAAAAGAAAACAGAAGTCTGGGGTTTCAACTAAAAAAACAACACTTTCTCAAATACTTTAAAAACCCCCCTTGGGGAGACCAAATGCTTACACAGTTTGAGAGCCGCCGAAGAACTAAAATGAGAGGCCTGGTTTGGGCAGAGGGCGAAGTCTAGAGATCGATTAAAACTCTAATATGCACCGATTGTAGGGAGGTTTACTTCCACTAACCTCAGAGTTGGTTTTTAAAAAACATTCTAAAAATAAAGAATACAGACGACAACAAATGTTTTATGTGGGGTGTTTTCGCAAGGCTGCATCACGCCCGCAAAAACGCAGAGAGAGTGTCTAACTATCACCCTTACATCAATGATCTTAACTTTAGTGGAATATCCTTTCCTGTTAGCGTAGATCAAATTGATCAGTTTGAAGAACAAAACAAACCAATAACTGTTAATATCTACACATGGGATGAGGAAACAAATCTACAGCCGATTAAAGTGTCTAAGAACAGCCCAACAATAGGCGAACCAGGCAAAAATCATGTTGACTTACTGCTGATGTTTTCACCGCTACCACATTACGCATTGATACGCACAATGAGTAGACTGTTAGCATATACTACAAAAAAAACATAGCAAACAAGAATTCTGTAGAAAATGTTTAACAAGAATTCCATCCGATAAAGCTGCAATCGAACATAAGAAACATTGTAGCAGCCCAGTTGACTGTAATACGGAACTAATTACGCCCCCAGAAGGCAGTAAAGTTAGTTTTTAAGAACTGGAAAAAACTGCAAAATTCTCCATACGTAAGATCAGGAATAGAGTTTTAGAACTTACCGCCAATGACATTGACAAACAAGCACAAGACAAGACACGATGCATTTCAACCACTTGGGTCTTCATCAGGCGAAAAAATAAATCACATTTAACATGTGGGACAGTACAAACTACGAAAAACAAAAAAAAAGGGGGAATGAAAAATGACTTATCCGTAATTCTCCATGAAGGCGGAAATGACATGAGGCCAGGGGGATTATGGGAGAGGAACAGAGGGGGGGGGGGGGGGGGGGGGCTGCGTCAGGGGAGGTGTGTGTGTGTGATATGATAGGGTTGTGTGTCTAGTTTATTAGGATGGTATGATATCTTTGTGATGGTTGTGGTAATGGTGGATAGATAATGATCAAAAAAAAAAAAAAAAAAAAAGGTGTGTGTGTGTGTGTGGGGGGGGGGGGGGGATTTAAGGGGAAGGATCAAAACAAAATTAAGATTAGATAGATGGAGGGTTGCTGTAACTACTGTATGAAGTGAGTGAAGAGGATGTGGTGGTGGTGTATGTAAGTGTGTGTGTATGTGTGTGTGTATGTGTGTGTGTTGGCAGGGGATATTGCCAACTGATGTGGAAGAGGTGGGTATGTGTGTTCGGCCACTGTCGGATATCGATGCCCGGGGGTGCAGCGTGCCAGCTGGAAATGAGATGGGACTCTCGAGCCGCGCTTTTCAAAGCCGCCACTCCGTGACCGCCAGAGTGCCACAACCCTGACATGGTCGATGCCGCGCCGGGTGCGGCCGAAGCGCAGGGCGACGGGCCCGGGCCGGCGGCGGCGGACATCAGCCAGATGTCCAGCGATGCGCGTTCGCCGCCTTCAGTCACTCCATTTTGAAATTTTACTGAGCTTCATAATGACTGATACCCTTTGTCGTGTTGTACTCCACGTCTCGTCTTCCACACTCTAATTTACGTCACGTCCCCTGTTCTAGATATCTTTGTGCACGCCGACACCCTTTGTTGTGTTGCATACCACGTCCTGTTTTCAACCCTTTTGTTGTGTGTGTGTACCTGTCAACCCGATACCTTGTTGTGTTGTATTTTACGTCACGTCTTCGACCCCTACCATGTACTTGTGAACGCTGACTACCACTTCTCACTCCCACTGCCCTCCATTTGATTCTATTTTTTTGTTTTGATTCCGACTGTCCACCTTCCATTCTCCATCACCTCCACTTCCAACTACACACTTTCAATCGTCATTGTGCATTCTTGATCCCCCACTCGTCTCTGTTCCACTACCTGCCCAACAACAACTAACACCACAACACAATGCCAACTGCCCAAATTTTCTCCCGTACCCATGCCAGCTTTGCAGGTCCATTCAGTTTCTACCACCACCATCCAACCATTCGCACTAGGCTATGCCAAAACACAGTTTCAGAAAACCAAATCAGCATCCATTTCCACTTTCTTAAACAATGTCTTAAAACTACACATCACACCCCGTGGCTTCTCACTTTCCCACACCCCTTCCAACCTCCACAACACCACTCTCATCACTACCACCGAAAAGATTCTCTTCCGGGCCAGTCGTAAACTCATGTTGGCACATATAAAAACACTCAGTTTCACCATGAAATCTCTCTCCAACCTTCTCCAACATTTCAAACAACAAACAACAATCATCATGCCCACAGCACCTGCCTCCAAACTCAGACAACTCATCCATACACACAACCAACTCATTTACAACACTGCAACCAGACCAAACAAAACAAACTATCACAATTACAAAACAGACAAACAACTACTCGCCCGGACCATTCTGCTTCCACAACCCACAACCCTGACCCCACTACCACATCTGATCACCACCACCCTCTTGTCTACTGCATCCCTGACAACCTCCCCTCTCTGACGATGAAAGATCAGTCTTAACAAAAGGACTGAAATTCATCCCTACTCAACCCACCACCAACAATCACCAGAACCACATTGACGTGGAAAGGTTTTTTAGGAAACTTCGTTGGATGGCAGCACTTGAAAACATACCCAGGCCCCACCACCCAAAACTCCGACACCTTCATCAAACTATTTCAAACCCCAATGCTCCGCCAACCACCCTCAAACAAATCCAGTGAAGTTGAACTCTACATAAAAACATGCAAAATAGACATCAGCCGGATCAAATCCAAACTGTCCGACACTGCAACCTTTCACAAAACCAACAAAAAGCCCTCAAATCACTACGAGAACGACAGGACATTGTCATCAAACCAGCAGACAAGGGTGGTGCAGTGGTAGTTTGGGACAAACAACTATACATAGCAGAAGCACAAAAACAACTGTCCAACACAAATTTCTACACCCCACTCACAACATCACCCCTCCCTCAACACCAGAAACTCATTGCTAACTCAATCAAAGAAGAAATCAGACTCAACAATCTACCACTACAGCCCAAAACTCCTCATTATGACAGACACCAAACAGCCCACCTTCTACCTACTCCCCAAAATACACAAAATGAACACACCTGGCAGACCCATTGTTTCAGCCTGCAGCTGCCCCACTGAACACATTTCGCAATACCTAGACTTCCTCCTTCAACCCATAGTACAAAGCCTCCCACATACCTCAAAGACACAACCCACACACTCAACATGATTAACTCGCACAACACAGACCCGCTTTCAACCAGCCTCTCTTCACACTTGACGTGGTGTCACTCTACACTTCCATCCCCCACACTGATGGACTAAGGGCCCTCACATTTTTCCTTGACAAACGGCCCCCCAACCAACAACACCCTCCCACCACCACTCTGGTCAGACTCGCTGAATTAGTCCTCACCTGAACACATTTCAATTCAACAAGCACACATTCTCACAAATTAGTGGTGTTGCCATGGGTACCAAAATGGGACCAGCCTATGCTTGCCTCTTCATGGGACACTTGGAACACCGCCTACTCAACACATACACAGGCCCCACACCTGAACAACTGTACAAAAGGTATATCGATGATGGACTGGGAGCCACATCTATGCCAAAACAAGACCTCCTCAACTTCCTCAACTTTGCCCAGACCTTCCATCCATCTATCCGACTTACCTACACCATTTCGCAGTCGGTCAACTTCCTAGACATCACCATCTCCTGAAGAAGGCCTACTCAAAACCTCCATTTTCTACAAACCCACCGACGCACATGCATACCTAGACTACTCATCCTCCCACAACCCACACACTAAAGACAGCATCCCATACTCACAATTTCTCCGTCTCCGCAGATCTGCTCCAGCGAGGAAGACTTCACTACACAAGCAGCCAAAATGTCACAATTCTTCACCAACCGCGGATACCCCAGTTCCATCATCAATGCAGCACTCCGCCGCACCATAGCTGTATCCAGAACATCTGCTCTGGACACCCAGCATCCAACCAAGACAGACAGACCCACAGCCTACCTCCTCTACCACCCGCACACCCTCCCCATCTGTAGGATCCTCAAATCCAATTGGCACATTATACATAACCACAGGCCCGCCTTCCGTGCCGGGCCCTGGTCGCATTCGGACGTGACAAAAGCCTCGGGGACCTCCTCGTGCGGTCCAGTTTGGGCGGAGCCGCGGCTGCGCCGCCGGGTGCTCGCCCTGCTCCGGGCCCGGCTGCGGGGTCTGCCCCCTCGCCGGGCCGGACGCCATCTTGCGGGGCCCCGGGGGCTCCTTCACAGTCAGGCGCACATTTTCATGTCAGAGCCGCAGCATTGTGTGTGCCGTCCACTGCCGGCTGTGTGGCGGGATCTGCGTGGGGGAAGCGTCGCGCGCACTTGGAACGCGCATCGCTGGACATCTGGCTGATGTCCGCCGCCGCCGGCCCGGGCCCGTCGCCCTGCGCTTCGGCCGCACCCGGCGCGGCATCGACCATGTCAGGGTTATGGCACTCTGGCGGTCACGGAAGTGGCGGCTTTGAACGCGCGGCTCGAGAGTCCCATCTCATTTCCAGGCTGGGCACGCTGCACCCCGGGGCATCGATATCCGACAGTGGCCGAAACACACATACCCACCTCTTCCACATCAGTTGGCAATATCCCCTGCCAACACACACACATACACACACACATACACACACACTTACATACACCACACACCACATCCTCTTCACTCACTTCATACAGTAGTTACAGCAACCCCTCATCTATCTAATCTTAATTTTGTTTTGATCCTTCCCTTAAATCCCCCCCACACACACACACCTTTTTTTTTTTTTTTTTTTTTTTTTTTTTTTTTGATCATTATCTATCACCATTACCACAACCATCACAAAGATATCATACCATCCTAATAAAACTAGACACACAACCCTATCATATCACACACACACACCTCCCTGACGCAGCCCCCCCCCCCCCCCCCCCCCCCCCCCCCCCTCTGTTTCCTCTCCCATAATCCCCTGGCCTCATGTCATTTCCGCCTTCATGGAGAATTACGGATAAGTCATTTTTCATTCCCCCTTTTTTTTGTTTTTTCGTAGTTTGTACTGTCCCACATGTTAAATGTGATTTATTTTTTCGCCTGATGAAGACCAAGTGGTTGAAATGCATC
Organism: Conus ventricosus; assembly: GCA_018398815.1. Taxonomy (NCBI): domain Eukaryota; kingdom Metazoa; phylum Mollusca; class Gastropoda; order Neogastropoda; family Conidae; genus Conus; species Conus ventricosus. The sequence goes on along the minus strand of CM031599.1, from coordinate 58,729,708 downwards.
GTGTCTTGTCTTGTGCTTTGTTTGTCAATGTCATTGGCGGTAAGTTCTAAAACTCTATTCCTGATCTTGCTTCGTTCGCCGCCTTCAGTCACTCCATTTTGAAATCTCCATACGTAGGTTAACGCAGACTTTGAATCACATCATTGTTCCTTATGCAGGGCCAGCGCCACAAAAAACTTCGAAAACAGTCTTAAGAGTAATCATCATATTGTCTACATTGCCTTCATTATTGTTAGGTCGGATGGGCTCATTCAACGCCAGAAATTATACAGAGGACCCGATGCTGCTAGTAGATTTTTACAGCGCTGCAGCAAGTGCGTAATGATTGTTCTAATAATCAGATATTTAACTGAAATCAAGATGAAGCCTGAATACCAACAACAGTAATGACTCAGCCACTCACTGTTGGATATGTGGTTAAAACTCAGTGAAGAACCCCAAACCAACAGAAAGAGACCAAGATCCACATTAGTGGAATTTAGAAGGAGCAGCGCCACAACAACTGCAATCTCAACAAACGTTGAACCAAAGACATGGAAGCTGCCCAGCTTTCTTTTCATAACTTGCGAGTTTACGACTCTTCACTAAAATGAAAGCATGTGTGCGATGCCTTCAGGGTGTCATGCATCGCACAGTCATCGGAAAAGTTAACATGTGTGTTTCACTTTTATAATAACATTCTTTTTTATTACTCTATGCAGCAACATGATGGATCATTAGAGTCCACTAGCTATGACCTTAAAGTCCTGCCCAATAACGGAAAATATATTGACTCAACTCTCCGTTAGAAAAGAGTTTTACCCTTATAGAGTACATGAACAGTTGGAAGGTTTGAATGAAGATACACTTCCACGTTTTCCTAAAGGCGCGTTCTTTTCTAGTCTTAAGGAAAGGACAATCATAATTTTCCGATTACCAGCATGCTCAAGATGCGTGGCAGAAGTTAGAAGTAAAACAATGGAGGCAACATGATTCCATACTTGATTCTGATGTATGTTTTGTTGGCGGACGTCTTTGAAAATTATAGTGAAGACCTGGATCCCGCGCATTATATTTCTGCGCCTGGATGATCTGGGATCGCTTTCTTAAAGTTTACAGGAAACAGAATTGATTTATTGTCTGACCTAACCAATGATTCAGATGATTGAAAACGGATTGCGTGGAGGATTAGTATGGCGTCGCATCATTACTGTAAAGCAAACAACAAAGTACTAGGACGACTATGATCCGAGTAAAAGGTCTAACTATCTCATGTATTAGACGCAAACAATCTGTATGATGGGCAAAGATCGCAATCGCTTCCATTACGTAACTTTAAAAAATGTACACAGGTACACATAATATTCAAAAGGCATTTAAAGTGTTGAGCAGTTTGGCGCCCGGGTCAACACGCGGATACATCAGAATTTGACTTCGAATAACCTCATGAACTCCATGAACTTGCATAATAACTATTCCCGTTAGCCGCAGAAAGCCTAAAGATGGCGAAAACAGAAGCCCCCTAAAACGTGGTGTCCCCCTAGATCTTCGAGGCAAACAAAATTATGTATGTCATACAGACTACCTGCAATTTTTTATTTAAAAACATGGTTTAGAAGTTGACAGCTGTTCACGTATAATTGCTTTGATCCAAGAACATTCATGAAACCATACATCATGAAGAACACTGATCTCAGAACTAAATCCACAGATGCTCAGAAAACGACTTTTATCAAGCTGATGAACAACAAGCTGTATTGGAAAGACAATGGTAAATCCCCACAAGTCAAAGATGTCTGATTGGTCCACCAAAGGAGAACTAACAATTAAGCTGACTTCAAAACCCTAATTATCAGGACTTTAGAAGATTCATGATCACTTTTTGGTATAATATGAAAAAAAAAAAGAAAGTCAAATTGGACAAACCTGTATTTATTGGGTGTTTAACTGTTTTTTAGAATTATCAAAGGCTTTTGATGTTAGAATTTTCTTTATTACTACTTCAAACCCTCGTATCAAGTCCCCGAGTACTTTACCCAGATACATACAGTTTTGTTATAGATATCACCTATTGAAGACATCTATAACGACATGGAAATAGAAGTAGCGAAAGGGCAAGCAGTATGGTACGACACATCCGATTACCCTAAAGATTCGCCTTTACATTCAATTACTAATAAGAAGGTTTTAGGAAAGATGAAGGATGAATTATCTGGAAAGGTGATCAAGGAGTATGTGGGGTTAAGGTCAAAAATGTACAGTATTTCGAGCCAGGAAAAAACCATTAAGAAAGCAAAGGGAATATCCCGCAGTGTTGTGCAGTCAAACATATCGCATGACAACTACAAAGAAGCATTGTTTGACAATAAGACTTTTCATCATGACAACGTAAAACTGCGATCTAATCTACATGAGATCAACACAACGGTTGTAACAAAGAAGTCATTAGATAGAACAAACACAAAACGTGTGTTTGTTAATCCAGAGTTTTCATATGCATATGGACATTATAGAACCGTAAAATAATTAAAGCGGAACTGTGTCTGGTGGGATTATTTGCAGTTCTTCCTTTACAAAAGATCTTTGAGGAGCCGGTTGTTTTGTCGTGTCAGTTTCTCGTAAATAATACACGGGCGGATTCATTTTTACAATTCTTTTTATTTCATATGGATCAACACTCCAAACGGGATCTGTTGCCCTGATGCGAGTGTCCCCTTCTGCTTCCCCCGGTAAATAAAGGTACCTTACTTTTAAACCAAATGGTAATAGTTTGCTGGATGAAGACTCTCCTTCAGCAACATTTATTGTTTTTCTTTTGATTGCTTGTACTGGTTTTAGCCCTTTAAATTCTTCATTATTCATTGCGCGCAAAACTGAGGGCAGTCTTCTAACCCATTCTGTGTTACGAGAATTGTCAATAAGCTCTCTGTGATACTGGTAGGAGAAAAGTCTTTCAGCTAACTGTTTGTTAAAGTTTTCGACTAAAGCCTGTGATCTGTGAACTCCCGGGATGCCTCTTTTAATGGTAACTCTATGTTTTAACAATAATTGATTCACTTGGCCTTTAAATTCTTTTCCATCATCGACTTGAATCATGCGAGGATAAGTTAAGGGCCCTCGTTGGTATATCAGTTGTATGGCAACAGCAACAGCAGAAGCACTCTTTTGTGTTAACGGTTCCGCATCTTTGTATCTTGAAGCTATGTCAATGACTGTAAGTGCGTACTTAAATCTTTTTCGTCTAATCGTATCAGAGGGTAAATATAGAAGGTCCATTTGATGGTGTCGTTTGGAGTTGTATTGACAAAGTGTGGTCTCTGTATTCGTCTAGGCGCAGGTAAATAAATTTGCCAAATCGCTTGTTTAGATAACCATTCTTTTGCTGTTTGTTCACTGACACCAGCTGCTTCGCTTAGCTTTTTGATTGCTGTGATTCCCTTCCAATATCCTTTTGGTGAATAATAGATTTTGTTCATTTTTTTATTCAGCTGATATTATGCGCAACAAAATACACAACGGTCATACCAAAGACAATAAACCCGATTTCTTGCATCTTTTGTTTTTCTGATGGTTGATAAAAGTTGCTGAATTTTGGTGGGGGCAATGTCTGGATTGGTTTGCCCGTTACAAGATAATATTCTTTTATTGCTTGATCAACATCTTTAAATGTGTAAGCTGCATGTCCCTGTTTTTTAAGTGTGTTATTAATAAAATCTAACTGCTCAATTCTATGCTTTTCATAGTTATCTTGTGCTGCAGCTAGTTGCTCCACAGCTTTGTTATGTCTTTTTCTCTCTCCATCATCCCGTAGTTTACTAAATGCGTAATTACTTCCGCTAAAAGCAAGCGCATTCACCACAGCGCCGCCTATCATCATTACGAGTGAAGCCATTTTTTATAAATGTATTTTTTTACATATTTATATTGTCTGGAATTATTCCTTGCTTAACTAGAAAATCTTTCGTAGCGAACGAAGCTGCAATAATAGCAATCAGTTTTGCTGAATCCTCAAAGTCTAGTTTGCCAAGATCTGCCGGTTTAATTTTTAACAGGCTTTTACCAAGCATTGTGTATCCTACACTTAGGCCTCCAATAACGGCAGAATGGTATACGAGGTTGGCAATAGTTTTTTCAGTGCTCATTTTAAAAAATAAAATAATTATAATTAATAAAAAACATGAACAGCGATGATCTGCTAGAGCTACAGAGCGGCCTACACTGTCTTGAACTTACAAATGAAGAAGTTGATGATCAAGCTATTATGCCCAAAAAGGAAAGGTTGTATTCTTTGGCAGCATGTGGAAAAACAAAACAGTTCCTTGGAACTGAATTCAGCATAGAACAGATTCAACAGATGTCGCCACAAGACATTATAAAGTATCATAACAGGTATGAAGCGCAGCTGGGGTCGAGAATGGTGAAAAGTGTGGGACAAACGGTTCTTAGTTTGTACACTAAACTAGTCAGTCGATTTGCTCCCATTGATTCTGAACAAGATCTTACGTATGATTTAACGCAAGATCCAGTTTTAACAAAGTCATTAGAGTCTCTAAGCTGTGATTTATATTACAGATTTGGAACATTGTTATCGCCATTAATCATGGGATTAATTACTTTTAATCATATAGATTTTATTTCCCTTCAAAATGAACGAGCAGAATCAGGAAACACTGAATCAGAAAACATTGAATCAAGTCGAGAAAGTGACCAGTAAAACACCTCATCCTGGACGCATTGCAGCAGGAAAAAAATTAGCAGAGTGGAACAAACAAAAAAAATTACAGTTACAATCACAGAATGAAAACATAACACCGCCAACGCCAACAGTTAATCCAATGCCAGCTCCAGAACAAGAGCAAGTTAATTCAAGGGCACCAAAGTCTTCATGGAATATTGAACTTAAAACTGTTGCCATTTTTGGCGCCATTGCTGCAGCTGGGGGTGGTTATTACTGTTATAAAATATATAAACAATGGCGACAAAAACAAAAGAAGTTAAAACAACCTGAACCGCTAAATACAGAAGACAACAGCACGCCAGCGCCGCCAACAACAAAAATTCATTTTCATCCATTTCAAATGGAATAATATTTTTAATAAAAATAGATCATGGCGGATTATTATTTGTTTAAAATGATGGAGTCAATAAATAAAAACATGGAGTCTATAAAAGACATTTCCATAGACCAGAATTGTAATCAATGCGGTTGCTTAGGTTGTAAGAACTTCATTAAGATCTATGCTAACCAATCTCGCGCCCAGGGCGTTAAGCAAGACATCCTCAACGATGACGCGTTTTTTGAGGCGTGTGTGTACTATATTAGACATCTACTATTTAAGATAAAAACATAAATTGTTTTTTAATAATTATAAGATAACTTGAATAAGAACTTAGTTGTACTTAAAGGACGACTTAATTACAATCTTGAGGTAACTTAATTAAGAACTTAATTAAGAACTTAATCAAGAACTTATTAAGAACTTAATTAAGAATTTAATTAAGAACTTAATTAAGAACTTAATTAAGAACTTAATTAAGAACTTAGAAGTGACTTAAGTGTGTGCATGCGTGGGGTGGGGTGGGTAGGGTGGGGTGGGGTGTGTGCATGCGTGGGGTGGGGGATGTGCATGCGTGGGGTAGGACAAAACACACAAACACCAACAAACAAACAAGAAGTAAAACTACTAGGGCCACTTCTTGCTTTGTGACTAAACAGGTTGTGTCCCGCAGCGTAACCTCAATCAACTAGGCCAAGTGATCACATAGGGTCGTTTGGCCTAGTTTGCCGCTGAGCTTTGCAGGTGCTGCCGCGCTTTGCAGGTCAAGTGATCATATATGATCACTTGGCCTAGTTTGCCACCGAGCTTTGCAGGTGCTCCGTGCTGACGTCATTGGCGGCAGACTGCCGCGCTTTGCAGGTCAAGCGATCATATATGATCACTTGGCCTAGTTTGCTGCTGTGCTTCTCTTTCTCAACCAGACTTGCAACTGGCTCTAATCGCCAGTAGTAGTACATCCGTCATTGTATATTGAAGCATTTATATGGTGATAGTGCTGGCTACCACACTACTCCTCTCCATACTGGCAGATGTACTAAGGTCTGCCTAGCCCTATCTAGTTTGTTTGCCAGAACATTCGAAAATCGCTATCCAGTTGCATAAGTTTAATGATACTTTGGCGTTTGCTACACAGTTCATTTATACCAATTCCTAGCTTGTGAAATTTAGGATAGTTATAAAAACACACAGAAAGTTGAATGAGTTTCCTAGCAAACAAATCAGACATGTTCACCTGCGTCTTAAGAAATGAACGCCATGTTTGTAGCGTTTTTATTTAAAACATAACTTGAGCTGTTTCAAGCCGGCGCCCAACAATCAACGCGTGATGGATTGTTTTGCTT
>CM031599.1:58715774-58718229 GCA_018398815.1 Conus ventricosus | reverse complement strand
ATTCTGAAGAAATACTATCTTGAGACATTTGTGACATTTCGCCTTGTTAAATTAAACACTTTTCTCACTGAAAAAGCACCACAGCACAGCACAGCCTTCAATGTAAAATGACAGACAGCTAAGGTCCGGCCAAAAACACAACCTTCTTGTGAAGTAGTCCGGTAAACAATGGCGAAACCGGTCTTGCTGACGTGGCGGCCACGAAGTAGCAGTGACACGTGACAGTCTAGAACATTCGCTGATGCAATAGGCCTACGTTGCAAGTTAGCGCGCCGCGAGGTGTGTTTTATATTTTTTGGTCGCAGTTTGTAAGCGGGCCGTGCGCAAACGCAGGCCGCTTGTCTGCGGTAGACGTAAATTAAGTGATCAGGTTTCAGCCTCGTGTCAGCCTGAGGACAGAGAGTCTGTGAATGTATGAGATCGCACGTGTGTGTGTGTTTGTGTGTGTGTGTGTGTGTGTGTGTGGTGTGTGTGTGTGGTGTGTGTGTGTGTGTGTGTGTGTGTGTCCCCGTCCGTCTGTCTGTCTGTATGATTGTATGTATGTATGTTTATGTGTGTGTGCGCGCGCGCTTACATAAGTGCATAGGTGTGTATGCTCGTGCACGCGCGCATGTTTGTGTGTGTGTGTGGTGTGTGTGTGTGTGTGTGTGTGTGTGTGCATACGCACGTATTTTGTGAAACGCAGAACACGTATGTCTATAGCTCCGAGACTGGTCTCTCCTCCGTGTCTAAATGGAAATATCATTTAAACCCACGAGCAATCCTTCGCCGCACGTTGCTCTGAGGACAACTTGACCTTAACGGGCTTTGGCTGACGACCCCCACGCTGTAGTAAGTAATCGGATAGCCTAGTGCACCAGCACCGCCGTTTGTATATGGGGCGCGTTCAGCCGCGGCTGCTTTTCCCCTACGTTACTCTATGGGGCGTGTTCAGCCACGGCTGCTTTCCCCTACGTTACTCTCTGAAAAGTTTAGTAAATTAGTATTAAAACGGATAACCCTACACAGTATGTCTGTTTGTAGATAATCGTTATTTTTTGGTTATTGAAGTCTTACTTGTCAGAGAACAGGGAAAGGGGCATTCTAGAGTCGCCCGGTCGAAACTGGTTGAGACCGGGGGAGCTAGAATGCCCCTTTCCCTGTTCTCTACACGTGACACACACAGACACGCAGACAGACAGAAACACACACACACATACACACACACACACACACACACACACACACACACACACACACACACACACACACACACACGCACAAACACACACACACGTGCGCGCGTGCTAACTCACACGCCAATTTCTGCTGACAAAACTGCTTCCGACACAAGGGCCACCATCAGTCCCAATACATCAAAAGCCAACATGGGACCCGTCAGAGCCTTGTCCAAGAGTACACCATTCTAACAGCTGCTCCAAATGAGCAGCACGAAGGCATATGAGTCCGAATGGAAGAATGGACGAATAATCCATGGTCTGCAAGCTTTAACCCTCACCTGGCCTCACAGATCAGATGCCACACACGGGACCTGTCGTTGTAATGCAAGATGGTTGATTTACCAGAGAGTGGATGTGACTGTTGTTTTGTTCCTTGAATGCAGACACGCACTCCGCACATACAGACACATGCACACACGCACGGACGCGCGCGCGCGCGCACGCACGCACACACACACACACACACACACACACACACACACACACACACACACACACACGCACGGCTACACGCACGCACACGCACGCACGCGCACACATACACACACAGGTACACAGACACAACACCAGACAGACAGACAGACACACACACACACACACGCGCGCGCGCACGCACGCACACACACACACACACACACAACACACACACACACACACACACACACACACACACACACACACACACTTCGACTTTTCCCCAATCTGAGGCAAAACGTCTTGAAAGCGATGACAGCCACAATCATGTAGCCCGACTCACATCTGAACTTTATCCCTTCTTCCCTCCCCTCCACTCTCACCCCTACCACCTCCCATCGCCTATTTTCCCCTCATACGTTTTCATCCGTCCCTCCTTATCTGTTACATCTTCAGTTGCGGTCTGGGTTTTTGTGCACGCGCGCACGTACGCACACACACACACACACACACACACACACACACACACACACACCTCACGACCTGTCAACAAATAAGAACTATACCAAACCATTTTTTTTCTTCGTAAATAAACTTTCGCCAAAATGAGTCAGGCGTGACTGATGAGACATATGAACCGAATGTACTTATTTGATGTAAACCATGCTCCCCTGAAAATAAAACCAAGCCGATTCACATTTTTGTTTGAAACAAACAAGCAGTCATTCAAACCAACCGAACGTTCGAATACATGATGATCTTGGCGATGGATCGAAACACGTCATACCAATTTTCAGTGCAGCAGTTTTCGATACATTGAC
>CM031599.1:58678274-58698274 GCA_018398815.1 Conus ventricosus | reverse complement strand
CTACAGCCAAATAACCACTTTTAGGGAAAACTAAAACACATGTTTCGTCAGTAATTACCTTAAGCTCAAGTCTTTGTGCAGCAGAGTATAAACTATTCAGCTGAGTTGTAAACCATTAACAGTTTCAGATAACAACACAATATCGTCAGCAAACAGCAAGATGAATAACTCAATCAAATTAAATGTAACACATTTCTTACCCTTTTCAATAATCTCGAGAACTAATTCATTCATGAATAAGGAAAATAAAACAGGACTACAAACATCCCCTTGTCTAACCCTTGCTTACACATAATAATCACTGAACCTAATCCCAATGTTTATTTTGACTTTTACGTTTTTATACATACTTCTCATACAACTGTAAAGCATACTCTTTATGTCATTTTTTTAACAAGAATTAACCATAACAGTTTCCTCGAAGTCCAATCAAGGGCTTTCTCAAAATCAACAAAAGCAACATATAATTTTCTGTTGACAAATTGTTTTTAAACAGCAGCCAGCAGAGTAAATATATACTCTATTGTGCTATAATCCTTTTAGGAGCCAGCTTAATATTCACCTGTAATATTGTTTAGTTCTACCCACTATGCTAGTCTTTTATCAGTTATCGAACCGTACAGTTTACTAGCTATATAACAAAATAAAATGCCCCTGTAATTGTTTGGATCATTTACATCTCCCTTTTCATACAAAGGAAGAATGATCGACTCTGTCCAGCTTTCAGGATAGATCCCATTAACAAAACATTAATCAATTTTACAAGAAAATGTATAGCCTTGTCCCCTAAATGCTTAAAAGAAAAACACCTATAAATGTATCAGGCCTTGCAGCATTGCCAGTTTTTAATTTTTTTTTTTTTAAATTGCAGATAATACCTCGTGTTTTGTGGTGGTCCAAATGCTCTGTGTACTCGTGATCTTCTGATAACTGACCGGCATAAACGATGGAATTAACAGTAATATATTTTTTTTCCAAATTATTGTTAAAGTGCTCATTCCATTCATGCATTGTGATATTATTCTGATTCTGCGTCTGCTTTTTTAATACAAATGTAACATTTTCCCGAATCTCCTGCTGTTTATTGATAGACTTAATTAATTTAAAAAAAAAATCGTTATATGACTTTTTCTCTATCTAATAAATTATTGTATTCCCTTCTGCTGACGCAGTATGCATGACGGTCAGTGATGTCTGATGTTCTGCTACATGATCTCAATAACTTTCTTACATTTATCTTGTAGTTTTACATTCTGAATCAAACCATTTATTCTGCTGTCTTATAAAACCGACGGAAATTTTGTGTTTGAGAGAGAGAGAGAGAGAGAGAGAGAGAGGAGAGAGAGAGAGAGAGAGAGAGAGAGAGGAGAGAGAGAGAGAGGAAGAGAGAGAAACTCGATATCTTTAATGAGGGTGAATAGATAAGCTGGAAGCTTTTTTACATTATGCTCTCCAAATAACAATTAAAAAAAGGAAGAATTATATCGATTTGACAAAATTAAACACAGCAATAAGAAAAACTTTTTTTTAGAGAATAGTAAACAATCTCATTAATATAACATTTTGCGCGTGCACACACACACACACACAGATTGTAAAATTCATACATACACACACACACACAACACACTCACACATATACACACACACATAAACACAGACACACACACACAAACATGCGCACGTACACATACACACACACACGCGCGCGCGCGCGCAGCGCGCTGCACACCACACACACACACACACACACACACACACCACACACCTCCCTCTCTTTCTCTCTCTCTCTCTCACACACACACACACACACACACACACACACCACACACACACACACACACACACACACACACACACGCACGCACACGCACACACACACACACACACACACACACACACCGTGATTACACACACACCCCCCCCCCCCCCCCCCCCCCCCATAATTTTGTTGCTGATTTTTTTTCCCTTTCATACAGAAAAGTAGACCAGAAACGAAAGTAAAACAAAACAATTAAAAAAAAAACAACAACACGTGCATTGAGAAACCGCCTTCTTCTCTAATTTTCAATGTGGCATTTCTGTTCACGCGGACACAGTGAGCTCGTTTCTTCCGTGCGAATCCAGCTAATTTGACGCTGGTCACTTCTCGGTGGTGGTCGACGTAACAGCACCAAGCAAGGCAAGAAGTGCTCACCACCAGTGAACCAGTGCTTACTTTCACCGAAATCCCATTTATCACAACGTGCCATGATAACTGGACTAGTGTACGCGAACGGGGGATTCACTGCAGATAACAGTAAAACCATCATCAACCCCCACTTCCACCTTCCACCGAGTTTTAGGGCAAAAGTGTGCCTAAAAGCACCTATTTCCTGTGCGGAAGAAGAGAGAGAGAATCACCGGCAGACAGACAGAGAAGAGAGAGACAGAGAGAGAGACTAGACAACAGACAGAGAGCTGGCAGACACAACACACACACACACTCAAGCGCATATTACAAGTAAGAGACTCAATAACACCAAAAAATAACGATTATTACAAACAAACATACTGTGGGGCATGGTTATCCGTTTTTAATACTAATTTACTAAACTTTTAGATTTCAGAATTTGGTTTAATCCTAAGGTTATTTCCTGGGTCATTTTCAATAACAACAATTCGCGCAAGCTGTTCTTCAAATGAGATCTCTGTCTTTCATGTGAAATAAACTACAGTCTTTAACCTGTTCTCTAAAGTCTTTTAAAACTGAGTTATATGTTTAACATAAAATCCACACACTTATTCCAGCATGTCTTCCAGCTGAAAGCTAGTTTCGACAAAGAGTTTTCTCTTTTTAACTATGTCTCTTTCTGCCGAACAGTCATCTATAATAAATAGTGTCCCCTGCGTTCCTTCAACAGTCTATAAACTGTTCTAGACACACAACCCTCAGTTATTGCTAGGATTAACTAAAAATATGTTATCATCAGTCCAAATAAACCTTCTATTATTATATGCCTTTGTTCCATTTAATGTGGTTGGGCAGAAATCACAATTAGATTAAAATTATAGCGATCGAACTGTTGTAACATTCGAGGATAAATATATGTTTTTCCACAACCCTCATCACAAACAATGAGCATTGAGGAGTTATTGTCATAAAGTAAAACTGCACCAATAGTATATACTAGAATTTAACTAGATCCAGTTAATGTTTTTAACATGCTCTCTTGTCTAATAAAACATGTTCAAGTATAATGAAAATCCTATCAGGTCTAAATAGTGTAAGAGTTAATCCAATACAGTGCTGTAAATTGGTTTCTATTTAGACTAATATTGATTTTGTTGCTTAGTTTTTATGTACCTTAATAGCCTCTCCATTGTGGAAGAATGACAACAGTAACTTAAGACTGTCAACAGTCTAAGTTTTTGCCCGCTAATTAGAATTCCTTAAAAAAGTACTCACTACGCCCACAACCCCATCCTTCTCCATAACTTTTAAGACAGAAATTTCAAATATTATTGTAACGCATCTCTAATTTCATTTGCCGAATAACTGTAATTTTGTAGAAGCATCTTCAAAACTGTTCTCTTTCTGTGGAGATGTACTGATTTTTTCCCATATACGGCGTTATTTCAAATTTCCTACGACTATTGTCGTTCCGCCTAAGACTTACATGTAAAGGGCCAGATGTTAATGCTTTTCTGAAACTATTTTAGACGGCTAAAATATGTAATGGGCTTATGAATTCAAATTTTTGTCCCATTCCTAAATATGGTTCTAAGTGCCATTTTAGGGTCAGGTTTTCGAACTATATTTTATATTCATACTGGCCAACATTATTTGCCTCTAGATTGCGCATTGTTCTAGTTTATGGAAACATTTTGTTGTCGCCAACCTCTTTGCGTTTATAATCACCACCTTTAGTGTACTCTCAAAACCATACAAAGTCCTATCTCCCATTTTTGTTCAAAGTCGTAACGCATGCAAGGTCTTTATAATTCTAAAAGTTATACACCTCACAGCGCTAATGTAACTCCTGATTCTTCCCCCCGGGCCCACGCGACATATTTTTTAGTAACGTAATATTTTATTTCCAAAACAAAGTGCAGGTTATCACATTTTTACAAACTTTCTCCTGTATTGTCTCTGATTTTTATATTAAATGATCCGACCCTCCCCCAACCCCCCCAACACAAAAAAACCAAATCTTTTAAACTGTAATTAGGAATTGTATAATTTCATAATCGCAATATGCATTTTATTTTTTCCTTTCCCGTACAAGAGCTCTTAAAACAGGTTGAGGCCATCCACATATAAGTTATCATCAGACTTGCAACATCCAAATGAACATAGATAATGAATGTAAAGCAAGATCGAGGCGCGACTTTCCCCACAGACGTATTTATGTTGTTGTAACTCTAATCTATAATTTTTAGCTGTAAAGCCTAACATTTTAGCTAGACTCTTTATCAAAGTAGTAACCTCCTTCTTCTTCAAAGCTTGAATGTTAACATTGTTATTATTTTGCATTGTTAAGTTTGAGAGTTAATGTCAAAGTTACACATGCGTTACTTTTAGGGAGTCAAAACCCGAAATAAACCATCAGTATTGTTAACTGGCTACTTGGCCCCTGTTTTTGTCAACTTTTAGAACCGTATTCTTCTCCTATGCTTCGCTTATATAAAACCATAACACTTTAGAAGAATATGTTCATGAAGGTGCAACATTTGGGCTCCGCATTCGTTATCAATAGCATGTTACTAAAAACGAAGGACGGTCTTGGTGTTGTTATTGTTACAAACATTTTGTTTGAACGAAATAAAAATGAGCGCGTTCAAATATACTGAAGGCAAACTAATCTGTTAGGGCCGCACTACAATCTTAAAAATATAGCAGACTGATACTCTTGACAATGCTGTGACCCAGACTGCCTCATTTTTCATAAAAGGTGGAAAACTTGTACCATTAAGCAGCTATCTTTTTTCAAACGCCCCTATTGAAAACACCACATCATCAAGAAAGCGTGGTTTAGTCATCTCGATGCAGTTTTTTTTTTTTTGTATTTAAACCAGAACCAGTTAAAACTTTGCAGTTTTTGCGAATCAACTGGGTGTGGAGTGGCGGTATGCTGATCTTTAAATCACCCATGATCCATTTGGTGAGGGTCATGTTGACAGATATTCATTTCTAATACAACCATCAACCTGTATTTTAGACTGAATTGGCACGCGCCATTACCAATGACAAACCATTTTAATCCACTCAGCAACATAATAGACATGAAGGCAATATAAAAGGGATTCTGTAACGATTCAATATTAACATCAGACAGCTTTAGACACACGTGGATTCATAATCAGGTCTAGTAGCGACCTTTATATATCGGGCAACGCACAGAAAGTATAACTATGACTGGCATCCCCCTTTCAAAAACTTTCTTTTTCAGCAAAACTGATTCAGCCTGGTCCCCTACAGCATAGAGCACATAAAACAGCATGGACAACATTATATCATAGACACTTCGTAAGGGCCTAACTAGGGCGGGAGATAGAACGAAAAAACGACTCTATTCGTACTTAACGTTGGTGTTGCTAGGGAGCGCAAGCACAGCAAGAACAAGCATAACTGATCCTTCTACTGGCTGTGACGCGCAAAACAATACTTAGCAAATTTAGAAGACGCCATTAATTCTACAGATGATTTTACCTCAAGTTATACAAAGGTACCAACATGTTTTACAATATCAAGGAGCGAAAGTAGACTTTGCTGATGGCACTGGTTGTATACAGCTGCCTTCTGACCTCAGACTCCAGGTATGGAATAATCATGAAAAAAAAAAACTATAATAATGAAAATTCTTAATAGCAGGCAGATGAACAGAAGGATGGAAAAACGACATAAACTTCTGAGCCAGTAATATTAACAAACAATAAAAGAACGCGCCAAGACTAAGTCATCTAATTCCCGAAGACCAAACCTCCCAAAGTCATTGAAGACTCAGCCAAAGCTTGGGGGGGGTGGGGGCGGACTCTGTTCAGCGATGACCAATGAATAGAAAAGACACGCTTGTTCTTGGATTAACTGGCTATAGGATTACTTGGCTTTATCTCACTAATAGTAACTCCCACATTACAATAACTAATGTCCATAAGTGACCTGGTCGGCCAAACGCCAACTACTTTGCTTGAAGTAGACAAAAGCCACTAACATACCTCCTAATATACCGCTGTGAAAAGATCTATAGCATTACTGGCCTAATTTTTTTAATAAACTCGCAAGAGATCAATTGTTTTTTACCCCATGATATGTATCAGGCGGAGATGGAGCTATGGTGGCGGCGAGGCACTGGAACTTTGCTCTCCACACCACCGCCCGTAAGAGCCATCATCCATTGGTACTATTGCAAATCCTAAGGCATTATAACGGCTTGCTACTGTGACTCCATCTCTCTAAACAGCGTTCGTATTCGTTCTGCTAGCGTCGTGTCTCATAAAATTTTTTTCGATAGTTTCTCCTTATATATTCCCTTGGTTCGTAATTGTCTCGTAGGATTAGCACATTCTTAGTCTGCTGATCTCTCTTGAGTTCAAGATCTTTAGTCTTTGGTATTCTTTTCTTTAATAACAGCCCAAAGTTGGCGTCCACAGCCTCAACGAGTTTTTCTTTTCTCTTTTTTAAGAATGCTGCATCTAGTTCACCTAGTTTTCTAAATTGTTTGTAACTTCGCCTCTAATGGTTCTTAAAGCATAGTCAAGTGCCGGTATTTTATATTCTCGCATGGGTAGCGGTGAGTCTTGTATAGTCTTTAACGCTGTTTACTTCTGAAAACTGGTATCTGCTCTATTACATTTATTATTCACCTGCTGATTGATTTAATTCTTTAAGTTTTCCATGTTTTGCATTTGGGTTATCTGTTGGGATTCTTGCAGTGTGTTTTGAAGTTTAGAAACTGCCTCTGCACCTTAATTTTGTCCAACAAGGCCAAGGTCGATTTTGATCTTCACACTGAGTCTAGTTTCTAATTGAACCCACGGCTAAAAACTTGATGGGACTTTTTAGTTGTAAGCTGAACAAGTGTCCTTTGGTCGCTCCTCACAAACAAAGTGAGGTCATCTTTTAATTCAAAATCATTTGGATACTATAATTCGGGAGAGTTTATTGCCAAAAAAAACTTTGTACAATGAATAAACTCTACTTTTCTGGTTAATTCATGCCGCATTGAGTGCATGAGCGAAGCTGTGTCAAAGGAATCTTTCACTCATGTCGTCTCCAGGTCCAAAAACATCATAATCTTCTACATCTTCAATTCCTGCCATGTTTAAATAATAACTTTTTATTTGTTTATAAAAATGGTCAAACGCACATGGCATCGATGTCTTCACGCCGAAAAGAAGACTGAAAGAACCCTATGGCTAGAAGGGAAATAAGCGGAATATTACTGATCCAATAATCCTCTACTTAGAGATGCGATCAATTCTTACTGTCAAAATTTCCAGAACCTATGGGCGGATGAAGTATTGTGCCAGGCTCTGCACTCATACTTTTCAAAAATAGAACTCGCTTTACAGCACACAGACAGAGCCCAACAGGAGGACAGTTTGTACAGAATCTGGCGGGGCAATCGTTAAGAAATTTCTATAAAACTTGAGGGCAAGAAATATTTATCTTACACAATGCAGACATATTTTTTATGAACCTATTCTGGATCTATGGCTAACACGGGAATTGAAAAGGCTGAACTTGCGTTTCAATCAAGGAAATCGAAAATGAAGAAGACACTAAACATAGAATAGTGCCGCAAATATAAAGACGGCAAAAAGATTAGCGGTACATTTTGCGTATGGAAATCGCTTTTCCATTCCTTAAGATTTTGAGTTGTTAAAAACGCATGCGGCCATACTTTCAAGGAGGCAATAAAATACAGATTGGTTCATATGAAACAAACTTTTAAAGAAACAAACGTGTTAATAGATCATCAGACACCCGAAGCAAAGTAACAACATATCTGACATCTTGTTAGAGTTTGACGTGTGAGCAACCATGAATTAGCAAAGCTGGATTGGAAATCAAATATAAGTCCCAACTACATATATATTACGAAAGAGTGATTCAGTCAACAACAAATCCTAGAAGCAGGGCATACACAATATGGAATTAAGTTTTTAGTGTTGCTTCACATTCACTCAAAGAGGTATTTTAATGATGAGTGAAGATGAAGAACCGTTTAAAAAGAGCAAGGAAAAGTTTTTTAATTTCCCCTAAAAATAACAAAAGTGAGCATTACAATTTGACGGTAGATCCTAACCAACTCTACGCTAGCGGCTTAGACCTATATCAACATTATTGACGAAATAAGAAGAAATGTTTGGGGGTGGGAGGGGTAGAAATTCCAACAGCAGACCAAGTTAGATCTAAAGCTTAAACGATCTTTCACAATGTATAGGCTATGGATGATAATATAACACAAAATACGGTTATGGATTGACTAAGTCAAGCAGAGGATAACGATTTTGTTGGAAGCGGGGAGAAAAGTGAGAGAAACGTAATAAACCTTCAAATTGATAAAGAAGAAGAAGCCGAGAAACCTCTTCATGTACATTTGTTTTTTATATATGAGCGCAGCTGAATATTTCAACAATAAATATTAACAGATTAGTCATACTAAATTATTTTTTCATTTTATAAAAAAGCATGTCTGTTATAGGTTTAACCAAATGTGCCTACAGCACCGGAGATGCCAAGAGAAGGAGATAGCAGGCAATTCTGCTGTTATAGAAACCCGCTAGACATAAAAGCCTCCAGATGTAACAAACTTTCCCAAATGCATAAGCAAAAACTAGAGCAAGACCTTTCAAAATACAGGCAAAACCAAAAACAGAAGGTATCTGCAGCCTTTAATCCGTTACATAAGTCTTTTAATTACAGGAACATCGACTATAAGTGCTCTATCCGCAGAACGAAGTGTGGTCTCTTAGCACGGTCATAGGCGAACCCGCATCTTAACCTCTAGGAGGTTTGTCTTTAGCTCTCGGTCCTGTGTTCATTAGCTTAAGTGCGCTGGGCAAAAAATTAAAAACTAACCACCAAAAGCACACAGTATGTTTCAAACTAATAACAGCTAAACTTAGTCTCGTGTTCAAAACTGAACAATAAAAAAAGCGCTAGTTGCTCAAACATCACGGATTGAAGAATTTAATCGATTACAAGGCCGATTTTGATGACTACAAAAGACAAAAAAAGTTTGATCTTCAAAGAAAGGCGGTGACAAAGTTTTTCTCAACAGCCAGACCCAGGCGATAAAAAAGGAATGCTTAAAAAAAGAAAACGAGACAAAAAACTCTGTTCTAACCACTCACATTAACACACCGATGTGTGTTTAATACTTAGTTTATGATCCAAGCGCAAAAAGACTGTTGATATTTGGTTCTGATTAAGTATTTTTTTTTTAATTAAATAAATATTTTGGCATTAGAAAAAAAAGTACAGCAATGGCTAAGATATATGAAGGACAAGAACGAATTGTTTGAAGGAATGCTCGCGAGAGAGCGTTATATCAAAGGGCACTGAAGTGATATTTATTTGAATCATTGACCCAACAAACTACAGGCAAGTGTTGGTTCATGCAAGTCCTCAAGTTCCAGCAAAACTAACAATAGACCCGCCAGTTAAAGTAAGGTTAGCATGTTAAATCGACTATGTAACAATTAAATGAAGAAAAATCTAGAAGACTGGGTCCTCACGACTAAACAGCAGACTATCTTTCTCATAATGAACTTAACACAGTGTTGGCAGACGAACTGCTTTAACACACAGTTGACGCTGCCGCTGAAGACGCTCAAATGAGATGCCTCTGGTTGGGTCTGAGGGCGAGCCTTAGAGATTAGATTAAAACAGGCTAAGTATAGGCAACCGATTGTAGTCAAGGCTTACATTCGCTCCCTCGGAGTTGGTTTTAAAAAGAGAAGCAGTTCTAAACAAAATGAATTCAGACGACATAATGGTCATGTGGTGCGTTCTCGCAAGGCTGCATCAAGTCCGCGACCACGCAGGAGAGAGTGGACTAACATAGGCAATACACAAGATGAACTTAACTTCAATGGGTGTCCTTTCCTGTTGAGTAGACCAATTGATCTGTTTGAAGAACAAACCAACCAATAACTTAAGTATACACATGGATGAGGAAACAAATTTGGTGGCCAATTAAGTGTCCAAGAACAGACTTCCAACAATAGGCAACTCCAGACAAAAAATCATGTTGACTAACTACTGATGTTTCACCAGCAGGCTGCCCATTACACATTGATTACGCACGATTGAGAAGACAAAAAGAAGCATACTTCAAAGGATCATGCAAGACAAGAAATTCAGTAGAAAAAGTATTAACAAGAATGCCATCTTTCAAGCCGCGCTTGAACAATCTAAAACATTGGTAAAAGTTTCTGTAGAATGTAAGACAGAACTAACCACGCCCCGCCAGATCTAAAGTTGTAGTTTTAAGAACAGGAAACGGCTGCAAACAAGTCCATACGTAGTTTCGCAGACTTCGAGTCGCTTATTGTTCCTTATGAAGGGCCAGCTGCCACAAAAACTTCAAAAAACGTCTAATAGATAACATCCAGATTTGTTCATTTGCCTTCAATATTGTCAGGTCGGACGGCATTTTATTCAGAGCCAGATTATATAGAGGACCAGATTTGCGCAGACACATTTCTTAGAACGCATGCAGAAAGTGCGTAAAGACTGTTCTAATAAATTTCAAAAACTTATAAGAAATCATAATGACGCCTGAAGACCAACAACAGTATGACTCAGCCACACATAGTTGGATTTGCGGTTTAAGAGCTAACGAGCCCAAGAGTGTAAACCCACAGTAAGAGAGCCATGTAACACAATAGCGGAAAGATTCATGAGGAGCGCGAGCATAATCAAAAGCAATCTTCCACTAAAGTTTGATCCAAAACATGGAAGCTGCCTGTAAATCCTTATACAACTTGCGGGGTTATACACTCTACCTATAAAATGAAAGCAGAAAGGACTACGCCTTTATGTGTCATAGCATTGCACAGTCATCAGAAAAGTACATGTGTTTCACTTTAAATAACCATTTCTTTTTAATGACTCTATGCAGCACATGATGTTTTCTCATTCGAGTCACTAGCTAGTCCTTAGAAGTACTGCCCAAAAACAGAAGAATATTTTTGACCTCAACTCTTGTTAGAAAGGGTGTTTACCCTTATGATACATGAACATGGGAAAGGTTTGACTGGAAGATACACTTCCGCCTAAAGGCGCGTTCTTTTCTAAGTCTAGAGAAAGGACATCAGTGATTCTGATTACCAGCATGCTCAAGAAAAGCGTGGCAGAAGTTAGAAGTCAAAACGATGGAGAACCTATCATATATTCCTACCTTATGGCTGGATGTATGTTTGTTGGCGGACGTCTTTGAAAATTAATAAGGAAGACCTGCATGAAACATTACATTAGGATCCGCGCATTACATTCTGCCACCGGGGGATAGCTGGGACGCTTTCTTAAAGTTTACTGAGTAACAGATTGATCTATTTGTCAATTTACCAAGATCAGATGATTGAAAACGGATTGCGTGGAGAATCTAGTAATGGCGTCGCATCAATTACTAAAATCAAACAACAAATTCTTGGACGACGTATAATCCGAGTAAAAAAGGGTCTACGATCTTATGTATTTAGACTGCAAACAATCTTTATGGTTGGGCAATGGCGCAATCACTTCCATTAACGCAACTTTAAAATGTTACACTAGGTACGATAATATTTCAAACGCATATAGTGGTTGGCAGTTTAATCGACCCCGAACAACAGCGCGGTTCATTCTAAAGTTGACTTAGAAATATCCTCAGGAACTCCATACCTGCATACTGACTATCCATTAGCAGCAGAAATCTAAAGATGGATCCAGAGACCGCCTAAACTAGTGCCTAAGCTACGCGCAAAAAAAATTATGTCTGCCATTACAGACATCAATACAATTTATTAGGACATGGTTTGGAAGTTTGACAGCAGTTCACGCATCAATTGCTTTTGAACAAAAACAGTTCATGAAACCCATACATCAGTAAGAACACAGATCTTAGAACAAAATCCCACGAGATGCTTCATAAAAAGACTATTTTTCAAGCTGATGAACAGACACTTTTCGGAAAGACTATGGAAATCCCCACAAGCGTAAAGATGTCAATGTGGTCCACCAAGAGACTGAACAATTAAGCTAACTACAAAACCAAATTATCAGGACTATAAAAAATTCATGACCACTTTTTGGCATAATGATGAAAAAAAAGAAATCAAATTAGACAAACCCGTTTTGATTGGGGGGGGGGGTGTTACTGTTTTAAAATATCAAAGCTTTTGATGTTAGAATTCTTTAGACTACTTTAGATAAGAAGACCACGAATCCTGATTCCAAGTAGCTTTACACAGATACAGATAGGTTTTGTTATAAATAACCCTACAGAAGACATCTATAAAGACATGGAAACCGAAGTATCTAAAGGGCAAGCGGATGGGTAGATACATCAGATTACCCTAATGAAACGCCTTTGCTTCAATTACTAACAAAAAGGTATTTTAGAAAGATAAGGGAATGAATTATCTTGAAAGGTGATCAAGGAGTAGTTTGGTTTAGTCATAAATGTACAAATTTCGAGCCAGGCTAGAAAATCATTAAGAAAGCAAAGGGAATATCTCGCAGCGTGATGTGTCAGTCAAACATATCACATGACCACTACAAAGAAGCAATGTTTCGGCAATAAAGACTTTTCATCATGACAACGTAAAACTACGATCTAATCAACATGAGATCAGACCCAACTGTGTAACAAAGAAGTTCGTTAGATAGAACCAACACAAACGGTTGTTTGATAAACCGGATTTTTTCATTGCATCGGGCACAGAGGACCGCATAAACAGGGGGTTTTAGTATTTTTCAATCAACTTTTATTATAAGATCAATCAGAGCTACAGTCCACAATCATTTAAATCTTTTTCTCATGTTTGCTTGACGAGATTTCGAATTTTTTTTTATTATTTCAAGATATTCTTTACTCCAATTTGGGGTTTAGGATTGAGTGAACGGGATGAATTAGCATGCATTGATTAATCCTCGAAAATTGGATTTCCTTAATAGCATTACAAACGCATGAAATGCTTCCCGTATCATTTTCATGTCTCATCCTTTACCATTCCTTGTTAGTTTTCTGCCTTCCTTCTGCATTGCCATTTTAAAAAAAAACCAAAATATTTAATTACGTTAAATTAATTAAATCGGAACGGTGCCTGGCGGGATTATCTGCAGTGCTTCCCATCACAAAAGATCATTGAGGCTGGCTGTTTTGTTGTGTCAAGATTTTCGTAAATAATACACGGGCGGATTCATCTTTAACAATTCTTTTTTATTTCATATGGGTCTACACTCCAAAACTGATCGGTTGAGCCCTGATGCGAGTTGTCCCCTTCTGCTTCCCCCCGGTAAATAAGAGGAACCCCTTACTTTTAACCAAACGGTAAATATTAGCCGGATAAGACTCTACTTCAACAACAATTTATTGATTTTTTCTTTTGATTGCTTGTACTGGTTTTAGTCCTTTAAATTCTTCATTATTTCATTGCGCAGCAAAACTGAGGGCATTCTTCAACCCATTCTGTGTTGCGAGAATTGTCAAAAAGCCTTGTGATACAGGTAGAGAAAGTCTTTCGGCAAACTGTTTGTTAAAGTTTTCAACTAAAGCCTGTGATCTGTAACACCCGATATGCCCTTCTAATTGTAACTCTGTGTATTTATACAATAATTGATTCACTGTGGACTATTTAAATTCATTTCATCATCACTGAATCAAGCAGAGGTAAGTTAAAGGACCTCGTTGATATATCATTTGTATAGCAACATCAACACAGACGCACACTCTTTTGTGTATAATGGTTCAGCATCTATAAATCTTGAAGCATGTCAATGACTGTGTAGTGCGTACTTAAATCTTTTTCGTCTAATCCTATCAGAGGTAAATGAGAAGATTACATTGATGGGGTGTCGTTTGGAGTTGTGTTCACAAAGTGCGGTCTCTTACTTCGTCTAAGCTCTGTTAAATAAATTTGCCAGATTGCTTTGTTTAGATAACCATTCCTTTTGCTGTTATTTATTCACTGACACCTGCTGCTAGCTTAGTCTTTTTATATGCGGTGATGCCCTTATTCAATATCCTTTGGGCGAAATAATATATTTTGTTCATTATATATTCAACCAATAATATGTGCAACAAAATAGCAACGAGACGGTCAACCAACGACAAAAACGCGATATTCATGCATCTTTTGTTTTTTTTTTCTGATGGTTGAAAAAAGTCCACTGAATATTGTGGGGTCAATGTCTGGACCGTTAGTCCTGAAAACTAGATAATCTTCATATAATAGCTTGGTCAACATTATTAAATGGAGATAGCAGCATGCCCCTTACTTTCCAATGGTGTCAATAATAAAATCTAACTGCTCAAGTCACTGCCTTTCATAGGCGTCTTGTGCCGCTGCTAGTATGCTCCATAGCTTTGTATATGTCTTTTCTCTCTGCCGTCATCCCTGTAAGTTTACTAAATGAAATGCTAAATTACTTCCGCTAAAAGCAAGCGCATTACCACAGCGCCGCCCATCATTATTGCGATGAAGCCATTTTTATATAAATTGTATTTATTTTTCTTACATATTTATATTGTCTGGAATTATTTCCATGCTTGACTAGAAAAATCTTTTCGAGGCAACCGAAGCCCGCATGATAGCAATTAGCTTTGTCTGAATCCCAAAGTCTAGTTTTGCCAAGAACTGTGTTTTAATACTTAACAGGCGGCTTTTACCAGCATGATATCCTACCACGTTTAGGGTCCCCTCCAATAACAGCAGAATGGTAATACAAGGTTAGCAACAGTTTTTTCGGCGCTCATTTTAAAAAAATAAAATAAAAATATTATTAAAAACAAGCACATGATGATCTCCTACAGCTAACAAGGCGGCCTAAACCTTCCTGAACTTAAATGAATGACCCAAGTTGATGATCAAAGTCTAATATGCCCAAAAAGGAAGGCTGTATTCTTTGGCACAAGTGAGTAAAACAAAACAGTTCCTCGGAACTGAATTTATCATTGAACAGATTCAACAGATGTTCGCCGCAAGACATTGATTAAAGTATCATCACGGTATGAAGCGCATCTAGGGTCTAGAATGGTGAAAATTGTGGGGCAAACGGTCTTAGATTGTACACTAAACATATCAGAAGATTTGCTCCCATTGATTCTGAACAAGGATCTATACGTAAGATTAACGCAAGATACCAAGTTTTTAAACAAAGCCATTAGCGTCTCTAGGTGTGATTTTATACTATAGATTAGGAACATTGTTATCGACCATGTAATCAGGATTAATAACTTTTAATCATAATAGATTTTATTTCCCTTCAAAATGAACGATCTGGAAAATCATCAGAACCAGAAAACACTGAATCAGGTGGAGAAAGTAACCAAGGCCGAGAAAAACGGCAGATAACACTGACCAAGTGGGACCATTAAAAATCCTGGCGAGTTGAAGCAGGAAAAAAAAATTAGCAGAGTGGAACAGAACAAAAAAAATTAATGATACAGCATCATGAAAAACATAACACGCCGTCGCTCAACGCCAGAACAAGATTATTCAATGCCAGCTATAAAAACTCCAATGGTAGAAACACGAGGGCACCAAAGTCTTCATGTAATATTGAACTTAAAACTGTTCCATTATTAGGCGCCCTGCTGCTGCTGGGTGCGGTATTATTACTGTTATACTCCAAAGCATCTAAAGAATGGCAACAGAAACGCAAGCTATCAAAAAAATCCTGGAGCCACTAAAGCAGAAAAAGACATCTGCACGCCAAAACCACCATAACAAAGCATCATTTTGATCCATTTCAAATAGGAAATAAATATTTTTAGAATTTTTAATAAAAATAGATCATGGCGTATTATAAAATGAAGAATCAAAAAAATTAAAGACCTCTGGATTCTATAAAAAGACATTTACCATAAGACCCGAATTGTAATCAATGCGGTATGCTTGCGAGTAAAACCTTCCTTAAGAAACTATGCAGAAAACGCTGAGCAAGACAAACACAAACGATGACTACGTTAATTTATGCGTGTGTTGTACTAAATTCAGGACATCTACATTTAAGATAAAACATAGCAAATGTATTTTTTTTGATAATTATAAGATAACTTAATAAGAACGTTTGTTGTACTTAAAGGATGACTATAATCAAGAAACTTATAAGAACTATATCAAGAGTTCGAACTTAATAAAAAACATAATCCACAAGAACATATTAGAACTTTATTAAAAACTTGAGGCAACTTAATTAAAAACTTAGAAGTAACTTAAGTAAGAACGTTGGGTATAACTTTAAGAATGACTTAAGACAACTTAGAAGTAACTTAAGTAAGAACTTAAGATAACATGTATAAAAACTTAGAAGGAACATGATGTTTGCAAGCGTGGTGTGGGTGGGGCCAGGTGTGGGTGGGGTGTGTGCATGCGGTGGCAGGACTAAACACACAACAACACAAACAAACAACAAACACACAATAGACAGTCCTGGTGTGGGGGAGTGGAGGGACTTGCGTGCTGAGGGGGGTGGGGGGAGGGGGGACAGAGCGTTCGTGGAGTGTGGTGGGTGGGACTTCGTGCGTGGGGTAGACAAACACACCCACACACAAACAAACAACAAACACACGACCAAACACACATTTGCTGAGCGCCTCTTTCGTCAACCAGTGCTAAGCAACTGGCATTGGCAAGTTACAGCGTAATTGCTGTATCCAAGCATTTTATGGCGGCTCTAATCGCCAGTAGTTTTTAAAGTACATCCTTCATTGTAAATAATTTGGAGCATTTATATAATATAGTATTTTGCCCCCCCCCCTGGCCACACACTACTCCTCTCCATACTGGTAGATGTACTAAGGCCTGCCTAACCCTACCTAGTTTGTTTGCCAAAACATTCAAAAATCGTTATCCAGTTGCATAAGGGCACACTGCGTTTTTTAAACAATCAAACAGCCGAACAGTACTATATTTAGAGTCATGTCATACTACAGCGTGGCTCGTGCGCTTTCTAGGTCAAACAGGCGAGCTCGCCTGATTGACCCAGTATTGCTTGGGTGCTTTCTAGCCGGATCAATGCTGGCAAAATGCCAGGCCAGCGGTAGTAAAACTGGCTGTGGAAGTGGCTCAATTACTCCTGCCATGCAGGTTCTAACACGTCATGTGTATCATGCCAGAATGCTTTAAAGTTGGGGTTGGATTGTATGTATTTCAGAATGAGTTTTCGTTTGTTGTATAACTCATTGAAAGAAATCGCGAGTTTGTGAAATTTTGGATAAGAATAGAAACAAAATGACACTTCAATTAGTCTTCTTGCACGAGTTAGATCAACCAGCAAATCTTCTTTCAGATAAGACTCCCAGTTTTTTGTTTTTGACTGTTTCAAAATTGTCTTTGCTTTCTGAAGCCAATGCCCTAAAAAAAGAGCCTGAGAAAGAGATTTCCTTTCGTCATCTTTCACTGAGTAACAAGCCCGGTGTAAGATGGGGGTCATTTCTTGAACAGTTTCAAAGGTTTTGGTTTCATCAAATGGATCGGAAGGCAGCTCACAAAGCTGTGTTTTCAAATATTTGTCAAGATCTTCAACTGAGAGTTCCGTTTTTGTTGAGGAAACAAAAACGAAATGCTTCCTTTTGGCTTTGAAGGGGGAGAACAAGGCTCGCCACTCAATTTCTTTGTCAAAAACTTTGCCATGGCCTCATAATAAACAATGTATTTTTTCACAAGATCGGTCTGTTGATCGGAAAGTTTTCCTTGCGAAGATAACAACACTTCAGCCATTTCTTGAGTAATATTAGTGTCACTTCCAGCACTGACAGAAGGCATTGAAACATCACTTCCCTGACTCGCCATGTTTTTAACACACACAAGTTCTCTCTGAAACGTCTTTACAGCCCACCGGTCGAATTTAAAATGGCGGCGGCTGTGTATGGTGAGCACAACACAAAGTGTCACGTGATTTAAGCTCGCACTTGATTTGATAAGAGGCTTATGCGAAGTAAACATGACTAGAATTGACAAGCCGTCTCGTCATCGAGTGTGCGACGTCGCGTGGTCTCGCAGCAGTTCCAACGGGCCGTCAGGTGTGCTTTATTGATTTTTTGGTCGCAGTTTGTGCGAGCCGTGCACTGTGTGCGAGGG
Organism: Conus ventricosus; assembly: GCA_018398815.1. NCBI lineage: Eukaryota > Metazoa > Mollusca > Gastropoda > Neogastropoda > Conidae > Conus > Conus ventricosus. Next base: position 58,679,995 of record CM031599.1, on the reverse strand, counting down.
TCGCTTGTCTGCGCAAGCCGCGCCATAAAATGCTGTGTGTGTGTCTGCCCGCCTCTCTGTCTGTCTGTCTGTCTCTCTCTCTGTCTCTCTCTTCTCTGTTGTCTGCCGGTGATTCTCTCTCTCCTCTTCCACCACAGGAAAAGGCTGCTTTTAGGCCACTTTTGCCCAAAAACTCGGTGGAGGGTGAAAGTGGCTTAGAATGAAGGTTTTCCTGTTCTCTACTGCTCTCTTTCTCTCTCTCTCTCCCTCTCTCTGTCTGTCTGTCTCTCTGTCCGTTAGCTCACTCTCTCATGCTCTCTCACCTACGTGTACACACACACACATTCGCACGAACATGTGCGCGACAACACGCGTATACACACCCACGCACATAACCATACATAACACATAAATACGCACAGGCACGCACGCATAACCACGCGCACGCGATTTGCGCACCCCATCCCTTACAACTCTCCACACACATTCGCTCACTCAGATATATGCGTTCTACCTATCTCTTCCACTGTCTGCTGGTTTAGGACGGACTGAAACTCAAACCTCTCTCTCTCTCTCTCCCTCACACACACACACACACACACACACACAACCACCGTCACCACCACCACCACATCACACCACACCACACCACAACACACGCGCACGTTCCTTACCTTCCGCACAGAGCACACATCAGCGACAACATGAAGCAGCGCCCGACATTTCAGTTCCCAACTAAACCCCAGATGGTTCCTTCCACCCACCCACCCACACCGCTCGCACTCCCCCTCTCTTCCATAAACTCTCAGGACTGCGGTCTAAACCTCTTCTTCCAACCCATTCCTGGGCAGCTAAGCCCTAAAGCGTCCAGGTGTCACGGCTGAGAGCGTTAATGAATCTCCTCCCTTACTGCTAAGGCCTACGCCGGTTGGGCACCGTTACACCAATACGAACTCTTCGGGTGAAGAGGAGAGAGAAAAAAAAAGGGGGCGGGGGGGGGGGGGGGAAGGGGTTGGAAGAGCTTTGGGTTAGGGTGAGGGGTATGATGTGGAGGTGGTAAGAAGACGCCGGAGGAGATAGGGCGGGGAAGGTCGGGTGGGGACGGGAATGCACGAGGGACTAACTTGGTTTGTGCCCATTGTGGCTTACCTATCATGCAGGTGTAAGCTAATAATTCTGTTCTTGCTGAAAGCCACCGAACGACTGAAATATCGATTGCTCCACGTCACCTTTTTCTTTTTTTCTTCTTCTCCTTTTTGGGGAGGGATACGATTTCTTTTCGTGGAGGGTGCAGATTAGAAGAGGTTAGAGATTGGAGAAGGGACGGGTGTGTGTGTGTTGTGGAGTTAATTTTCAGTTCAATCAGCCACCCATTCGATTCCCTTCGCTCTCCCCTCGCCCCCCCCCCCCCCCCCCCACTCCTCTTGCCCTGTGTCTCTCCCTCGTTCTCCTACGTATGTCCACCCTTCCTCCTCGCTTACCTTCCTCTTCACCTTCCCAACCACCTCCTCCCACTACTGAATAAAGGACATTATTCTTCCTGCAACTTTACTGTTGTTGAAAATCGGCAGGTTTCAATTAGGTAGCAGTTTACCCCCCCCCCCCCCCCCCCACACACACACACACACATCAGCCCATTTCTGTCGTCTATGGCTCTGATTCTAGGTGTCCTGTGTTCGCGTTCGTTTTAACTCTGCCAGCACAAGCAGACAGCTGTATGTGTCGAGCCAATCATTTTGATC
>CM031599.1:58661518-58678174 GCA_018398815.1 Conus ventricosus | reverse complement strand
AAAATTTTTTGGTTTTTTGGCATGATTTTCAGCGCCGTTTTCTATGGAGGAGTATCAACAGCATAATATTAATATGATCGTCAATAGCTTCTGTTGTCCACATTAAAAGAGACTTTGACTGAACTCTCGGCAATGTAAAATTTTCGAGTTCTTGACTCAATCCAGTGTAGGCGCCAAGCATTCTACAAATTTGTTCGTCTAATTCTTGCGTATTCTGAGAATCATTCGAACTGAGAGAATTGTCACTTTCCATTTTGAGAAATATCAGATATTAACACGCACAGCAGAAATATGTCCACACACTACAGTTGTCGCCAATCCAATCCAAAGTTTTAAAGTCAATCACTTTCTCCAGAAAACACATACGACTTTCACAGATCAACACCGGCAAGGGAAATGGCGGCGCTCTGCCCTTGTAAGCCCGGCACTTAATTAGAAGCCCCGTAGAAATGACGTCATACCTCCCCGTCGATTGGCTGAAAGCGCACATGTGACGCTCGGCCCATCGCGCGATGATTAACACCTGTGTCGCAGTGCGACGCCTGTCGACTTTATCGATTTTTGCGGTCTGCAGTCTGGAGTATGACTGTCAACCCCTTTATAGTTCATTTTATGCCCCCTGGGGAGAATGTAAATATGTTTGTTCACGATCACACAATCTTATCTAGCACGCAAGCCCCCGTTTTTAAATTAACGATTAAGTCGATTTTTAGAGGTTTTGAGGTGTTAATCTTAGTGTGAAACAGGTGTTAAAATTGGTCAAAACTGACATGAGATGTACGTGATTTGTATGTGAAAAGGGGGGTTTCGTGGAAAATAAGATGGGTGGTCTTGAACGAACATATTTACATTCTCTCCTCCAAAATTGCGATCGTCTGGACCTGCGTGAGGTACATTCCTCTTTTCCATGTGGAGATGGAAACTGTTGCGTGCTACCATTCTGACATGTTGGTCATCATTGTTCAGAAAAGAGTTCAAGAAGGAGATGCGTTTGGCGTAGTAACATGGTATTGGTTTCAACAGGTTTTGCCACCTTGTTTTCGGGGAAGGAACATGTGCGCTCGATTGGTAGAAGAGTTCAGTTTGAGATGAATGCAAAAAAAATCAACTAACTTATCTTCGAGGGTCTTCAGGAGTTTGTGAATTTTGAATTGCTGTAATAAAAGTTCAATTTTGAAGAAGCCATGACGTTTACAGCATCAATTTTCTTGCACAGTTGTAAAGGTGGAAGCGAAATGTTTTTCTAGCATTCCTCGCTCGCCTGCACCAGCTGCTCTTTCTCAGAAGTTCCAGTCAGATTTGTTTGAACTCCAAGATACTGGTATGCTCATCTTTTCCATATATCGGTATATTTTCACCTTGCAGCGTCTCGTGGACGTTCTCAGTCACATCAGTAGAAGCCCGGTTGTTTCCTGTGTGTTGTTCATGAACGATGACACACTTTCTGTGTTTTCACTTCCATTCCGTTGTAATGCAGGACGGTTTCCGTCTTATTTATCATTTCTTGTAAGTTTTCATTATAGTGAGCCCTGGCACATACATCATCCATGTGTGCCTGACATGGAGAACGCATTGAAGATAGTGTGAACGCTGCTCCATCCATCGAATCCATGGGCCCTACGCCTGAATGAAGACAACAGTTGACCACGGGCAGCCTTGCACGATGCCACGATGCCTGTAATCCTGGGCGTGGACGTATCTCCCGTCTGTACCTGGATGTAGAGTTGGTGTAGAAAAGACTGTCCCCTACATTTTATATTATTTGCATAATGTCTTTAGTTTTACAGCAACTTTTTTGCCTCCCCACACTTTCGTTTGGTTGCATTTACTACTCTTCGCTGGCTGCTCTGGGGGTGCTATTGGATTCTTTTTGCACCCATGGTGGTGAGAACACCACAGTATTATGGACTGTGGTGTGTCTCTATTTGACGCCGGGAGCGCAGACACAACCTGCAGTGTCTCCCTGATGAGTCCCGATTCAGCGGGCGAAAGGCCTCGGAGCAGGCAATACAAATATATCTGCCTTCAAAAGGGATTGTGATGGTTCCCTTATGCAGCTAGAGAAGAGTTTTCATATCCGTAACATTTTTTTTTTTTAATTTCATTTTCCCAGTTTCTCCATCTTCAAACTCCCCTCCCCTCTCCCCTCCCCTCAAGTCCAAATCTTTGCCAGACAGTTCAGTTGTTGGCCTGCGCTTGTTTTTTTTCCCCCACTATTAGATTGTTAGTCTATGTATTTGTCTGACTTTATTCAAGTTTAAAAGGCTGTGCCAGTCTTGAATAAAAGTTACTCTGTGTTAGGTTTCCTTATGGGAGCAAAACATACCCCACTTGTTTACTGTTTATCGTTTACTGTTCCCTACCTCATTTCATTTCCGATTTTTGCTTTGATTAAATTGAGGTTATTTGTATTTGTTTCTGTGTGTTTGTCTTTTGATCTCCCTTGCATCTTTGGGTGGATCCTCAGGCGTAGGCTCAAAGACTGTCCCCTACATTTATATTATTTGCATAATGTCTTTAGTTTTACAGCAACATTTTTGCCTCCCCACACTTTCGTTTGGTTGCATTTACTACTCTTCGCTGCTGCTCTGGGGGTGCTATTGGATTCTTTTTTGCACCCATGGTGGTGAGAACACCACAGTATTATGGACTGTGGTGTGTCTCTATTTGACGCCGGGAGCGCAGACACAACCAGCCGTGTCTCCCTGATGAGTCCCGATCAGCGGGCGAAAGGCCTCGGAGCAGGCAATACAATAGATGTACAAAGAAACTCGTGGAGAGCGTGGCAGCAGAGAGTCCTCAGAAGAGAAGCCCCCTTCTTTTTGGCTTTTCCTTTGGCCTTTGACCACCATTCAGTTTTGGTCACCCCCAGTCCTTGTCTGCCTTCAAAAGGGATTGCGATAGTTCCCTTATGCAGCTAGAGTAGAGTTTTCATATCCGTAACATTTTTTTTTTTTAATTTCATTTTCCCAGTTTCTCCATCTTCAAACTCCCCTCCCCTCTTTCCCCTCCCCTCAAGTCCAAATCTTTGCCAGACAGTTCAGTTGTTGGCCTGCGCTTGTTTTTTCCCCCACTATTAGATTGTTCGTCTATGTATTTGTCTGACTTTATTCAAGTTTAAAAGGCTGTGCCAGTCTTGAATAAAAGTTACTCTGTGTTAGGTTTCCTTATGGGAGAAAAGCATACCCCACTTGTTTACTGTTTATCGTTTACTGTTCCCTACCTCATTTCATTTCCGATTTTGCTTTGATTAAATTGAGGTTATTTGTTTCGGTCCGTCTGTGTGTTTGTCTTTGATCTCCCTTGCATCTTTGGGTGGATCCTCAGGCGTAGGCTCAAAGACTGTCCCCTACATTTTATATTATTTGCATAATGTCTTTAGTTTTACAGCAACTTTTTTGCCTCCCACACTTTCGTTTGGTTGCATTTACTACTCTTCGCTGGCTGCTCTGGGGGTGCTATTGGATTCTTTTTTGCACCCATGGTGGTAAGAACACCACAGTATTTTAAATTGCATTTTCCCAGTTTCTCCATCTTCAAACTCCCCTCTCCTCTCCCCTCCCCTCAAGTCCAAATCTTTGCCAGACAGTTCAGTTGTTGGCCTGCGCTTGTTTTTTCCCCCACTATTAGATTGTTCGTCGATGTATTTGTCTGACTTTATTCAAGTTTAAAAGGCTGTGCCAGTCTTGAATAAAAGTTACCCTGTGTTAGGTTTCCTTATGGGAGAAAAGCATACCCCACTTGTTTACTGTTTATCGTTTACTGTTCCCTACCTCATTTCATTTCCGATTTTGCTTTGATTAAATTGAGGTTATTTGTTTCTGTCCGTCTGTGTGTTTGTCTTTTGATCTCCCTTGCATCTTTGGGTGGATCCTCAAGCGTAGGCTCAAAGACTGTCCCCTACATTTTATATTATTTGCATAATGTCTTTAGTTTTACAGCAACTTTTTTGCCTCCCCACACTTTCGTTTGGTTGCATTTGCTACTCTTCGCTGGCTGCTCTGGGGGTGCTATTGGATTCTTTTTTGCACCCATGGTGGTGAGAACACCACAGTATTTTTAAATTGCATTTTCCCAGTTTCTCCATCTTCAAACTCCCCTCCCCTCTCCCCTCCCCTCAAGTCCAAATCTTTGCCAGACAGTTCAGTTGTTGGCCTGCGCTTGTTTTTTCCCCCACTATTAGATTGTTCGTCTATGTATTTGTCTGACTTTATTCAAGTTTAAAAGGCTGTGCCAGTCTTGAATAAAAGTTACTATGTGTTAGGTTTCCTTATGGGAGAAAAACATACCCCACGTGTTTACTGTTCAGCAGATAAGAGTATAAAAACCGAACGGATTAAGTCCTCGCATGTGTGACTTCCCACAGCAAGCCTAACTGGTGTTTCAAGGAAAGTAAGGAAGACACGGCTATGGCCGGAATTTTATTCTGCGTAGAAGAAAATGACGCTGTTACGTTTTCTCGTGGCAGTATAAATGTGTTTAGTTCTAGGATTATTGCAGAGAGAGAGAGAGAGAGAGAGAGAGAGAGAGAGAGAGAGAGAGAGAGAGAGAGAGAGAGAGGAGGAGGAGGGTGGGAGAGAGAGAGAGAGAGAGAGAGAGAGAGAGAAAGAGAGAGAGAGACGCGAAAAGAGAGAGAGAGAGAGATCTCACATATATGTAAAAAGAGTACTTAAGATCAATGCAGTCATCATTTCAGCCAGTAAGCTGTAACCTCTTTGAATATGTGGGTGACTACACCCAGGCATGCACTTAAACTATCAGAATGTACTCAGTTTTCATTCTCCCTTTTGGAAAGTTAATGACTATTCTTATTGCTCATGCGTCCAATTTTATGTCCAAAAATAAGTTTTTATTTTAAACAGATAACGAAATAAACAAACACATATAACAAAGTTTAAGCTTTTCTGTATGATGTGACTTTGTACAAACACATTGTTTTAGAAACAGTCCCATGAAGTAAGCATGGATGTGCGCACACCCACACTTCACATAAAAGAATACACAGCAATTTCTCTATGACACATCAATTTTTCTATAAAAGAATATAGGTAGAATAAAATAGAATAGAATAGAATAAATTTTATTGTCATGAAACCTCGGGGTTTATGAGACACAATATGGTTATCATAGAAGAACAAAACAATCATACACAAATTTCCCTAATAATGACTGAGCATTCTCCATAGCTTTATGGTATGTGCGCACCCAAGTCATTGAAAAATGAACTCACAATGTGTTGTATGTTACAATGTATGGGCACATGCACGCCGTACTTGTAAAGAACGTTTTTTTGTTCTTTTCCTAAAAACTATTCCTCAGTAAGCTGAATTAGGTAGAGATAGATAGATAGATAGATAGAGAGATGGTGGATGGATGGACAGATGGACAGACAGACGGACAGACACAGAGAGAGAGAGAGAGAGAGAGAGAGAGAGAGAGAGAGAGAGAGAGAGAGAGAGAGAGAGAGAGAGAGAGAGAGACAAAGAGATGGGATGGATGGATAGATAGATAGATAGATAGATAGATAGATAGATAGATAGATAGATAGATAGATAGATAGATAGATAGATAGATAGATAGAATAGGTAGAAAACCGAACAGTATATTTGCTCGCAAAATGTTGAACCTGAGGATTTTGTTTCGATTTCATCATTAACGTACACATACAAGATGATTTTTACAGACACACATTGAATTATGAATGCATGCTGATTTCTTTTATTACATCATTGTCGCTATGTTTATAATCCTTTGAACCCGTATACCATACTGCTCTACACAGGCGGAAGAGACTTCATAAATCACGCCACCCGCTGCCAGCCTTCACACAAAACTCAGCCTCGCCCCCCTCTCTCTCTCTCTCTCTCTCTCTCTCTCTCTCTCTCTCTCTCTCTCTCTCCTCTCTCTCTCCTCTGTATGTCTGTATGTCTGGCACGTACTTTTTGCCTGTTTTCTTAAGCTGGTAAACTCATGATTGCGACCGATGCCTCAATTACATCTTACTTTTTTTTTTCCAGATGTTTGCCTGTTCGTGTATTACTGTTTGCATTATTTTCAATGAAGACAATATGAAAATTTGGAAAACAAATCTTACAGAAAGATGACTAGAGTAGACTAATAAATGGAGACTTGCCCCATGTGTTTGCTTGTATAACGTTTTTTTTAAAAAAGATTGTGTCACAAGAGTCCGAAAGATTTTTCACTCACATATGTAACAAGTGTGTGTTTGTAATCATACTGTTTCGGCTGCCCAACCGTGTGTGTGTGTGTGGTGTGTGTGGTGTGTGTTGTGTGTGTGTGTTGTGTGTTGCATATTTTAACGTTGGGTTTTCCTTACTACGTGAAAGCATGTACGTCATCAAACTGGGCAGAACTGTATTGTCAAGATCTACCTAGTCATTGCTTGTATGAAGATGTAAGGATTCGTAGTGGTCGTAAATCTGCGATTGAATTTTAAGCAATGAAATCAACATTACAATATTTTTCTGATGAATGATGATCACTTACAATCATTGCCTTATAGTCTAATAGACATACATTGAATGATATTATATGGAGAAAAAAACGGTAACAACTGTCAAGATCAGACCATATGGCGCCATTGCAATCAAAGCTAAGATTATCATGAGTGTATTGCTAAATAAAGAGCTAAGCTAGACTACACAAGCACAGTTTAGTAGCATGTACGTTTTGAAAAAAAAGCGTTATAGTGAAGATGTACGCTTTATAATATAGAAACAGAGAGAAATAAATCACCGAGAGAAATAAATGAGAGAAATAAATCACTGGGTTGAGCTGTTAACCTTGGTCATTCTTTGACTCGCAGTGGGAGAGCTGCAGTAATTCAATGTTATTTCAAAGAGCTGCGGGCGAAAAGGGGAGGGAGGGCGAAGGACGAGGGGATGGGCAGGGCTGGCAGTGGCTGTAAGCCGAAACAAGTGGGTGGAGGGAGAAGAGAGAGGGTGACAGCAACTTAGAGCACTGAAGGACTAGTAGTCACCACAGAAGTGAGATTTTGCTCAGTCATCTGCTAGAATTGGCGCTGACTGCTTGTCATCAGTGTGACGAAATTTACAATCAGACCATCCTCCCTTTGTCTCACAAACGGAATAAAAGCTTACATTACCTCATCCCCCTCCCTTCCTTCCTCATTCAAACCGTCATCCCTCTCACTCTTCCGCAGTCTGTTTGAAGTCGACCGTCTCCCCCCCTCTCTCTCTCTCTCTCTCTCTCTCTCTCTCAATCTCTCTCGCTTCCCCTCTTCCCTTTCATCCCCTCTCACTTATCTCATGTGCAGAGATCATCTTGGGCTAGCACAAAGGACCGTGCTTGCTTTCCCTCCTTCCCTTACCATGCGCCATGGCAACTGTGCGGGCGGTCCGCCGGGCATGACGCAGTCATGTTAAACAGTCCTTTGTCAATTGGCATGTACTGATGAAGGCGCATTAAAAGCAATGCCAGCTGCTAAGAAAGAGCAGTTGGCGTTGCTTTTGTCTTTAGTATCACAAAGGCAACCGGAACAGGAAACGGAATAGGTGGCTTAGCCTATAAAAAGGGGAAACCCATTGTGAGCAATCACAGCCCTTCACAGACCAGCTGTAAGTGAATCAAGAATTACAACAGGGGTAAACAAGAGAGAGTGAAAGTTATCTCACCTACTCTGATCCTGTTTAAGATTCACTGATCACCCAGAAGAACTAAGTTGAAACTATGTTTCTAAATTTTGAGACCATACATTGGTTGTATGTATGCCGTGTGTTTTGACAGTATAACTCTATGCCAATACTTGGTGACGTCTATCCAGATGATGAATGTGTATTTTATTGTGATGGTAACACAGGTTAAGATGCTGGATGAGTGAGATTCTTTGTGAACAATCTGATTAATATTTTTTGTTAACAATCTGACTTTTGCCAGTATTCAACACTATCTTTTAAGATGAAAACTGAATGATAAATTCTGATTAGAAGAGGCTTTATGCCTGTACTAGGTGCACACTTGTTGATTTATGAATACTGATGATTGTCAGAACGCTTTGTAGTGTGTGACTTAAGTCTAATCAACATGTGTATTTAGGCTAAGTGTATTCCAAGTTACTTCAACTCAATTTTCCAAGAAAAACATTGAAGCATTGTCTGACTTCTATTGTTTAACATTGTATAACTGTCTCCGACCCTTTGTTAAACTCCACTAAAATTCGGAATAACAGTGGAGAATGATAATTATGGCAGATACATTTGGGCTAGTCTAATCTTTTGTTGGCTAAGATCTCACACAAAGCCAGAGGGCAAGTGTGAGAACTCGACAAGCCAGACTCTCAGCTACTTAACTACTTACCAGGTTCTGTTTGTTTTAAAACCTGGGTTCCTACCTACCCTGGACATGCCTGGTAGTGGACAAACACCACAGCCCAGCACATGATCAGCTGGTGTACAGAGAAGTGGATCAGTCACCAGCAGCTAGAGAGAGATCAGCTATCCTGTCCAACATCAGATAAGTTCTGATATTCATGGTGGACTCCAACTGAGCTCATCGAGAACTTTCCCTCGCATAATGGTGACAAAAGAAGTGGGAAACAAAAATCAGCCTGAACTGAATTTGCGAAATTGATTTTAATAGTTTACCCTTGTAGAAACAAGTAAAGTTGATGTGTGGAAGTGCCCTTAACTTGTGTCAGTTCTTTGTCGTTCATTGAATGTTTGAACTTATCTCTAGTTCTGTTTCTCGGAGCTGTAAGTACTTTGAAGCGTGCAAGCTTAAGGAAATTATCTCTGAGCCACTCTTGAGTAGTTTTAACAGTCCCGAGAATAACAGAAATTTCATTCGATGACTAGTACCGGAGAGTTGCTCCTTCCATAACCAGTAAGACAGAGGGTGGAGGTGAAATTTTAACGTAATTCAATTAGAGAAAATATTCCACGTCCTTCTCCTAGAGGACAACACTGACTCACTCCAACTCTCGTCACAATCAGGAAGTGGTGTTACAATATATACCGTTCTTCTATCTCCGTCCCACTTTCTCCTTTCATTCTGCTGTCACTTGTATTCATCGCATGTACGCCAAACGTAGGCAAGTTCGGTCTCTTCTTAATTCTTTGATTCATTACTACATGATATCTAGGGGTGATAATTGACAGCAAGCCGTCTTGGAATAAAAATGCCAGGGAGATTTCTAAAACGATAAACAGTCCAGTGTACTGCCTGCGAAAAATGAAGTCTTCTTATGTTGGCAACAGATGTTTCAAATATTTTTAAAATCTAATGTCTGCAGTGTTTTCATTTTTGAAGCTGTGTGCTGGGGAGGAAACTTAGCGAAATAAATATTTAAAAAATTCATTAGGGAAACGGATGGGGTGATTGGCAAAGATTGACTACCATCAGCGACATGTACAACAGAGAAAACACACTCAATGCATGATGATATCGTGGTCAAAGATAACAGAGAAGTAGCAGAGCCCCACGTATAAGAATAACTCGCTACCTGAATTCAACCATTCTCTTAGCCATCCCCGCGTACATCCATGGCGAAGAAAACTTAGTGTTGCTACTTTTATGGTGCGTGCGTGCGTAGACGATTTGCGTGTACGCGAGAGTTTGTGTGAGTGAGCATATACGTCTAGCTGTGCGTGCACATATGAGTGTATCTGCTTTATATACACTCGTGTAGTATATAAAATATATATATATATATATATATATATATATATATATATATATATATATATATATTCAATTATAAACAAAGCTTGCTCTTATGTCTTAGATTGAAGAAATAGGGGAAAACAAGCATTCATATCTGCAGTGGCAGATAATTCTGCCTAACTAACAGTATGTGCTTGAGTGGGTGAATGGGGAAAAATAAAATATAATAAATGCTTCTCAAAATGAGCCTTCAGCAAGCTTATAGTCTCCAAGAGGGAGACATTCTCCAATGGGGAGGAAACCCGCTAACATATAACTCCTGGTCAGATATCGATATTTCAAAACCTGATTGTTTCTCCTCAGTGACCGCAGAAAGTGGTAATTTGACTCCTCTGCCTTTTCGGTTTTACGAAGAATGCTATCCCAGAAAAAGCTGGTGTGCAATACCGTAGTATGTTTGTTGAGTTTTCAAAAAAACAACCAAAGGTGCCATCTAAGAAGCAAAAGAAAATCATAAAAAGAGCAAAACAAGCTACATTTTCTTGTGAAAAGTAGAAAATATAAAAAGATAACCTCTTAAGACACAAGTGCTGAGGGCCAGTTCTTGGAATGAATCCGCAAGGGACTAAAATACAATGAACGAATAAATTCCAAGGATAAGTACCGAGTACCATTCCAGCAACTTACAGAGCAGCTTGGTGTTGCAATGACTGCAAGAAATATTCAAGCCTCTCGCCTTTATCCTCCTTATCTATAGTTGCGACCTCTTGCTCCTGTGCCCTGAATGACTGGCCATGCTTAGCTAGGGTTATATCTCATGTACCGCACACAGGCGGAATGGTACTGCCAAATCGCACACAGGCGAACAGGATAGTTGTATATCGCACACAGGCGAACAGGATAGTTGTATATCGCACACAGGCGAATTAAGGGACAGCCGCACACAGGCGAAAGTTATGAACTATACTCCAAACTGTATGGTCATATGATGCATGCAACACAGGCGTTCTTTAAAAATTTTTTTTTTTTTAAGGCTTCTCTCAGAGAACAATTAAACCCCCAATTTAATTTTAAACCCAATTATACACGTCCCACCTTTTTTTACCCCCTTTGCCAAGATCTACTCGTGAATAAAAAAAAAAGGGCGGGGGCCCCCCTCACCTCAATTTCTTGGGGATTTTGGGCACACGGGTTTAAATTCCGCTTGTACTTACTTTATCTTTCCCATTCAGCCCAAAAAGGGGCCCTTTTGAGAAAAGGGGCTACAACTCCCAAATTTACACCCCGCCTTTTCCCCCGGGAAAAGGGAAACCTACTTTGAGTATTGGCCCCCAAAAACACGTTGCGGAAATTGGCCCGCTGCGTTTGCGGGCAACGGATTTTGCAAGAAATGTGAAATTTCCTACATGAATGAATGAAAAGGGTAAGACAAGCGAATGAGACCATTGCAAATTTCACAAAAACCCTTGAAGGTGAGGGGGCCAGCCCCTTTTTTTAATTCACGAGTAGATCTTGGCAGCGAAAAAGTGGTGAAACTTTAATAATTGGTTTAAAAAAAAAGGGAATAATAGCTTCTTTTGGAGAAGCCTTAAAAAAAAAAAATTTTTTTAAAAAGAACCCTGTGTTGCATAAACAATCCCATACGGGTTTGGAGAAAATTTTCATAACTTTCCCGGGGGGGCGTCCCCAAATTCGCCTGGGTCCGATATAAAACTATCCTTTTCGCCGTGGCGAATACAACTACCTTTTCGCCTGGGGTCTTTTTTTTTTTGGGCATACCTTCCTTTTTTTTTTTGGGGGGGGGGGCGGTACAGAGAAAAACCCCCTAGCTAAGCCTGGCCATCTTTCAGGGGAAAGGGAAAAGAGGTCGCAACAATAAAATTGGGAGAAAAAGGGCGAGGGGCTTGATCCCGCATCAGTCAGAGAGGGCCGTTTTCCTCTCTGAGGAGGGAAAAGAAACTTGGTAAAGGTCCGAACCGGGCGAGTACAGCGCACAAAAGGGTGAAAAACCGGTAAAAAAAAAGGGGGCAAAAGGCCACTCTGAGCAACGAGGAACTGATCATCGTCAGAGGAGAAACCTATATGTGCTGGGGAACTTTTTTCCCTTGATTGTAAAGATGATGACTTTTTAAAGGAAAGAACAAACTTGGACAATAAAGAGAAAACATTTTCCACGGGGTTTTTCTGAAAAAAAAATTTAAAAAAAGGGTTTTATAAATCCCAACGCCCAACAACTCCCCAAGCTTCAGGTCCCAAAAAGGGTAAATACAAAAACGGGAAGGTTTTTGGCCACCCCGGGTAAAACGGGCCCCCAATGGTTTAAGTTTTTTGGGGTTTTTTTTCCATTGCAAGACCCAAAGGGTCAAAGCCACGCAGCGGGGGAAACAAAACACTCAGGCAAAAATCCCAAAAAGCATAACCCAAGAAAAGTTACGAAGCAGAAAATCAAAGCCTCGGGGCACTGATCAGAAGCTGATCTCGGGCCCTTTTTTGGGGGCCAGCATTCCAAGCGTCGTAAAAAAAAACGGGCCGGGCCCCCCCAAATCCCCCCAAGACAGCTGACAGGTTTGTGCAGTGAGAGTTTTCCCCATAACGGGTCAGCTTTGGAGACAATCTGACTCTTCCAAACAAGGAGTTTAAAAGAGCTGGAAAATTTTTCACGTGTCCCGGGCCCAAGTCGTTATCACCCCCATTATAAAAAAACAAAAAAAACTAACAGCCCGGGGGCAAAAAAGCCAAAAAACAAAGAAAAAGGGCCCTTTTTAAAAAGGCCAGAGACAGCAACTCTAAGGGCCATAAAAAGAACCCGGGGGGAAAAAGGGGGAAAAAAAGCATTTTAACCAAAAAAGCCTAGAGGTTGTGTCCCTTTGGGGTTGGCCGGTTTTAACAAAAAACCCCCCGGGGATCTTGGCTGGGGGAAATAAAACCAGGGCTTTAAATTTTTTCAAGGGGGCAGGCTTACCAATTTTGGTTAAATAAAAAATTGACAAAAGACCCTAAAATTTTTTAAAAACGGGACAAGGTGACCCTTTTAAATTTTGATTTGTTTTGGGCCCAAAATCAAAAATTTTTACGCTTTTCCAGCCAAGTTAAATGCACCCAGAAAAGAAATTTTTTTGGACAAAAAAATACAGAAACTTAACCAAAAAAGGGTGTGATTTCAAAGGCGGGCTAAAAGCAACCCATTTTGTGTCACCAGTTTTTGTTCTTCCGAAAAAAATGGAACCAAGAATGATCGAACTTAAAGAAACTAAACGAAGATACCGTTAAAATCACTTCAAAGGGAAACCTTGCATACGCCAAAAACCCTAGTGATTTCCAAACGCTGCAGGTTTTAAATTGATTTGGGGAAGGGATGCAAACTACTCAGTACCCATTTAAAAAGAGGAACACAGAAGTTTAAATCAGATTTGGGGGTGGGACCCAGTTTTGGGCATTTTAAAACGTCGGCCTAAGGGTTTGGCATTTCCCACCACGTAAAACCCACCAACTGAAAAAACCCGTGTTTCCCAAACCCCTTGAGGGGGGAAGGCCCATTTTCCCTCAGTTTTTTTGGGGGGAGGGATTCACTTTGTTTGCAGAGATGAAAGGGCAGGGCGCCTCTAATTTTTTAAACATGAAATTTCTAGGCTCTGGATTTACCCATCCACCCCAAAAACCCAACTAAAAACCCACTCGTCGCTTTCGGGACGGGGAGTCTTCTTTGATTTGGGTAAATACAGTAACTTTAAAAAACCTGAAGAGAGAGAACCCAAAAAGGTTTTAAAATTTGCCTGTCACTGCCCAAAAAAAGATACATTTAGTACGGGGAGGTGGAAAGATAAATTGGGGAAATATGGCCCCCTTTTCCAGGGGTGATGTAGGGGCCCCACTTCATTTTTGACAGCGGAGAGAGAGAAAAAAAAACAGCACTGTTGCTAAAAGCAGGGAATTTTGAACACACATGGACATGTCGCCTTTTGGGCCAAAAGAGAACTAAATTGGGGGAATCAACAACATTGAGACTTCTTATAAGGGTTTTTTTCACCAAACAGAGCCTAAGTCACCCTGACCCGGATGCATCAAAAAATGGGTGGGGTTTGCATGTGAACCCGTCCCCCAAAAACGGGAAAGGGGTGCCAAAAAAAAGATTTTCACATCAACTATCGAAATCAAAGGGAAACATTTTTTGCTTTGAAATGTTTCCCAAATCAGGGTTAAAGGGCGACATGTCCTATATGATTGGGAAAAAACAACGCTGTTGGGATGTATTTAATCAAATGGGAAAAAAATTTAATTTTGATCCCTGTAATTTTATGACACAATGTTTTGGAACGGGGGATTGACAATCATTATGGTTGAGTGCGCTTATATTCCCCGGTAAGGGGAAAACCCCAGCAACAGATGGGGGTTTAAGGGAAAAAAAACCTGGGGGTTCAGGGGAAAAGGGGAAACTGGAAAAAGAGAAAAGCTTGACAAAGCCCTTGATACCAAATTTCAAAATGAATCCTGACCCTTGATCTCTTTGCCCAAGGTTTTTAACAACCCCAAAGGGAGCGCTTTTGTTTTCCCTTTCAGACCTACCCAAGCGCCATCCGTAATCCCTTTTTTCTTTCCCTTTGGGGTTAAACCCCAATTTTTTTTGGGGGGGCCCTTTCCCCCCCCTTTTTCACGACACGGCAGGGTTTTTGGGGAAAGGGGAAGGGAGAGCGAAACGATGGGGTATGGGGCTTTCCCCGCTGGGCCCAAAACCCAAATCTGGGGGCCTCTGCGACACAGCCCGCTGACACAAAACCCATAAAGGGAAAGAACACGAGACACCATCCCTCCCTCCACAGCACAAGGGAAACCCACCCCTTCTCCCCCCCTGAAAATGAAGGTATTCAAAGAATTTCCGGGGGCGGTACCAAGGAAGGCTGTTCCCAAACGGCAGCCCGCAAAACGCCCCCTTCTTGGCGCTCCCCACACCCGCGGGGTAAAAACACCTACATTGCCAAGGGAAGCAGTACGCCGCGAAAAATTAAACCCCCAGGGTTGGGGGGGCATTGGCAGGGACAAACTTTCTTGCCGAACTTTTTTTGGCGGGGGCAAGCCCCATTTCTTAAAAAACTCGGCCGCTGGGGGCTTTTTTCCGCCCCATCTGCCCTTAGTGAATGGGTTTTCAGCGGGGAAATCCTTTCCAATTATTTGCCCAAAATTGTGAAAGGGCATTTAACAAAAAGGGCCTTTCCCTTTCCCAAATTTAAGGACACTTTGGGGTGTAAATACTGTACTTATTATTTTGATTGCATATCCCCCATCAATCAGTTGACTTTGAAAAAACTGACTTTGAAAACTGCATGTTGTTAGCTTTTGTTTACAGGACAAAGGGGTTCCCTGTTAAACCTTTGAAAACAAGGATTTTAAAGAAAGTTTGATTGTAAATTGTGTTACAAATTCTGTGTAAAAAAACAACCCAAAACCAGGGGGCCATAAAAAACCAGCAGAGATTAAAGGGGATTTGCAAAGAATGAAAATCTGGGGCCCCTGAAAAAACCTAACAGTTTTTGCACAACTAAGATCCAAGGCATCACCAACAGCATTTATTCATCATCACACCAAACCCACGCACCTTGGGGAAGCAGAAAATTTGCGCGATGGGGAAAAAAAGGGGCTTTCGCCCAGGCATTGACACAACCTACACACATCACTCCCCCCAGGGCGGGAAACGCAGTGCAGCCCCCCCAGCCAGAGTTTCATTGAAACAATAATTTAAAAACAGTGGGTTTTGGGCAAAGAAAAGACATTCTTAAATACATAAAGGGCAGAACATGCCAGTTTTCCCGCCAAAGGGACTTGATGGGAAAGTGAACCGTAAAGGGAAAAAGGGTTAAAGGGTCATTGTAAATAAATGTTGGGGGGCAATTTTCATGCGGCCTAAATGTTTAAAATTGGCCACTCCCCTTTCTTTTTCTAAAGCTCAAAATTTTCTTCCCTTCCGGGAGCAATAGGGGAGGATAATTAAAAAAAATTTAAAAAGACCAAAGCAAGGAGGGCAGTTTTATTGAAATTAATTTCAGCCTTTTGGAGGAAAAGGGGAAATTAATCCCTCCCCCTTTTGGGTTTGCAGTAAAATCAATGTGACTGTCCCCCCCCTAAAGGGGTAATCCCAGTGGGGCCAAAAAAACCTGACATTTTCCGCAACCGGGGCGCGCCCAAAAAAACCTTTTTCCCAAAAAAGTAACTTCTCCTTCCCCCACAAAAGGGGTCGTAAAAATTTTAATTAAACGGGAACCTCCCACGAAAAGGGCTATTTTAAAATTTTTTAATTACAATATTAAAACCCAAAATAATCATGAACACAAAAGAAAAAGAAAAATTAAAAAGGGATAAAACCCCCCATAAAATGGAAAATAAAAACCAACGTAGGAAAAAATTTCCCAAATCCTTAAAAAAAACATTCCCAAAAGAACATTACTATCTAAAAAAATTTTAAAAAAAACACCGTCCAAAGCTACGAACCCCGGTATGCCCAACCTTAAAAAAAAATAATTGATTTTTTCCAACAAAACCCAAAAAAAATTTCAACCAAAAGGGGACGAAAAGGGTATCTTTTAATTTCAAAAAAAAAGACCCTGCCCTCGAATAAAAAAAAGTCTCTACAGCAACATTTTTTCCCCCGCCCACGGTAACAACAGAAAATGAAAAAGAAAAAAACATAGGGGTCACGGCAAACCATTTTAAAACCAGATATGCAAACCATAAACAGTCCTTCAAAAATGAAAAATATAAAAACCAGATAGAACTAAGTAAATATATTTGGAAGCTTAAAGATAAGAAAATAGATTACAACATATCATGGAAAATTATAAAAAAGAGCAACACCATACAACAACATTTCTAAAAAATGCAACTTATGTACTCATTCACACATAGCCAACATACAAATGCGCACATGCGCACATGCGCACATGCATTCTCCTCTCTCTTCTCTCTCTCTCTCTCTCTCTCTCTCTCTCTGTCTATCTCCCTTCTTCACACACACACACACACACA